>OX438790.1:5064274-5664274 GCA_949316455.1 Acleris holmiana | reverse complement strand
CCCTTAGACTACATATTTGGATTTTGCATAGAACTTGGCACTCAATCTCAGATCTACATTCTTTTTGCGGCGAAGCCCACAGCAAAGAATAATTTTTGTATTGAACTTGGCTCTCCTTTTTTACATTTATGTTTTTGGTGGGATATCATTACTTTTTGTAGGTAAGTACATACCCTCGTAACGCCGTGGGTACTTTTAAAAGGACAAAGTCAAAACTAAAAGTAGACTTTATAAATATAAAACAATTGCATTGCCAAGCCCACAGCAGAGAATAATTTTTGTATTGAACTTGGCTCTCCTCGAATGGAATAAGCAGCTTCCATCGGGAGGCATTGGAATAATTTGGTGTAAGGTGAGTGTCACCCACCCGTAATTCTATTGTACGACTCATTGTACAATACCTATACCTACCTACGTAATAAAAAGATAAAACTATTTGCTACTATCGACAAGTTCTCAAACTCAGAGTTAAGTAGGTATATACACCTACTTACTTTTAACTATACTTAACTTACCTACTTACTAAAAATACAATTATTATTTATTTAAACTATTGCCTATACTATACTAAACCTACGTACCTACTTATTATAGGAATTGTAATAATAATATTACTACAAATAATAATATCACGGGACAATTGTCACCAATTGACCTAGTCCTAAACTAGGCAAAGCCTGTACTATGGGTACTAGACAACGGATAAACATACTTATATACTTACCTATATAGATAAATACACGCTAAAGACCCGAGAGCAAATATTCGTATTCATCATAAAAATATCTGCCATCTGCCCCGTAGGCTTACTGTCTAACTCTGCTCGCTATCGCCATCGGATTGAAATAACAGTTGTTGTATGAATGTGATAGGTACTTAGCTATGATTCCGATGCCAACTGTCAGCCCATACAAAGACTGTCATTTCAAACCGACTGGGCTACCACGGCTTTTTTTAATAATAAAAACGACCTATTTGACTTTAAATACCAGATCTAGATCAACATTCATCATCATTCTACTTCACCAAATGGAGCTTTTCAGGAGTGATCTATAAGTGTACCTAAAATATTTGAAGAGTTCCCTCGATTTCTCCCGGACTCCATCATCAGATTTGGACCTGATGATGATGAAACCACTCCGGAAGTATACCCTTTCAAACAAAAGAATAATTTTCCAAATCGGTTAGTAAATAACGGAGTTCTGAAGTAACAAGCATAAATAATAATAATAATAATAAAACTTAAAAATCAATGTTTTCAGACTCTTTTATTTGTATACACACAAATACCCACTTGGATGCCAGGTTTCACCTTTCTAGGTCACCTGGAAGTGGGTTAGGTTTTTGATTACTAGTCAGTCAGTGAGTCAGTCAGTGGAATAAATGCCCATTTTCGGACGTTAATATCTCAATAACCGCTTAACCTATATTTATGGAATTTGGGGTTCTAGTTGATCTAAAGGGTCTTATTACACATATCAAACGTCAAGTTTCTATGTTAAATGGATTTGGAGTTATTGAGGGGTCAAAAGTGGCTCCAAACGGTTCGTGTAAATAACACACGGCTGCTGCTCGCCAGTTCCTTTTGGCGTGAACTTGGCTGGACACGCTGCCGCGTGTCTAGATTTTCTATTTAAAGTCATTTGGTGCCGTCTTAGATGGTTTTAGTAGGTATAAACACTTTAATCGCCTGTAACTAAAGAACCAGTCGTAATAGTTTTTCTTTTAAATTCGTTGTTTGCGCTTTCCTTGAAGATATTTTTCAGATTTTTAATGTTTGTAGTTTTGGCTGTAGTGGAGGGGGGCACTTTGCTACAAAACTCCTGTAGCAAATGCAACCTTATTACCAACAAGATAGGATTGAATCTGCTTTGACCATAGAATTTGAGATACTGCCTTTTCCGTTAGCAGGGCAGTATAGGGTGGTTGATGAAATAAATAGATCCCTAAGTTACGTGTAGGGGAGATACACTAAACAATTATTTCAAGTTTTATACCACTTTGTTGTCGTCACTAATATATCGCACTGCTAGATCAAAACAGCATCAACTCAAAATAAAACTGTATTTAAAAATCAACTTTAATAGCAATGTGTTTGGACTTGAAACAAATCTAACAGTTTTTTTGAGTTGATACTGTTTTGATCTAGCAGTGCGATATATTCATGCCAAATTACAGCTTTCTAGTACTAAGAGTCTCTGAGCTAGGCTGCGGACGGACGGACGGACATGGCGAAACTATAAGGGTTCCTAGTTTGACTACGGAACCCTAAAAAATTGAATTAGGAGGCCAAGCAGCATTCGCATTGTTGTGATTCGGGGCGGAGGTAAAACAACCGGTAAGTTACTAACATAGGGCTTTCTATCCAGGGTTAGCAACTCGTTTGCAGTCTTGAGACTGTCATCGTAAGATTGCAAAAGTCAACAGGCTTCAGAGTCCACTCGCCATGTGGTTGTATGATTATTTGTCTTCCCATACCACAAAACAAAAACTCGCGTGACAAATATTGTATACGATCGGATCAAGTGAAAGTGTTAAAGCTATAGTAGGATATTTGTTTAACTACACACTAGCGACCCGCCCTTGCTTCGCTCCGGGTTAAAGTACACATATAAACCTTCCTCTTGAATCGCTCTATATATAAAAAAAAACCGCACCAAAATCCGTTGCGTAGTTTTAAAGATCTAAGCATACATATGGACAGACAGCGGGAAGCGACTTTGTTTTATAGTATGTAGTGATGATAGTGATGATGAAGTAAATATTACAAGTCCTTAATTCAGCGTTCAGAACCTGTTGGCAATATTATGACCAGAATTCCATCATTAAATTTTGTGGTGGGTGTGCTGGCGGCTGTAACGTAATGTTCTAATAACGATATCAAATATGATAGTTTCAAATTTGGAGCATCTTCCAAAACCAACTCAAATTAAATAGGTCACAATTCTATTTAGTCTTTTCTTCTTCTTGTGCCCGTCCAACTAGTGAAGGTTAGCAGCCAGCTCCGCATATTTCACCCGGTCTTTGGCGAGGTTGAAAAGCTCCGCGGCACTTGTGATTCCGGTCCATTCCCGGATATTGCGCAGCCACGACTTCTTCCTACGTCCAACAGCTCTCCTTCCGGCCACCTTACCCATCATTATTAACTGAAGAAGCTCGTATCTGGAGTGCCTAAGCACGTGACCTAGATAGGCAACCTTTCTTCTTTTGATGGTCTGCATTAGTTCGCGCTTCCTCCCTGCTCGACGTAGGACTTCAACATTGGTCACTCGATGCGTCCAGCTTATGGCCAACATGCGTTTATATTTAGTATCAATTGTAATTAAAATTTAGTCAATACGAAACTCAGCTTAGCACCTATAGATATGTATGTTACAGGTAGCACTGGTGGCAATGCAGGGCTTCTATTCTGTAGGGCTAGTCAAGTCGCATTTGACAATCGTTAGCGATTATGTTTCCATTGAATAAGGTATGGAATTGACGTAAGCCACTGAGATAGTACCACGTGACTATCTCGGTGGCTTACGTCAATTCCATAATTTTTTCAATCCAAACATAAGCGCTAACGGTTTTCGAAATGCAACTTGACTAGCCCCACAGGTGCGTTAAAACGATATGGCGTTTGACACGTTTAAGAATCGTTTATGTCACAGTCGCCATTATTTTAAATGACATAAGAGTTATCAAAACGTTGACAATACGGAAACAGTTCAAAAACGATATCGTTATTACCCTGTAGAATTCCAGCCCTGGGCTGGGATTCTGTATGTCAAAAACGATATCGTTATTACCTTGTAGAATTCCAGCCCTGGGCTGGGATTCTATATGGTAATAACGATGTCATATTTGAAGTGTTTCCGTATTGTCAACGTTTTCATAACTCTTATGTCATTTTCAATAATGGCGACTGTGACATAAACGATTCTTAAACGTGTCAAACACGATATCGTTTTAACGCACCTGAATAGAGGCCAGGTCATTTGCCTTCGGATTCTGAACCCATCTAAGAACACTCTTAAAACACTCACACACACAAAACACGAGAGAAGGCCTAATTAAGTTCAATTACATTATTTTTTTATCTGCACACATATTATAATTACTCCAACCTAATTATTAGAGTTGACACTCCACTCGTGTGGTTGCCGGGTTAGAATAGTGCCACTCCATGTCTTCCCGTGGATGTCGTAAGAGGCGACAAAGGGAATATAGGCTTGTAGTAGGTAGGTACTGTTAGGCGATGGGCTTGCAACCTGTCACTAATACACTGGTAAACATCTTAGCCTGATTGTGCAAAATGTGGTTACAGAATTATCAACAAGGTCTTTAGAGTTGTAGGCAATTCTGTAGCTCTGCCTACCCCACTCTGGTAATAAAGGCGTGAGTTTATGTATGTATGTATGTATGTACACCCCACTCGTGTTTTAAAACTCCTCATTATGTATCAGTTGCATAAACTATTTTTAAATTAACTGTTGATTTAAAATGTTACTTATTTTAGGAATGCCCTTGTAACGATGTCGTCATTATGCTTTCACATCTATAAATAACCCGTCGATCTAAAAATGGTAAGTGCCAACTATGGCATACCGTAATATGCGCTCTCATATAATATAATTAGAGTGCAAATTGATTTGAATATTTACTGGCGCTTGGTTATTTTTATAATAGTAACAGTTTACGACGTCACTGAATATTCGTTGCCAAGGACTCAAAGTTAGCTTGCGTTTTAAGTATATGAAAGTGGAAGAGTGGCATCGAATATACCATAACACGTAAAAAGTGCGTGCGTCGGTACTTCAGATTATATCGGAACCAACTGTAGAAGGGGTAACAAACACGTAGTACAGTCGATATCATTTAAAGTAGGCATAGATGTGAATAATACGACACTAACCAAATTACGTACGTTACCTAGTTAAGTCTATTTATTTAATGATTTATAGCTAGGCACTTATCTACTTTGGACTAAATAATTACTTTGACATGAAGTTTAACATTAAATAACATAAAATCATGTTAAATAAAAAAATTACGTTATGAAAAGATTGTTTTTCGTCTTTGGGCTTAACAATCTATCGCTATTTATAGCACGTTAAGTATGTGTTCAACTTTAGTAGCGTAATTTCATCCAGCATGATAACTGGTTCCGTGGTGTAGTGGTTATCACATCTGCTTTACACGCAGAAGGCCGCCAGTTCGATCCTGGCCGGAATCATATCTTTTTGTATTTTTTTCTGGTCCGGCCCGTCAGTTTATACTTTTTTTTATATAACCCTGCTCCTATAAGGATAGCGGCGATGAATAATGTTTTGTTTTTTATATCAGGTTAAGTGACTCTTCTTATGAATATTTATGAGTTTAACATGTTCGTTGATTCATATTCGTAACTATCATACATACATAATGGGATAAGGAAAACGCAGATAGGTAGGTACTCTACATAATACTAATAGGAAATAGGTAGGTATCCATATTATACCATTCATTAATTATGTATACCATCACATACATAGTAGGTACAAATTCGAAGTAACTTACTACTATCTAGTAAATTAATGTTAATATATCAATACAAAATATAATAAACAGTTATTCATGATATTATCCTCATAGCGTTTTGTCTTCTAGCATAATATTAGTTTAAAGTTAAACGCAAGAATTTACCGACTACGCGCCATCTTACGTCGAGTAGAAGAAACCGTTTCAACAAAACTACAATATTTTATTTGGAATTTTGATATGTTTAAGTGGTTAATTCTTTAATTTCTTGGCTTATTTTTTATCAAGTGAATACTTTTATAAGCTACTCATTCAAAAATAACATAATTGATAAGATTACTTTAGATTAATAACAGCGCCATCTGTTGCTGCTTAGCCAAACTTATAAACGTTAAAGCTCGCTGCAATCTGTCGCTTTACAGGTTTGCCATTCTATTTTTATCTGTGTTGCGGTATGCCTTTGTATGTTTACTGCAACATTGCGACAGTACGTAATACCCTAATACCGCAAGTCGTATTTGCATGTTGTTGCTTATCTAGTAAATCAGTGTCCTTCTACAGAAATTTAGCATAGTATTAGCATACAGTGGCATTGTAAACATATCACAATGTAAGACAAGTTAAACCACATTGTTCTGTTATGAATTTATAATAATAATAGATGTCGCTAGTGTGTTTTAATCAAATTGTTTGGGAGAATTATAAAAGTATTTTATGGGATAAGATACCTACTTGATAAATACCTACTAAATAGTTAGAGACATTACCAACCTATACAGGGTGGAAAAAATCAATGGACCCTGAAGAGGAACTATCTTAAATCCTTTAGTTAGCTATGTTTACTGAAAGGAAACGTTCCTTTATTTTTTTAAAGAAACAAAACTGCATTCAAAGATCTTTTAAAATTCGCTTGTTTCACCCGGAAATCGAACCAACTAAAAATAAAAAAATATTCCCTCGCTATTTGATTACATGAATTGGTAGGATTATTGTTCAGGATATAATTTGTCCAATAAACATTTGGTCCTTGAAATAAAAAAGGTGAAAACTAATATTATTTTTATTTTATCATCAATACGAAGAAGACATTAACTAAACATGAAACATTTTTTAAAGTAGACGGTTAGAGAAAATTAACTTAATAATTTAACTGATAAGTTGCTCGAAATGACCTCCTCTTCAACAAGGTACTTAGAGATAAATACGATGTCTTTGGATGTTATATTATAACTATTATAAGTGAACAGTACTATAATATTATAGGTATTTTTAGTAAAGAACTTATAACAAATATTCAATTTCATGGGTATCTCGTAAAAAAGTCCCATCCATGGCCCATACATTTTTTTCACCCTGTAGACCAAAGTATCTGGATTACCTGTACTATGAAGAGTTTACATACATACAACATTATTTAGATATAATTTGATTCTCAGTAGGCTAAGTTTTTACAATACATGTGTACATTTATTTATTTAGATTTAGTTGTTCATATGGCGCTATACGGGTTAAGTGAGGTGTCGTTAGAATCAAACTAACTTCGGTTTGCCACTGGGTAAAATTAAAACAATAATATACCTAAGTCGAAATAAAAAACAAATAAATGGTAGGTATATAGATGCCGTATATTGATTGACGTAATCAAAACTTGCAGTCGGGTTTTTGAAACTTGCTTTTTGTCAGACCTTTTCCTTCTATTTTTCCTTCAATTATAATGGAAATTACCTACCGACCAAAGCAAAGATAGCTTAAGCAGTCTTAAGCTGGGTACGAATCTGAGCGGCTCAGCCTGAGGCATGCTCGCCCCGCGCGGCGAGCTGCTCGCGAGCTAAATTGTTGCACAAACATTGCGGGTGAGGCAGCGTGCTTGACGCGAGCCGTCATTTCAAAATGGCGTCGGACACGATGACAGCCGCGGCTGCGTTTATCATAATTCACCGAATTATTAACAAAAAGAAGAAGAAATCGCCTCGGTGGCGGGAGGCTCAGCAACTTTATCAAATGTCGTTCTGCCCGTGGCACGCTTGGACACCGAGGCGCCTTTGAGCATGGTCAAAAGACCGACTCTCGACGGCTCGCCACGCGTTGCTTGCTCGCAGCTCGCGCACAGCGCGTGAGCGCGTACGAATTTGAGCAAAATAGGTGAGCCGTGCGTGGCTCAAGCCGAGGCTGCTCTAATTCATACCCAGCTTTATACATATGATAAAGTCCATAGTGTTCCGCGTTCTGTGTCTCAATAAACAATACGCCATAACGCCTGTGTGTCTGTTCTTTGGATATATCAAACTTGGTCATATTTCCTTGAGGCTGTTAAACGTTAGAACAAGATTAGAAACCAAATCCTTGATCGTTTTTGTTTTAAATGACACCTTTTTTGCGTGGTTTTTTTTTATTTTTTATTTTGACACTTTGTTTTTTAGTGTTTTTCGGCGTTCGTTTGTTAGGGTTCTGTAGTCAAACTAGGAACCCTTATAGTTTCGCCATGTCCGTCCCTCCGTTCGCAGCCTCGTCTACCCTATAGTTCGGGGTGTCGCTGGATAGGTCTTTCAAAAATATTATGGGTTTGTGAAAACAGTTTTTTAATTAAGTAATCCGTTTATGAAAAATATTAAGCTTTAAAGCGCTCATTTTTGTTAGCCTCAAGTGTCAAAAGCTTACTGCCAATCTTTTTACACGTGCGGCCTGTGGGTCAATGTTACGCAGAGGGCAATCAGCGACCTGCGTGTCCAATACAACAACGCCTTCAGAGTGCTGTTGGGGCTGCCATGGCGTTGCAGGGCGTCGGGAATGTTCGCGGAGGCGCGCACAGACGGCGTCTCCGCAATAATGCGCAAACCGTCCGCCTCTCTCCTGGCGAGGCTCCGAGCTAGCCCCAACAGGATCCTGAGCGTGTTCAGGGACCGCTGGGACTCCGCGCTGCTGCGCCGGTGGACGCAGCTGCATTTTTTGTTTGAATTTTATTTTTGGTTTTAATTTTAATTTTGATTTAATTTTATTTTTATTTTGATTTGTACTGGAGTTATATGGATTGATATCTGAAATAAATGATTTGATAAACCAAGACATATATTACTTCTTTAGACATATAGGTAGGTATATTACTTGTTTAATTAAACCAATGGACATAAATTCTAAAATAAATTAATTTGTGAATTTGAGCCCGACTCGCTCTTGATTGATTTTTAAGGTTTCTTGCTTCCAATATTTTTTATTACATCATATAATAAATATATTTTTTATAAATTTAAACGTATTACCCCTTTCCTCATGAACGCGTAGAGGTATGAAATTGAAATTCATATAACTTTTACTTGTATACTTACAGGTTTGTACGGAACCCTCGGTGCGCGAGTCCGACTTACACTTGGCCGGTTTTTTACTACGGAACCCTTTCCATGTGAATTCGACTCGCAGTAAAACAAATAGGTAGTACTATAATTATTTTAATACTACATCTAAATTAATCAACTCAGATAAATGTAACAAACATGCATTAATTAAATGACACTAACTCACTTGAGATTGACATGGATAAACCAAAAGAAATAGTATTTTTATAAATACCTATTGCACCTACTTAGAGATCTAAACAGGATCCGGTTTGTCATTCAAAGACAACAACATCAATCAGTACCGGTTTGGGAAGGCCAGAAGAAGGACGCCATTTTGTTAAAAAACGCTTCTAAAATTAAAACGAATAAATGGAGTGCCAATTCGAATTGTTAAAATTCCAAACTTAAAACTTCTTTCGGTGTCACTTTGACGTTTAACAAAAAACAAATCGGTGTTTTTTAATCCTTAGAGTTTTCCGGATGCCAATGTGTGCAAAAATAGTGATGTGTCGTTTTACATTATAAAATTATAATCATCGCTTATAGTTTGTGTTTGTCCGGGTATCAATAAGTTTTTTTTATACATTATGGAAATGAGATACGTTTTGATTTTTTGCGTGATTTATCGGAATGTTATGTCACAAACAAATGGTAAGTGTTTTTTATGTAAATTGACATTTTAATTTTTAGGTAATCGGTAAAGATTACTGAACATACACCGTGTTTTTTTTGATTTACGATAACTTCGGCATATTGTTAGGTACACGTATAGAAACTACGTGGTACATTAGATTTTAAAATATTGCAAAAAAAAAAAATGTTTAGAACAAAGTAATTAAATGTTGTGTCTTCAATCATTCTAAAAGGGTCTTTAGAGTTAACTCATAGTTAGTGTCAAATACGTCAAGTCAGCGTGACATACACACACACAAGTAAAGATAACACTTGACAGGTGCACGACCTAACAATTGAAAACTCTTTACTCATAATAGGTAATTAAAAGAAAATTGTTAGGTATCAATTAAGAGCATTTTACATTAGTTTAACGTGATTAACTGATTAATTTTAATAATTGAAGTCTGTCTTCGGGAAATTAGCTTAATTTGACTTGAAGAACGTGCCCTTAAAGTTATCGTGAATCAAAAAAAACACGGTGTAGGTATACATTTATACAAAAACATTAATTAATGTCAGTAATCGGGTTTTTTTATACGTTTTCGTACTCTTTTTTCCCCGCCTGCGCGACGCAAAGGAGGGTAATGTGATTCACAGCCTATGTATGTTTGTTCCATTGTGGCGTTGTAAAAACGAAACGCGTAGTCCCATTATGATGATTCTTATTTCATATTTAACTAGCGACCCGCCCTCGCTTCGCTCCGGATTAAAGTATTATACATATAAACCTTTCTTTTCAATCATTCTATCTATTAAAAAAAACCGCATCAAAATCCGTTGCGTAGTTTTAAAGATTTAAGCATACATAGGGACATAGGGACAAAAAAGCGACTTTGTTTTATACTATGTAGTGATACGTAGTTACAACTTCTATTTTTCTTTTTAAACTTTTAACTTGACATTGATATTATTTGACACTTTGATTAATTTTGTTTTATCTTACTACTTATTAATGCGAAAGTTTGGTTCGTCAGAACGACTGAACAGATCAGGATGAAATGTGGCACAGAGATCTGGAATAGCACATAAGATTATTTTTATCCCGAGAGGTGGATAGATCCACAGACCTATTAAACCTATAGACTAGAAATAACTACAAAATGTGCGTGTATACATAAAATATCTTGGCGCACAATATGGCGGCTGTTTCTATACTTAAAATCACGATCGAAACCTAATGTTGTTATTCACTTGACAGCTCACGTTTAAAAAAAAACCACAGTTTTGTAGTATATACTACAAAACTGTGGTAACTAACATGGCGGACTGGCAGCCCAATGAAGGTATTCTACGGTCATGTCAAAATGTTTCAAAATAGGGAAGAACTAAATATGATGCTATCTCTTTTGTCATACGCTACACAAAATTGGAAAGATAGAGATAAAGTATGGTTTAATGTTGCTATATCGATTTTATATATGTATATTTGTAAACGACAATGTGTCTATAGCAAAATAGGCCATCTCCTTATATTTCTATACTCTAAGGGATAGATCCGATCACGGCTGATTACAAAGAGAGTAGGCAGAAAAACATTATTTTCAAATGCTAATAGGTCAGTCAACTAAAGTCGGCGTCCCACATTTTTTTTTATCAATAGCCCCTTCAGTTTGACTGATCTATTAACATTTAAAAAGAAGTTACTTTTGCTATTCAGATAACGGTTTTTTGATTTTTAAATTTTTGTTTTACATTTTTGAGATTTTTTGTATTTTCATGTCCATGTCATACTTATTAAGTGGAATGGAGTTTTTGTCATTCTATTAATGTAGTATTTACAGGAGCTGTTTCCCATACATTTTTTTGGTCATAATGTATTTATTTACATGTCATCATTTTTGATCACTACAACCGTAAAATTCTTCGAATTTCTTATACCGGGTGTGGCCTGTAACAGGAGCAATAAATTGAGGGATCGTTTCCACGCCACAAACGTAACAACATTTATTCTACAACTTTTAAAAATAACTTATCGTTTACTAAATATTAATGAATTGAGATTTTCCAAGCAAGCAATGTATTGCGAAAACTACGAAGTTTGTAAGCTGACAGTAGATGTCAGCTACACTATTGGATGGAGTACATTGAAAATCCTATTTAGTTTGTTCGAATAAATCCCAAGTAATAAATTACATATTTTTTTAAAGTTGTAGAACAAATGTTGCTACGTTTATAGAGTAGAAACGATCCCTCAATTTATTTTGCTCCTATTACTGGCCACACCCAGTATTAACGTGTAGATAAACTAGGTTGGATTAGGTTTGTTTTCTAATAATTTTGAAAAACAATGGTTTCATCTACAACAAATAAGCCGGTCAAATGCGAGTCGGACTCGCGCACCGAGGGTTCCGCTCAACTGACAATACTCGTAATGTAAAATAATTGTATTGAGGAACAAACTTGACATTGCCGTTGAAACTGTTGTCTCCATACGTACATAGTAAGTACATAGGTCGCGTTTACCTCATACTAATAAGTATGCAATCGCAATTTTGTTTTGTGATGGAGCTATTAATTAACGATTCTCAGATTGTTTCCTTTACTTGTGCTGTAGAATCTTCCTTCTAGCCAAATTTGATAGTGTCGAGATACACGTTTATTGCGGTATAAACCGTATGTTTTGTTTGCGTTAACTTAGAAGTTTGATTTTTTCATAGCTTAAAGGGATTGTAAAGCTGTTATAATTGCAACTCGATACCTCCACGCGTTCCCGAGATAGAGGGTCTTGACAGACGGACAGACGGACAACAAAGTGATCCTATAAGGGTACCGTTTTTTTCCTTTGAGGTACGGAAACCTGACGCCTTCATTCCCGGAGTGTAGGCAGAGCTACAGCAATACCAACAACTCTCAAAACACTGGTTGATAATTCTGTAACCACATTTAGCACCATCGGACTATCAAAATGTTTCCCAGTGTATTAGTGACAGGTTGCAAGCCCATCGCCTAACAGTACTACAAGCCCTTATTCCCTTAGTCGCCTCTTACGACATCCACGGGAAGACATGGAGTGGCACCATTCTAACCCGGATGAAAAGTCAAAAAAACATGTGTAATACATGTTTAAATCAAGTTGACACTGGGATTAACCTAGATTGATCTAAGTATAGGTAGGTTCATACCATACATACTACCACAGATTATGACTTAGAAGTCACGCTTGTGGAAAACCGCTTATTACTATGAATACATAACACGTGTCTGTGTATGCACTAATTGTTTATTCATTTATTTGACGCCATCGTTACTAATATTTTAAACGCGAAAGCGTGTTTGTTTGTCCACGTTTTTAGGGTTCCGTAGCCAAATGGCAAAAAACGGAACCCTTATAGATTCGTCATGTCTGTCTGTCTGTCCGTCCGTATGTCACAGTCACTTTTTTCCGAAACTGTAAGAACTACACTGTTGAAACTTGGTAAGTAGATGTATTCTGTGAACCGCATTAAGATTTTCACACAAAAATAGAAAAAAAACCATAAATTTTGGGGGTTCCCCATACTTAGAACTGAAACTTAAAATTTTTTTTCATCATACGTGTGGGGTATCTATGGATAGGTCTTCAAAAATGATATTGAGGTTACTAACATCATTTTTTTCTAAACTGAACAGTTTGCGCGAGAGACACTTCCAAAGTGTTGAAATGTGTCCCCCCCCCCCCGTAACTTCTAAAATAAGAGAATGATAGAACTAAAAATAATTATATGATGTACATTACCATGCAAACTTCCACCGAAAATTGGTTTGAACGTGATCTAGTAAGTAGTTTTTTTTTAATACGTCATAAAAACATTGATCAAAGCTACAACGAACTTTTATATTATGTTACTTGCTGCTACGGAACCCTTCATGGGCGAGTCCGACTCGCACTTGGCCGCTTTTTTTGTATAATGGACGTATGTTCCTATGGGTGTCTATGATTTCATCGAATGTATCATTTCATTGAACGCTGTTTTCTGCTGAGACCGTAATGTTTTCAGGGTATCTTATACATCTAACCGAACCTAACTTACGTATTAATGTTTAAGATAGAAAATAGCGTTCGCTAAAATGATACATTCGATGAAGTTACCATGTTCCTATGTATGTATGTATGTAAACACTTTATTGTACAAAGAAAACCAAAAAATATACATTGAATATAAAAAAAAAGTTGTACAAAGGTAAACTGGGATCTCTTCCAGCCCTTGAGAGGTTAATTAAAGTGAAAGGTTGTGTACCGAGTAAGCAAGTGCACAAATCTATATAGAACATAAAAGAAAAATACCACCGTTATACAGACAAATAAATAAATAAATAATCACAGGACAATGTCACACAAATCAAATTGACCTAGTCCCAAACTAAGCTATAGGCTTGTACTATGGGTACTAGACAACGGTAAACTTACTTATATAGAGAAATATATACTTAAATACATAGAAAACATCCAAGACTCTGAAACAAACACACAAATATCTGCCCTTACCGGGATTTGAACCCGGGACCGCTGGCTTCGTAGGCAGAAGCTATACTTATTTCAAACACAATGTATTGATTGTTAAATTGAAATAAACAACTATGAACTATCTTGTGTCATAATGGGTTACTTTTGTCACGTGTTGAACAATCTACTATCATGCGCCACTTATTCTTATTAAAAAAAATGTTTCAGTCGGAGACCAGTGCGTGGACCAAAACACCAATACGCTGGGCCAGTGTGCGCCAGCGTCGCAGTGCGAGACTGCCAGGCGAGATTGGCAGTAAGTAAAGATAAAGAAGATAACAGATATTTGCAGGGTTGGGCAGTATTTGAATTACTTAATAAAGGCGTAGGGAATTGACGACCTCATCGCCCACTGGCACTTCCAGTGCAGTCAGTCACCTCAGGGCAGCTAGTGGCGAGCTGTTGGTGAGTAGCGACACCACCGACCTGAGTGCTCCCGAGGGAAGGTTCTGTTCCTCACCTCACGCTTGCCGTCACCGGCCGGCTGGAGTGTATGACGACGAGGAACAGACCCTCAGCTCTGGCTTGCCTTGATTGGCCGGTCCGAGGTCGGAGTTGCTACAGCTACATACTGAAAGGGTGGATGTGTTGCATAAGAGGCGAGTGGGCACCTTATAGTCGTTTAAAGTCCAGAAGCACCACACTCTAGGAATGAAGGCGTGATGTTATGTATGTGTGCAGTATATTATAAATACTTACATTTTAAGACACGCCCAAGAATACATTCACATGCGCACCAACTCACTACAATATGTTATGTTTAAGTGCTTAGTTTTAGTTTAGTATGTAATAAAGTTCTTTCAAGTCTACTATTGTATTAATAGTGTTACTTTAAAATTATGTCCTGTAACACAGGGCTTTATAGCTTAGGATCCAGGGCAAATGATACATTTATTTATTTATTATTTAGGATTGTCAACAGTGTATACATTGTTTAGTGGTAAATAATAACAAATTTACTAGGTTTTAAATCTAAATACTACACTAATTACAGACAACCACAGCATGCAATAGGTCGCTTTAGAGAAAACACAAAAGGAAAAATCTAAAATATGCACAGGTACCTACTTAGCACTAAGCGCCAATAAGAGTTAACAAAATTAAATTAAATGACCGATTAACTCTCTATTAATTCACCGTTAATGTATGAAACAGCTGATATTTTTTTGGCGATTTCGTGGTTGATCCTATTGGAAAAGTTGTTTAGTATGACCATCTTATTCACTTTTGGCCATTCCGGATCATGATCCCAATTACACCCAGTATTTAGAGGTGAAACCTTGCCAACATTGGTTTTAGACGACTAGAGAACAGGCAGAAATTGCAAGGTCTAGGTATTCTGCCATAAAAATCTCTTTAGTACACACCGATGCGCTTAATGTAAATGTCGTAGAACGGGTTCCAGACGGTGCTGGCATACCTATTCCAATCCGCTGCGAACGAATGAATTAAAAACCGGGCAAGAGCATGTCGGACCATGCTCAGTGTAGGGTTCCGAAGCCGTTACGTACTACAAACATAAAAATCAACAAGTAATAACTAATTTTCAATTTAAAGTCAATTGGTGCCGTCTGTGATGATTTTAGTAGGTATAAACACTTTAATCGCCTGTATCTTAAGAACAAATGATGTCTACTTAGTCGTGATAGTTTTCCTTTAAAATTGGTTATATGCTCTTTCATTTAAGATTTTTTTTTAGATTTTAAGTATTGGTAGTTTTGGCTGTAGGGGGGGGGGGCACACTTGAGTCTAACAAAAATTAGCGCTTTAAAGCTGTTTTCACAAACCCATACTATTTTTGAAGACCTATCCAACAACACCCCACACGAGACGAGAAACAAAACATCCTCACGTTACGTGTAGGGGAGGCACCCAAAAAAAAAATGTTTTTACATTTTATTGTACCATTTTATTGGCGTGACTAATATATTATTGGTATGCATATTCATGCTATACAGCTTTCTAGTACTAAGAGTCTCTGCGCTAGGCTGCGGACGGACGGACGGACATGGCGAAACTATCAGGTTCCTAGTTTGACTACGGAGCCCTAAAAAGTTGTATCTTTGTTTGCGGGTTTTTAAATTCTTTACAGGAGCGTAAAATGAAGCCTAGGCATTTAAAAGCACGGTTAACTATACTATTGACGTGTATTGAATTTAAGCTCCCCATCAATGATGATTCCTAAATATTCTATGTGATTAACTTCAGCTAGTTCGAATTTATTGAATGAAAAGCTTCTTTTAAGTGCGGGTTTGTTAAGAGAAAAGCACATTACGAAGCATTTGTCGGTATTCAGTGACATACTGCTCATTTACATGTTTGTAATTTGTATGTTCGTTGCCAATAAATATTTTCACTTTTATTTTCTTTGTTTCAGAAAGAATGGCATAAGGCCAACATTCTGCTCGCAATCATTCGAGGGGGTCGTGGTCTGCTGCAGAGACGGCAGCAACATACTCCAGACCCCCCCGCCGGTCATTCATAAAAATGGGGGGTAAGTTACTAAAATATTCAGCATGCTCAGGGTCGGTCATTATCATTAGCATTTTAAAGCTAAATCTACACTAATATTATAAAGAGGAAAGATTTGTACCTATTTTTGTATGTTTGTAATGAATAGGCTCAAAGAGTACTGGGCCGATTTAAAAAATTCTTTCACCAATAGAATGCTACATTCTTCCAATTTGACATAAGTTACATTTCATTTTGAAAAAAAATAGGGATCCTTGGTAAAATTTGAACAATGTAACCAAAGGTGTAGAAAAATGAGTCTTAGTTTTTTTTAATAGATTGAGTGATTCAAGGGGAAGGTTTATATGTATAATACTTTAATCCGGAGCGAAGCGAGGGCGGGTCGCTAGTATTTCATAAACGGATTTCTTACTCGAATTACAGCTTTCTAGTACCTACTAAGTCTCTGCGCTAGGCTGCGGACGGACGGACGGACGGACGAGTTTGACTTCGGAACCCTAATAAAAAAAGGATATTGTAAAGCCTGACAAGTTTCTATTTGGCCCTATTTCAATACAGTTAAACGTACAAGAATTTCAAGAATTCATTTTGTTGTATTGTTAAAACGGCAAAACAACCTCAAATTTGGTATGATTATAGTACAAACTACTAGGTACACTTTAATATAAGTCAAGTGTGAGTTGGGCTCGCTGATTTGATTTGATATACTTAGAATTCAAATGGAAATATAATAATACCTACTGTGTGGAACCCTCGTTGCGCGAGTCTTGACTCTCATTTGACTTGTTTTTTGTATTTTTATTATTTGTTGGTATAGAGGCAATACAAATACGTAGGTAGATGGGTGAATCAACTTTTAAGGTACTCCCCAATTTTCGACATGTCTCACTATGTCACCTTAATTTGGTAGAATGCAATTTTTTTTTTTGATGTGGTCAATATATTGAATAAATCAGACAATTAAACTTACTTTCTAGCTGACAATTTTAAAAATTCTTCTGTGATTTACACAAATATATCAGGTAACGCAGGGGACGACGTTGTCCCCGGGTTTTGTATGAAAAACGTGCATTTTCCACTGCGTTACCATGTTTTTACAAAATTATAGAATTGGTTTATGATTATGAATAGTGAAATCCGAAAATCTGATTAACTAACTTTAACATGTGTAAACCATTATCAATCTCACATATTCTAGTAAGTTTTTATTAGCGTGTAGAAAAGGAGGACTTTAAAAGTTGATTCACCCAGATACTCTGAAAATGTCAACTGTCTACCTGTTCCTGAGATACCGCTGACAAATAGACGGATTGCAGAGGCTTAAAAAAAAGGTCCCGTTGGCACCCTTTGGGTACGGAACCCTAAAATCCGCATTTAAACTCGTGAGACTTGGTGTGCACAGGCGGTACATAATTAAGGCAATTTAGTTTATACTATATATGAATGACCATAAAGTTCATTTTTAGGGTTTCGTAGTCAAACTAGGAACCCTTATAGTTTCGTCATATCCGTCCGTCCGCAACCGCGACTCTTAGTACTAGAAAGCTGTAATTTGGCAAGAATATGCAAAATAGTCACGCCAACAAAGCTTAAATAAAATGTTGAAAAAAAAAATGTCCTTCCCCTACACGTAACGTGGGGTTATATATAAAAAATCTTAAATGAAAGTGCATATAACGAATTTAAATGGAAAACTATCACGACTAAGTAGACATCATTGGTTCTTGAGATACAGGCGATTAAGTGTTTATACCTACTAAAATCATCTAAGAAAAGACTTTAAATAGAAAATTAGTTATTACTTGTTGATTTTATGTTTGTAGTACTTAACGGCTTCGGAACCCTACACTGAGCATGGCCCGACATGCTCTTGCCCGGTTTTTTATGCATGTTAAATGGCATTTAAGAGCAAAAGTCAATGAACTTTATATTCTTGCAGGTAGATTCAAATTCCCACTTACGAAAATCTACCGATTTGTAGTGGTCACGAGGTTTAGTCCAAAAAAACAAAGATACAAACTTAAATTTATACCCAAACGTCGCTCGGGTTGCCCCAAAGAAAAAACTCGTAACTTCACGAACCAATTCACATATTTTAAAGGATAATGCATCTAAACGTTTTACCGAAAATGAATATTATTTATGGGAAGCGTAGGTGCGTGGCAAAATTTACTTTGAAATATTCTAAATAGATTATCGTCCGAAATATATACACGAATCATGAAAACAGCTTTCCTATACTTATGTAGAACTTATGCTAGGGCATTCGCATCGGTATAAGGAATTGTTTTTGTATGTACCTTAATCACGCGTGAACACAGTGGAAGATAACTCTTATTGTTTTGTGCGCTGTCAAGCCCTTAGTTTAGTTTATTTATTTCATGAAAACAATTACAATATAACTTTGCATTACATGTCATGTCATGTCTTCGACTTTCATCAATAAATAAATTAAAATATACATATATTTTACTTTTGTTTTGTTTTCATACTTTAGGCGACTAAGGGAATAAAGGCTTGTAGTAATGTTAGGTGATGGGCTTGCAACCTTTCACTAATACATGGCCTACTTGTGCAAAATGTCACAGAATCATCAAATTAAGTACTTTTTGGAGTTGTTGGTATTTCTGTAGCTCTGCCTACCCCACTCTGGGAATGAAGGCGTGATTTTATGTGTGTATGTGTCCTACTAACCTTAGCTAATGTGTGATTTGTATATTAAATTAATTGTTTTCAGGCGACCTGGGAACAACGGACAGACTGACAATAGAAGAGTTAGCGAGCGAAGTAAGTTTAATAAAGTTACTTTACTAAGCATAGAAATAGATAAATGTTAAAAAAAAACTAAAAACGGTCTTCAAAAAGCAAGAAATAACTTCTTTTAAAATGATAGGTCAGTCCAACTAAATTCGGCTTTTGGTTAAAAATATAATGGGACATCGACTTCAGTTGGACTGACCTACCTATCATTTTAGAAGAAGTTATTTCTTGTTTTTTGAAGCCGGTTTTTAGTTCTTTAAAAGATTTATTTCATTTCATACCTTTTATTGATCATGATAATACTGTTATGTCGTCCACGTATCGTTCATTGAATACAAAACGGCCACATTTCAAAATCAGTTAGTGTTGCATTTAAAATTATATGCTGTTGGTATAAGATTCAAAGTCGAAACAAACACAAAACGTACAGTCGAATTGATCATCTCCTTTTTTGAAGTCTATGAAAAATATAATAATATCAGGGGACAATCTGTCACAAACTGGCCTAGTCCCAAACTAAGCTAGGCTTTAGGCTTGTACTATGGGTACTAGACAACGAGATAAATACTTATATAGAGAAATAAATACTTAAATACATAGAAAACATCCAATAAACAGGAACAAATTCTCGCGCTCATCACACAAGTATTTGCCCATTCCGGGCATATATATGTACCAGGTGTGGCCTGTAATAGGAGCAATAAATTGGGGGATCGTTTCCACGTCACAAAAGTAACAAAATTTATCTACAACTTTTGAACATAACGTATTGTTAACTAAATATTAATACATTTAGATTTTCCAAGCAAGCAATGTATTGCGAAAACTACGAAGTTTGTTTGCTGGCGGAGATGTCAACTAGACTATTGAATGGAGTACATTGAAAATGCTATTTAGTTTGTTCGAAAAAATCACAAATAATAAATTACATATTTTTTTAAAGTTGTAGAACATTATGTTGCTACGTTTATACAGTAGAAACGATTCCTTTTATTGCTCCTATTACAGGCCACACCCGGTAAATCAGCAGCAGTCGCTGATATAATGGTGATGATGTCGATTGTATAATGTTTTTAACTAATTTGTTATTTTAGAATGTGAAGAATACAGCCGCGGCGTGGTACAAACCGTGGGTTTCGTCCCACTAGTCCCAGATCCTGAAGCCATGTCCATTTCAGCCCCGAAATGCGACTACGTAAGCGTGGAGCTTATCGTGGGCGGCGAAAATGCGAAACTCGGTGAATTTCCGCATATGGTACGTGCTACTTGGCAATAGATGGCGTTGCGATCAGTTTAGAGGAGTGCTCCTTGATGTTCATAGATGGTGCGTGGGAGATATTATTTTTCAATTAAAACTGTATATTGGTTTATATTCCATTTCAGAGGCGGTTGGGGTCTCCCTTTGAGATAGTAATATAGACAACCCGACCAAATCACATATCGTCGGTGACACTGCAACACCGCGTAACAAAAAAAATGAATAACTTGCAAATACACCTTGACGAGTAAGTCAGTAAGGTACACTTTCCAACTTATTGAATTGTTACGCGGTATTGCAGTTTCACCGACGATATATTTAGCAGACAGAGCTTCTGTCATTGAGCACCTAAGTACCTTATTGAGGCGGTTTATCAATAAGAAACAATAACCGGTGTAAGGTTATGTTTTCATCTTTTCAAACACTGCCTTTTGCAGCCTAAAACACAGAATACATCACAGATACTAGTACGAGTATACGAAACCTACGAAAACAAAGAAAAACACAAACAACACAATAAAATAGTTAAAAGCAACAATTAACTCTATTGTTTGGCATCAGCTGTGGTGACAAACAAAATCAGCCTTAAAAAAAACGCGGAGTGAGATAGAAAATAAAAATGCCGTCTTCTTTATTTACATGCCTTTCCGTATAAATGATTATCTTTAACTGGTTGTATTATATCGTGTCCCGTCCCTTTCTTCGTTTACAAATTAGTACCACAAAAGCTCCGAAACATGACAAGGGTCTTTATGTAAATTGTCAGGCAATAATCAACAGCTTTCATGAAGAATTAACAATGTAAAGCTGACAAATCAACACTTACTTATCAATGTAATGTAAGCAGTGAGTAAATAAAATACACGTCCGATCCGTAGTTGCTGTTTAATTGAGAGAGACCACAGATAATGCTTAAACAACTAAGACCGGATTCGACCAAACTTTTATACCGGGGTAAACGCTCACTCTGAGATTAGTTATGTCAAAAATGACAGTTTTCTTTGGCATTTTGACATTACTAATCTCAGAGTAAGCTTTACCCCCGAGTAAAAAGTTTCGTCGAATCGGGGCTAAGGCGCACATACATTACACTACTCGCTTCCTAATTGTAGATTTCCACACATCAGCAGATAGCAATATCATATGGATATTTAAACAATCTCAAACTTGGTGTCCTTGCTTAGTTAATATTTTTATTTAGTGTCAATTGAAAGTGAGAAATAAATTATTCTTATATTAATGCCCGTATGGTTGCCTGGTTAGAATAGTACCACTCCATGTCTTCCCATGGATGGCGTAAGAGGCGACTAAGGGAATAAGAGCTGGTAGTACTTTTAGGCGTTGGGCTTGCAACCTGTCACTAATAATACACTATTAAACATTTTAGCCTGATTGTGCAAAATGTGGTTACAGAACAGAATTACCAACAAATATTTTTTGTGTTGTTGGTATTTCTGTGGCTCTGCCTACCACTCTGGGAATGAAAGCGTGATGTTATGTATGTATTATTCTTTTTATCCAACTTTCAGGCTGCAATAGGCTGGGTCAACTTCGAGGACACGTATTCCTTCAACTGCGGTGGAAGCCTCATAAGCCCCCGGTTCGTGCTGACCGCAGGGCACTGTACCCGGGACCCTAGAGCCAGGGACCCTACCCCGGCTATAGTGCGGTTAGGGGACCAGAACATAGACACTAACGAGGAGGATGGGGCTAACCCAGTTGAGGTACAGTTATTATTACAGTCATCAATCAATTTAAGAGCCAGGCTTGTCAGTGTCGTAATCGGGTCATACACCGATTTAGGTTACCGTCTTTCCTGTGGACACACCAAAAGTTAACGCTTTTAAGGCCTAATTTTATGGCTAAGTCAGGACTGCTTTAGACCTATCATATAAAAACATATAGCACACAAGCTTTTAACTATTGACCACAGGAGAGACAACTTTTGTTTTTAAGCGTGTGTATGAATTGCCACTTTTCTCTATTCTGTGCCAGCTTTTCACCTTCTGATCAGGGCTTGAATACCGGTATAATTTTCATACAAAATACCTTTGTCCTTCAATGAGTTCGTAGGTATAGTGTAATTACCTAAATTACAATCGAAAGTATCATGGAAATGTTGCGTATTAAGGAAGATATTTCAATGAATACCGATATCAAGCCCTCCTTATACGACACGACATTAGCCTTCTTCCCTGTTTGGTTAAAAAAAGGCAGCCTAGGTCTTCCTCTTCCTCTTTTTCCTTCGACTTTATCCTTCAAAATGTTCAAAAAGAAACTATCGTCCCATCATCTTTCCTCGTCTACATTCTACAGGGTTGGAACGAGTCACCCGCCGAATTTTAACCATCGGATTTGTTAGACGTATTTTCCGATATATTTATCTTCTTGTATTAAAAATTACAATCGCCTTTTTTTTCCTATAGACATATTTACTGTTATATTTTTGAAGTGAAAACTTCTTTAGCGGCGTTGTACACTTTTTTGTAATGGGTAAATAATGTTTAACTGGCGTCAGGACACGTGACCTGATCGAAAATTCGTAAGGCGAAAACTTCTTCAGCGGCGTTGTACACTTTTTTGTAATGGGTAAATAATGTTTAACTGGCGTCAGGAACTCAGGACACGTGACCTGATCGAAAATTCGTAAGGCGAAAACTTCTTCAGCGGCGTTGTACACTTTTTTGTAATGGGTAAATAATGTTAAACTGGCGTCAGGGCACGTGACCTGACCGAAAATTCGTAAGACGGAAGGAGAGTAGACAGCCGGCGCGGCGTAGGAGAGGAAGTATCCCCCTCTTTCTACGGCGCGGCGAAAATATGCCTGCGTCTGCTGTTTCATTTAGGCGGCGCAGGACGCTCGCGCATTTTCACATCTGCCGTCACTCCCGGAGTGCAAACCGTCTTTTTTTTATAATCAATTCCGAACGCATTTTTCCCTGTACTTGGACATATTTGCGGACGCTCCGCTGCCGTCTCACCGTACCCCGCTGGCTTATTTGAAAAGAGCCCGCTACACAGCTTAGCTCCTCCTCCTCGCATATCTCTGGTGGAGGGAAACGCACCTCTATTACCAACCCACCAACCAGACATTCGACCCAGTTGGACGGTTGGTATTTTTTTTTCTCAAGTGACAACCTGGTTGGGTGGTTAATAATAGATGTTCCTAACCCACAATCCGGCTGTCCGGTTGATACTTTTTTTTTCTTAACTAACCATCCAAGGTGCCAACTAGGTGGTCGGTTGGTACTTTTGTCTTAATCAACCATCCAAAGTGCCAACTAGTTAGTCGGTTGGTAGGTACTTTTGTCTTAATCAGCCATCCAAAGTGCCAACTAGGTGGTCGGTTAGTAAATTTTCTGAAGCAATCAGTTAAATTGGGTTATCCCATAATTTTGTAATGTATAGTGATTCAAAAACCATTTCGAGAAAAAGGGTTGTAGAACCATTCCCTGTTATCAGATTATTTTACAATATTAGTATTAAATAGTTATATCTAATTTATCATTTGACATTATTTGACCTGTAATTTAGTGACGTCACGATCTTGATTGGTAAGTTGTGTCTAATCTGTGATCAACCATAGTCCTGCATATAATATGAGTCCGGAATGCAGTAATAAATAAATAATGTATATCGAACTTTGTCTTATTTATTTCTGTTTTATTTTAACGCTTATTAAAATTAAGACAATTTTTAACTGTATATAAACATGACAAGGTCAGATCTTGAAAAAAATGGAATGATTAAAATACAAGTCCGTTTTGGAACCTCCGCCCGTAGGCTAGTCTGTGGGTGAAATTGTCAAACTCAACAAACTAAAAATAAAATTTCGGTTTGTTTGGTGTGCAACATAATATATAACTACTCTTTTCTGATTTTCTGCATTTTAACAACATTGCTTCAAATTCTACGAAATCTGACGATCCTGCTACACATATTGACCATCGCCAGATCTTGGATACCGATATTCTTGCCTATAATGACGACCAACGCTGTACATTTATTAAACTTTGTAAGGGCTGATTCCACTAATCTACCCAAAGTGGATATAGTCAGGATATTGACATACTTGAGAGACAGCTCCAATCACAACGTAGCTGAAATCATATCATCATCATCATCATATCAGCCGAAAGACGTCCACTGCTGGACATAGGCCTCCCCCAAGGCTCTCCATTCAGACCGGTCCTGTGCTTTTCGCATCCACCGCGTTCCCGCGATTTTTACAAGGTCGTCGCTCCATCTTGTTGGAGGCCTACCTACAGCTCGTCTCCCGGTCCGTGGACGCCACTCAAGAACCTTCTGACTCCATCGGTCATCAGTCCTGCGAGCAATGTGCCCCGCCCACTGCCACTTAAGTTTAGCTATTCTTCGGGCTATGTCGGTAACCTTAGTTCTACTGCGGATATCATCATTTCTGATTCTATCACGCAGAGAAACCCCGAGCATAGCTCTCTCCATAGCCCTCTGAGTGACTTTGAGCTTCCTTATAAGGCCCATTGTTAGCGCCCACGTCTCAGATCCGTAAGTCATCACTGGCAACACACACTGGTCAAAGACTTTTGACTTCAAACACTGCGGTAATTTGGACGAAAAGATGCTGCGAAGCTTCCCGAACGCTGCCCAGCCGAGTCGGATTCGACGAGTGACCTCTTTCTCAAAGTTGGACTTACCTAACTGGACCGTTTGTCCCAGGTAAACATAGTCGTCAACAACTTCGAGCGCAGAGCCTCCGACCATCACGGGAGTTGTCGCGACATGGACATTGGACATGACTTTCGTCTTGTCCATGTTCATTCTCAGGCCAACTTGGTCGGAAACTCTACTGAGGTCAGCGAGCATTGCACTGAGTTCCTCCATGGTCTCAGCCATGACTACGATATCGTCAGCAAATCGAAGGTGAGTGATGTACTCGCCATTGATGTTGATGCCTCGTCCTTTCCAGTCCAGAACCTTAAAAGCATCTTCCAATGCAGCGGTGAACAGCTTCGGAGAGATCACATCTCCTTGTCTGACTCCCCGCTGCAGAGGAATAGGCTTCGTGCTCTGGTCCTGTAGTCGGACGGACATAGTGGCGTTTTCGTAAAGACACTTCAACACTTCGATATATCGGTAGTCAACTTGGCACCGCTGGAGAGACTGCAGCACAGCCCAGGTCTCGATCGAATCGAAGGCTTTCTCGTAGTCCACAAATGCAAGGCAAAGGGGGAGGTTATACTCTTCGGTCTTCTGTATAACCTGCCGCAACGCATGTATGTGGTCTACGGTACTATAGCCTTTTCGGAAACCGGCTTGTTCAGGAGGCTGGAAATCGTCAAACCTGCGCGCGAGACGATTTGTGATGACCCTCGAAAACAACTTGTAAACATGGCTCAGAAGTGAGATGGGTCTATAATTCTTCAGCAAGGTTTTATCACCTTTCTTGAAGAAGAGAACCACCACACCTCTGTTCCATGCTTTCGGCGTTCTCCCTTCGTGGAGAACGGAACTGAACAGCGTCTGGAGACCCCTAAGGATGGGTTTACCACCCGCCTTCAGGAGTTCAGCTGTAATTCCATCCTCCCCTGGGGCTTTGCCATTTTTAAGCTGTTTGAGGGCCATACTAATCTCGTATAGGCTGACGTCGGGGAGATCTTCGGTATAGTGTTGGGTTAATCTAGCCCTCGGGTCTTTAGCTAGATTTTCGACGGGTGTTCGGTTTGTCGTGTACAGCTGTCCATAAAACTTCTCAACCTCCGCCAATAGCTCAGGTTTGGATGAAATGACTCTGCCGTCGTCGGTCTTCAGCTTCATCAATTGGCTTTGGCCAACAGACAGATCCCTGGCAAACACCTTAGAGCCCCTGTTACGCTCAATAGCCTTTTCAATACTTTTAGTATTGAATCGGCGTACATCACGCTTCAGAGACTTCGAGATCTGTCTGTTGACTTGCCGATAGCGACAAGCGTCACCAGAGGACTGCAGAATCATCTCGCGCCTCACCTCCATGAGCCTAAGGGTGGATTCCGAGAGCTTCTTGATCTTTGTACGGCGGATCTTAAAAAACTTAGACCCGACCGTTTGGACAGCTTCCACAAACCCGTCGTTGTAATCGTCCACGTCGCTACCTAGGCACTCGAAACGGTTTTGAAGTTCGAGCTGAAAGCTTTCGGGGTTTTGGAGCTGAGCGGGTGCCGGGCGGAGCGTAGACTTTATCAGTCTAGACCTTTCAAGCTTGAACTGGATATTCAATGAGCCTCGCACCATACGGTGATCACTACCGGTTTTAACCGCACTGATCACGGAGACATCATTCAATATGTGCTTTTTCGTCGACATGATAAAGTCTATCTCATTCCTCGTTACACCATCAGGGCTCATCCAGGTCCACTTCCTATGCTCACGTTTTCTGAAGAAGGAGTTCATCATATAGAGTCCCTCCTTCTCCATAAAACTGGCCAGTAGGTGGCCCCGGTGATTCCTATGCCCCACTCCAAAATTCCCCACTCTCTGCTCTTCACCGTCTCGTTTGCCCAGCTTTGCGTTGAAGTCCCCCATAACAACCGTGAAGTGAGTTTTGGAGCTATGCATGGCTCTGGAAACATCCTCATACATAGCCTCCACCTCATCGTCGGAGTGCGTTGAGGTCGGAGCATATACCTGTATGACCTTCAACGAATATCGTTGGGTCATTCTGAGCACAAGGCACGCTACTCTGCTCGACACGCTCTCGATCTTCACCACGTTGTTCACGAGGGACTTGTGGACGATAAACCCGATACCTCCCTGGGACTGGTGGTCGCCCTCCCGGAAATAGAGCAAGTTACCGGACTCCAGGGTTGTCATGTCCTCCCCCTCTCTACGGACTTCTGACAACCCTATGATTCCCCATCGTAACCTGCTCAATTCCTCCTCCAGTTCCAGCAACTTTTCGTCGGTCCGCAATGTTCGGCAGTTGTATGTTGCCAGGGCCAAAGGTCGTCGTTTCTGGTAGCCGGGTCTCTGCCGGAGATTACCTAAAGCACCCCCTGCCCCACCGTTACCATGGCCGCTACCGGAGCCAGGAATAGCGGGGCCGCCGGGGACTAGGGGTCTGGGCTGTTGTTGTACATTCATGTTTTTTTTTTTTGATCTAGAACCGTTTGGGGGGAAAAATGCCGTAGTCGCCACGCTTGGCAGGCGGGTTGGCGACCGCAGTCATACCATGTAGTCCGCAGAGGACGCTGCTGCCCATCCTCCGGTTTATCCCTTAGTCGCTTCCTACGACACCCACGGGAAGAGAGGGGGTGGTGCTATTCTCGACCGGCACCACACGGCACACCGGCACCACACGGCACAGAGTAGACAGCCGGCGCGGCGTAGGAGAGGAAGTATCCCCCTCTTTCTACGGCGCGGCGAAAATATGCCTGCGCCTGCTGTTTCATTTAGGCGGCGCAGGACGCTCGCGCATTTTCACATCTGCCGTCACTCCCGGAGTGCAAACCGTCTTTTTTTTATAATCAATTCCGAACGCATTTTTCCCTGTACTTGGACATATTTGCGGACGCTCCGCTGCCGTCTCACCGTACCCCGCTGGCTTATTTGAAAAGAGCCCGCTACACAGCTTAGCTCCTCCTCCTCGCATATCTCTGGTGGAGGGAAACGCACCTCTATTACCAACCCACCAACCAGACATTCGACCCAGTTGGACGGTTGGTATTTTTTTTTCTCAAGTGACAACCTGGTTGGGTGGTTAATAATAGATGTTCCTAACCCACAATCCGGCTGTCCGGTTGATACTTTTTTTTTCTTAACTAACCATCCAAGGTGCCAACTAGGTGGTCGGTTGGTACTTTTGTCTTAATCAACCATCCAAAGTGCCAACTAGTTAGTCGGTTGGTAGGTACTTTTGTCTTAATCAGCCATCCAAAGTGCCAACTAGGTGGTCGGTTAGTAAATTTTCTGAAGCAATCAGTTAAATTGGGTTATCCCATAATTTTGTAATGTATAGTGATTCAAAAACCATTTCGAGAAAAAGGGTTGTAGAACCATTCCCTGTTATCAGATTATTTTACAATATTAGTATTAAATAGTTATATCTAATTTATCATTTGACATTATTTGACCTGTAATTTAGTGACGTCACGATCTTGATTGGTAAGTTGTGTCTAATCTGTGATCAACCATAGTCCTGCATATAATATGAGTCCGGAATGCAGTAATAAATAAATAATGTATATCGAACTTTGTCTTATTTATTTCTGTTTTATTTTAACGCTTATTAAAATTAAGACAATTTTTAACTGTATATAAACATGACAAGGTCAGATCTTGAAAAAAATGGAATGATTAAAATACAAGTCCGTTTTGGAACCTCCGCCCGTAGGCTAGTCTGTGGGTGAAATTGTCAAACTCAACAAACTAAAAATAAAATTTCGGTTTGTTTGGTGTGCAACATAATATATAACTACTCTTTTCTGATTTTCTGCATTTTAACAACATTGCTTCAAATTCTACGAAATCTGACGATCCTGCTACACATATTGACCATCGCCAGATCTTGGATACCGATATTCTTGCCTATAATGACGACCAACGCTGTACATTTATTAAACTTTGTAAGGGCTGATTCCACTAATCTACCCAAAGTGGATATAGTCAGGATATTGACATACTTGAGAGACAGCTCCAATCACAACGTAGCTGAAATACGTGGAGCTAAAGCTCTAATGTAAGTTTGATTTAGGTATAAGAATATAACGTTCACAATACCATTAATACTTTTGTTTACCTATATTGACATGACTTGACATTGACATTTTATGTGCTCACGCGTCACGCGTTTCTGTCAGAAACGCGTACTCTCAAACGAATTCAATAGTTTTAAAGCATTTCTCAAACAAACCAGCTTGTAGTGACGTCATAAAAACATATTCTTTAAAAATTAAAATAAATTAATATATTGATTTAAATGCAAAAACCGTGAAATTAGTGTCTTCAATTAGTCTTATTTATCATAAAAAAAATTAAAAACTAGTGGTATTTTTTTTTGGGATAACCCAATTACCATATGGGTGGACTGTTAGTATATTTTTCTCAACGGACCGACCGTGCTCTGCAGTTGGTTGGTCAGTTAGATCTTTCCTTACGTACCAACCAGACTAACCAGCTGATTGGTCTGTTAGTATATTTTTCTCAACAGACCGACCTGGTTCTCGTACTAAAACTAGTCTATTTAGTTATCTTACTAAATTAGCATATTTTTCCCAAAAAAACTACAAGTATAAATAAAATATATGTTCTGTTTTATTAAAGTAAATTAAAGTTAATTTTATTATATAACAATAACAACTCGGTATTCTTATTATAACCAAAAATCAGTATTAAAATCACTAGTTTAAGTTTTTACCTTAGACATGTCATAATGTCTACTAACAAGACGACTTCAAACATACTTAACACTTCTTCCAGTTTGAGTCGAAGGTAGTAAATAAAGTAAGTTAATTAGAGCACGGTCGGTCTGTTGAGAAAAATATACTAACAGTCCACCTAGGTATATGGTAATTTAACTGATTGCTTCAGAAAAATTTACTAACTGACCACCTAGTTGGCACTTTGGATGGCTGATTAAGACAAAAGTACCAACCGACCACCTAGTTGGCACTTTGGATGGTTGATTAAGACAAAAGTACCAACCGACCACCTAGTTGGCACTTTGGATGGCTGATTAAGACAAAAGTACCAACCGACCACCTAGTTGGCACTTTGGATGGCTGATTAAGACAAAAGTACCAACCGACCACCTAGTTGGCACCTTGGATGGTTAGTTAAGAAAAAAAAAGTATCAACCGGACAGCCGGATTGTGGGTTAGGAACATCTATTATTAACCACCAAACCAGGTTGTCACTTGAGAAATAAAAATACCAACCGTCCAACTGGGTGGAATGTCTGGTTGGTGGGTTGGTAATAGAGGGAAACGCAGCTTAAATAGTATTTTTCACAATCGTGTTATAATAGAGAGTTTTTTAGTAGAGTACTGTAATGAAAGAAGGATGTAGCAGTACATACTCCTTTCATAGTTTTCTTTTTTCTATTTTGTCGAAATGTCTCGAAATCTTTTGAATAAAAAAGATTTCGAAATATGGAATGCCCGCCGGTGGTTTTCGGGGGGACGCTCGAGAGTCTCCAACGGACCGCGTTGGCATTCACATGTGAACTAATGTATATTTAAACGTTAAAATAAATGAAAGAATATATTAACACTGCAAGACGTTTACTTTTATTCTACGTAGCTTAGTTAAAAGTGCGTAAAGTATTACGCTTAGGAATAGGCGCCTACCAGGCTTACAGTACCGTGTTTAGGCCACGAAGCTTGCTGAGTGGCCTAAGTAAGGTACGAGATTAAAAAGTTTGATTATGACACTATAGTGAACAATACTTTTTGTACGAGTTCATTAAAATTAATAATTTAAATCACTCGTACCTATATTAGAAAACTAAATATCGTAAGTACTATATTGTCTAGTTCTACTATCCGACTTCTTTTACACAAGATAATTGAAATAGTTATTTCTTGAGGAGTTAAAGATGTTTCGTCACTGTCACTACTCATTTCCTTAAATTATATTTTAACTTTTTAAGTTTAAGGTCTGATTTTTATTTCCACAAAAAAAACGTAAACCACCGGCGTCCGCAATGTTGCAGTACTGTGCCAAGCTAAAAATACTAGCCAATCACAAAGCGTAGTTTTTTTTTATGCCCTGGATACAGCAGTAAGTGTAGATTTTTGACAGATGACGCGATGCTGCTACGTTCCAAAACGCCATACATTGGCAATTTTGTACCATAACGAGTCACCTTAAACAAGAGCACATATTATCGCTGATTTTATGCAATAGTGCCACAAATCAAAATGAGTCATTGTTGCATTTTAATTTGGAACACAATTTACTTTAAGTCTTAAATCAAATTGTATTAGTTTTTGATTTGTGGCACTATTGCATAAAAGCAGCGTTATTTAAATACGAAGTTCTATTTTCAATTTTTTTCGGTTGTCTAGAGCGTATCCAAATAGTTATTTCAGTTGTTTCGGAAGTAACAGACTATTCAACGATGAAAAGAGTCACGTTACAGTATTCTCTGTGAAATCTTAATACACATATTTTAATCTACGAGTACAAAAAACAACTTGTGAATGTTTCCAGGTCCCGATCAAGTCTATCATCCGCCACCCCGAGTACAAGCCCCCCCTCCGCTACAACGACATAGCCCTGCTGGAGCTGGCCACGGACGTGGACTTCAGCAAGAACATCCGTCCAGCTTGCCTTTGGCAGCGAGACGACTACGATGGCTATGAGAAGGCAGTCGCTACTGGGTGGGGAGTCACTGACATCGGTACGTTTTTAGGGTTCGTCAAACTAGGAACCCTTATAGTTTTGCGATGTCCGTCTCTCTGTCTGTCGTCCGTCGTAAAATAAAATGTTGAAAAATAATGTTTCTTTCGGGTAAGTACGAGTACCTATCGAGTGTTCAATAAATAACACCAAAGAAAACAGAACACCTGAACACCTGTGCAGGGTCCGTCCGGATCGCTACCACCATCTTATCCATTAACCACCCGCCAAGCAACAGTGTTCACATTGTTGTGTTCCGGTGTGGGGATAAGACAACCGGTGAAATTACTAGCATAGAGGCATTCCATCTTAGGCCTCAGGGTTGGCAACGCATTTGAGGTCTTAGGATTATAGTTTTGAGAATTCAAATGTCTATGGGTTTCAGATTCCACTTACCATCAGGCGGCCTGAGAGCTCGTGTGCCTTCTCCTTAACATAAAAAAGAGTATTAGTATTGTATATCTCGAAAAGGCTCTTACAAAAATTTTATTTTATGTTACAGTCACGAAAGAGACCTCCAAAGAGCTGCAGAAGGTATCCCTCTCTTTGCTTGACACCGCCTACTGCGACCGCCTGCTGGCTAACACGAGGAACCGCAACTGGCAAGGGTTCGCCGACTCGCAGATGTGCGCGGGGGAGCTGCGCGGGGGTAGGGACACATGTCAGGTGAGTGGGTGGCCAGGGCATAAGTCTATGCGATCAATGCAATTCGGATGGGCTTGAACCGCTGCTTCCGTAATTAAGGATATTTTCTCAGTTAACACCAGATGCAAAAACAGGAATGTTATAACTTATAAGTTTAACGTGTTTGTTTGTGTAGCAGCATAGCTTTCATCAGATAAACCGAAAATAAATAAAATCAATCAGTTGTGTCGATTAAGAGATATCGGAAAGATTTTTTTGACGCGAGTTCTGTTTCCATTTTATTTTATTTTTCCTTTTGTATATTTGCTCCGGATTTCTCCCAATCACTATTTTGCCAGTTATAATTATGTTAACATAGGGAAGGTAGGTTTAGAACTTTAGGGTATGTTAGCTATGTAGCAGGCCCTCCTAACCGTCAGATCTTAGCTATACTATTAAATTAATTTATGGAATCGAAATATGCAATTGGCCTAAACACGACTGGAAACTTAATTTGAGAAAATATGCGAATGGAAATCCTGCAACCAAGAAATAACGATTTTGGATAACATACGTCCGAGCATTGACTGGTTATTTGTCACAAAGTGGCGGTGGGCGCAGCTAACTTACTGCGCCATGTCCGTCCGTCCGCAGCCTAGCGCAGAGACTCGTAGTACTAGAAAGCTGTAATTTGGCATGAATATCCATATTAGTCACGCCAACAGTTGTAATTTTTTTTTTTGTGTACCTTCCCTAAATGAAGGGATGCGTTCATGAATTATTAAGGTTTAGAGCGCTAACTTTTGTTAGAGTCGTCGTCCACCCCCCCAACAGCCAAAACTACAAATACTCAAAACTTGAATGAAAGCGGAAACTATCACGACTAGGTAGATATCATTGGTTCTTGAGATACAGGCTATTAAAGTGTATACCTACTAAAATCATCTAAGACGGCACCAAATGACTTTAAATAGAAAATTAGTTATTACTTGTTGATTATTATGTTTGTAGTACTCAAAGGCTTCAAGCCTAAAATTGATTTTGACAGATGCTGGTTTTGTACACTTCGTAACATAGTTATGTTTTGTCCAGGGCGACTCCGGAGCGCCGTTACAAGTGGCATCACGCCACAACCAGTGCGTGTTCCGTATCCTCGGCGTGACGTCATTCGGCGTGCAGTGCGCGCGCCGCGGCCGGCCCGCCATCTACACGCGCGTGTCCCGCTACCTGCCCTGGATCGAACGCACGGTGTGGCCTGGGGAATAGAACCGCTACAAATACATGTTTAACTCAATGATTTTGTTTTATTTAGTTTTTTCACTTGGTTTCGATGCCTTTTGTTTCAGTTTGACGCTTATCTCTATTCCCTTAGGAAATATTCAATTTTATTTCGCCAATTCGATTTTGAGGTTTAGTAGCGAGATGCCTACTATCGCACTTAGACTTTTTTACATTTTCATACAACAGGTAGCACAACGCAAACTGACCAATGATTTCTATTTCAAAATCAAATCTAACAGAGTCGACGGAGCTCCGTGTTCGCGGAGCTGCTATATCTGAGTATGTTGGCCCTTCGGGCCTGCTGGAGAACTAAGTAAAAAGTCAACTAAGTGCGATAGTAGGCAACTCGCTACTAAACAGCTTTTGACACGTTATCGTATCAACAAATAGTTCTTATCTACTTGACTATAATGGCGCCTGATGGTTAAAATAGTAGTTTATGCAACAGTTGTATAAGAGAGGTCAAAAAAGACGAGTGGTGTGGTTACGATGTGAGCCGCAGGCGAACATCGTAAAGCAAGACACCACGAGTATTTTTTGACTTAGTTATACACCGTTGCATACAATACTTTTTCTACGACTAGGTTTCAAATAAAATGCAAAATTAAATTAACAAAATTTTATTAATATACCTAGGTTAGAATACGAACGAACGAAGCACAGAACAACAAACGAGCGGGAAACATTCGAAAACGACAAAATATGTGTCTATGGTTAACTTTGTTTTTAAATTGATGTGCACTTGCCAGGTTTTATATTTTTTTTTTAAGTTGCACAATCGATTTATTTTGTGAAATAGGGACTAAAAAACACCTAATGATTTGAGAAATGAGTTCTTTTACCTGATTGGTCGATTTTAATATAGCTGCATTCTGGTTGGTTGATACCATGTTTTTAAAGAGTTAAATTAGTAAAGAGTTTACATACCAAAAAGAACCTAACGTTCCGATTGACAGTCAACGTGTATTGTGATTGGTGGATTAATTTGGTGAAGTATTTTGATTGGTCAAATTAACCTAGGTGTAAGCTTTGGCAGCTAGGCATGTCGTTTTGGCTCAAAAAAGCACAAGTGCTGTTAAGGGGAATAGACTAGATAGAGTTTTCTACGGAATGTTCTGCGGACATATTATCTATATTCTTATATTAGTGTTCGTGACTATATAAATGACAGATAAAAGTACAGGAGTAGGAAAACAATATAACATGTTCCAGCGATAGGTTTTCACCCCTCTTACCTCACAAAATAAGATGAATTTGATCTCATTCGATTCCATGGACCTGAAAATAGGTTTGTACTGAAATATATTGAGATGTGGTGGTGATTGAAATGGAGAATTTAAGTAAAACTACCCGAAGCTGTGTATCCGGAAGATCCAATATAGGGAGCCACTTAGAAGTCAGTAAAATTGCTTACTTGTTATTTCATACATTTACGTGCGTCACATGTTGCAGGGGTAAAACTGTCCTTTACAAGAAGTTTAAAGTGCTTTAATTAAACAAAATAAAAATTTGACAAAGATTTTTTTTCCACAATTTAAATGCGAGATTAAATTATCCTTAACAATTTTCGGAAAAGATACAAAATTGTTTTTTTTATTCTGTTTTGAAAAATTAAGGGTAATAAGGACACAAATTTGTGCTCCTGGGAAAGGACAGGTTAATGTGTTAATGTGGCGTATAATACAGTACGTCTTTCTTTATTCAAAATAAAAATATAAATAAACAGCACAAAGTCTCCGGGCAAATGATCGAATATTAAGATGCAGATGGATTTAACCTACAATATTTTCACAAAAATCAAGACTACAAACCTAAGGGATGCATGTGAACAACCCAGTCGCCTTAATTTAATTGGCATCATCCAACCCCCGCACATTTAGCTTATTCCGACGGACGCTGCCTGTCAGTCTATTATTATAATTCGCCCATGGATAGCGCATTAGCAAAGCGAGCGAGCTCTACTATCACATAACAGAGGGCGCTGTTTTCAAAAATAAAACAACCGGTAAATTTAAACTTTATTCCTCTGACCAAACCACGCTTTCTATCCAAGGTATATAACAAGAAACTTGAATATACAGCAGGACGGCCGCTAACAGCGCAGTTGTTTAGCCCGAATGAAATTATGCCTACAATCCGATAGATGTCGCCAGTCTTGACTTGAAGCGGTGCGCCGGAATCACCCTAAAACCACACATTCTATCAACATACGACATTTTTTGTCGAGAGAAAATAAAAAAGATTTCAATGTAAATATATCTCATGCAAACTCTACGCAACGACGTCGAAAACAATATGACAACATTAGTCTTTTTGAATTGCGAATTCCTTAAAAGTAATTAGAGGAAAGAATTTGATAATATTGCAGTGGGAAGCTGTAGGCGTCCTACTTCTCAATTTAAGTGGTGGGGCAATTGTGTGCATAGAAATAGCAGTTTATGCAGCCCCCAATTTCACCATTATGTATGACAATGACAAGTGACAGGTGACAGGTGACATTTTGATGTACATTGTACATGGCGCAACTTGTATGAAGAGGGCCATTTGCAACGTTAAAAGATGGCGGACGTGTGATTTGTTTTAGACTTTAATTTTTGGGTAATTAGGTGTTCAAAGTTCTTTTCTGATAGTGATTTGTACTTTTTATGCCTTTGTGTCGCACAGTGATTGAAGACTTGGACTTATTTCGTGTATCTGGCATCTTTCTTCTCGTTTCAAGTGGACTCGCAGTGGTGCAGAGGTTAAAACTATCTTGACCTCTGACCTACAAATCACCGTACAACGTTGCCCCCAATCTTCCTAGAGAATATTGGATTGTGTTTTATTGCTATATTGATTTATAATTATATATACTTACTTGACACTGGCGAAATCACTTCACGTGGAAACGCCATATCCCCGCGGTAGTAGCTGTTCAAGTCGCCGCGGGGGCAAAGAAAGAAGAAGAACTTGTATGAACCCTAGTGATCAGCGTGTTCCGTTCCCGTTTTTTTTTTACCTTGCTAATTTCATTAATATGTTAAATCTTAAGGCGAATCTATAACAACCGACCAACACCCACGCAACCGATACTGGCACAAGCCCTGTGACTGCCATTAAAAGAGAAGAAGAAGAAGAAGATCAGCGTGTTAACTTTGTAATGTATACCGAACTAGTTGCCGCCCGCGATTTCGTACGCGTATAAATTTGTTCCCAAGGGAATAGCGATATGAAAGGTATGTGTCAGAAACCCTATGTGTTAATCCAAGGTATAAGCAGTTTGCATTCCAAATTTCACCTAAATCCGTCCAGTAGTTTTTGGGTCTCCCTCGCGATCCCTAACATCGTTTGTCCTAAAATCACTTGCCCGAACTGTTTTGCTCTAATGGGCATTAGCCCTAATGATCAATTACCATAACAATCATTTTTACCAATTGTAATGTTATTATTTTTTCTTAAGAGCTATTTCGAAAACCATTTCGAGATAGGAGTTTAAAAAAAAAAACAGACATTTACTTCCAAAAAAATTATTAATGATTCAAGATATTTTCATTGACCTTTATTTAACCTTCCTCACAGGCTGAATCTGGTAAAGTCTTGGACTTTAGTTATGAAAAAAAAATCATCTGTCTCTGTAACAGAGCATGTACGGTGACATTGACAGATGACAACTAAACTATCGAATTACATATTTTTTTTGTCTTTCTTGTGTCTCTGATTTATAGATTCAGCCGCGACATGTAATTTACGAGAAGTCCTATCCCAAATTTTCAATAAATTCTAAAAAAATATTGGAGCGATGAATTGCTGAAACATTCAACTTAGTTTCTTAAAATACTTAATATTTTCAGCGGATGATTCGTGGTCACACCAGTTTGTCACCCCAGTGCTATTCGCTTTAGTCGGTTATTCGTCAGAAATAATTTTTATTCCGCAAAAGTAGGTAGGTTAGGTTCGTTAGGTATCTTAAGATGCCCGAAGGGCAAATCGCTCAGAAATAGGAGCCCTGCCATAGGCAGGGCTCCGTCGAAAGGCACTGGGGTGACCACGAGTCTGCACCCTATTATCGATAAAGTAAATAAAAATGGGAGGTTAGCAAAAATAAACAATCCCAATTAAATTCAGCGAGTTTTTAACAATATGTTTTTATTTTTAACAACACAGACTTATCCATATTAGTCATTACGTTTGCCGTCGCCGATCACTGGTTAAAAATAAATAATGCACTTAACTAGTTAAGATTGTCTATAAACGACAACTACAGGAGTTTTGTAGTCTTTCGACTTGCACTGCCTTACACTTTTTTTCTTTCCGGTAACAAGACCTATTTTTTTTAATCTCCAAATGCATTCTATACTTACTGACATCACCGACTCCCCAGCCTATGGCCACCGCAGTCTCGCGATCTATCTGTTCGGTGGTCCACAGACAAGTCGGGTGAATGACAACACTGAGCGCCGCGGGTGTTTCCAGCTCTAGGAGAGCGATGTCATCGTAGTACGACGGGTGCCGGATTATCGACTTAATCGGTATCTGCAGAGTACAGTAATTCCAGCTTTTTAAGGTTCCGTAGTCAAACTAGGAACCCTTATAGTTTCGCCATGTCCGTCCGTCCGTCCGCAGCCTAGCGCAGAGACTCTTAGTACTAGAAAGCTGTAATTTGGCATGAATATACATATTAGTAACGCCAACAAAGTGGTAAAATAAAATCTTGATTTATTTGTTTTGTGTACCTCTCCTTCACGTGATGTAGGGAGGGATGTATTGTTTTCTTGTTTATCCCATAGTGTAAGGTTTCGTTGGACATTGCAATTACTAAGGTAACAGCAACGGAATAAAGTTAAATTACCTTAAATGATATTTTCAATTTTGAAACAAAAGATAAATGAACTTTATGCTCTTTAACATAAAGTTTAAACTAAATTGATTATGCATATCCTATAGCACGGGAATCACGAGGTTATACCCGATTTGTCACTTATATGTTGACAACGAACTGGCCTAGTTGGTTGGGAATGAGCCTGCCTACGAAGGTAATCTTGGGATCGATTCCCGATATGGGCAAATATTTGTGTGATGAGCGAGATTTCTGTCTTGGATGTTTTTAAGGTTCCGTACCTCAAAAGGAAAAACTGAACCCTTATAGGATCACTTTGTTGTCCGTCCGTCCGTCTGTCTGTCAAGGCACTTTATCTCGCGAACACGCGGAGGTATCGAATTGAAATAAAAACCATGTACTCGGGTCTTTACTAATTGTTTTATATAATTCTAGGTTAAGTTCTATCATTGTCATAAGCAATATTTAAAAAAAAATACTGACTGTTGAGTTTCTTGTAACGCTTCTCAGCAGTGGTCTCTTTGAAGCGCTAGTAGAATTTTGACGTGTAAAAGTGCATAAGTACCTAAGTACATAAATTTAAGTACATAAGTTTTCTGCATTAACTTCCGTGGATTACAAAGGAGCTTTCACCTCATAAGTTTATTTTAGCCGTGAAAAGGAATAAAATAACCACGGAAAAAATATTTAAATACCTTTTTATTTGCTTTAATAAATATACACAATAACAAATCTTTTTATTTATTACTTGCCTTGCAAAGGATCAAAATTATTTTTAGGGTAAGTAATCAACTAATGTAATATAATTTGTTTAATTAAAATCTATGGAGTCATGTCCACATTATTGCGAGTAATGACACCAATTTGTCCGATCTTTGCTCATAAATAAAAAAGAAATTGACTGCGACAGACGGACAGACATTGAGTAAACTTATAAGCGTTCTATTCTTCCTCTTGAGGTGGGAACCCTAAAATTAACAGGACGTTTCTATTCCACTGCTACCTTCTTCCAGTCAGCTTCTAAAATCAATATACGTAGCTTAGGCGATGGGCTTGCAACCTGACAATAATAGTACACTGGAAAACATCTCAGTCTGATTGTGCAAAATGTGGTTACAGATTTACCAACAAGTCTTTTTAGAGTTCTTGGTACTTCTGTAGCTCTGCCTACCCCACTCTGGGAATGAAGGCGTGATGTTATGTATGTGTGATGACTGCGTAATTGTTACACATTACTGAGTAATAATCGACAACATTATAATGGACTGGTGTGTCAACGGCAATGTATATACATAGCCAATCGAAGCTTAATTTGGTAAAAAAGCAGTGTCATGTTTGAGCTATTTTGTTGTATGATGTGATTTGTCCATGCGTATAGAAAGTCATTGATTGTTGCACTAATCTGTCAAAAGTCGTTAAATTCAAATTCAAAATTTTATTGCGTGGTTATGGGTAATACAGTTGTTCTTATAAATGTATTAGAGTTCTCCAAATCATACATCATAGAGGCGTACAATATTATAAACTTAGATCTAATTATAGTACCTATTTTTATTAGTTATTTAACGATTTTACATAATTAATATTACTTATTGCCTACCATTATTTTATTAAAATTAATATGTCAAAATTATATACCAAATACCGTCAAATAAATTGAAAAATAATACAAATTAAAATAATTATATAAACAGTATCATTACAAATAAAAAATAAAATACTTAAATCATTGCACATTTTATGAAACAATCGTCTAAAGAATAAAAACACTCATCTATTAAAAACTTATTTCAAAATCCGTAAAATTTATTATTTGGAAGATTTGTCCATGTCATGGACAAAGCGCTATAAATTCTGATCGCCATTTGAAAACAGTTTTTTTTATTGAGCTGTAATTTACATTTGGGAACTACTAATGCCTTGTGAGTGACAGTACGTTTGCCTTTGTTATTTTTTGTTTCGAAGTATTCCTTGTTGTTTCTTACAAACTTACACACCTCCAAAATGTACAGACTCGGAACTGTAAGAGGCTTGTCCTTCTTAAACAGTGGCTTACAAGAATCTGTCCACCTTAAGCCCCAAATTGCTCTATACACTTTTTTTGAGACAATAATACTCGTTGTATATTTCTTGCGTTCCCCCAAAGAACAATGCCGTAACGCAGTTTGGAACATACATATATAACTGTGATAAACAACCAATGCCACTTTTACGGATGTGATAGATTTTAGTTTCTTAAGCGCATAAGCGAATTTGTTCAATGTGGTAGAAACAACTTCTACTTGTTGTTTCCAATTCAAGTAGTCATCAATAATAAAACCTAAAAATTAGGTTTGTGACCATTTCGACGCATACTGCCAGAAACGCAAATTACCTGATACTTAGATGACCATGCTTTCATTCGTGAAGTACCTTATACTTAGGCAGTAGACCCGATACGCAAATGACCTGAATTTCTTTCGTGAAAGACCCGTTACGCAAATGACCTGAATTAATCAGGTACTTCCTCGTGGTCATACTAATTTGTCCTACTAGTCAAAAAATTAACCTAGATTGATCACTACATACTAATTGTGGTTGTAAAAGTAGGTAGGTTAGGTTCGTTAGGTATCTTCAGACGCCCGAAGGGCAAAACCACCTAGAAGCAGGAGCCTCGCCCTCGGGCGGGGCTCCGTCAAAATTCAGTATGACAAAAAAATAGTAGGACCACGAGGAAACAGCCGAGGAAACAGCCAATTATCGACTAAAGTTTAAGTTTCCGGCACTATGCGTAGATTCCTTGGTCTGGTAATTTGAGCATCCGGTCATTTGCGAATTGAAATTGTGGTATTCTGCGTGGATGGTGAGACGCGTAAATAATCATGGTCATCTGAGTATCAGGTAATTTGCGTTTCTGGCAGTATGCGTCGAAATGTTTGTGACACTTGTTCTATCTTTTCCCTATTGTACTCTATATCTAATTTAGTTTTGTTGCTGTTGCGGGTTAAGAAGTGTATTATTTTAGTTTTTGTATGTATGTTATAGTTTTTCGTAAGCAAAGTTGATATGTCCTCTAAAGCGCTTAAGATGTTATTTTCTAATTCTTTTGTGCCCTTTGCCCTTATCATAACGGTTGTGTCGTCAGCAAATAGAACACAGCGATGCTTGATGCAGGTAGGTAGGTCGTTTACATATAACAGGAACAAAAGTGGCCCCAAGATGCTTCCTTGCGGAACCCCAGTAGGATTAACCCGTGGTGTAGAGTCAGCGACTTGTGCAGAGTTATTTACGATCGAAAAAGATGTAACTCGAGTAATCTGCTCTCTTTCCGATAACAAACTTTCAAACCAACTATACGCTGGCCCTCTAAATCCGTATTTTTCCATTTTGGTGAGGAGGATTGAATGTTTTACAAAATCGAAAGCCTTACTAAGGTCCAAAAACAAGGCAGCTACCATGTCCTTATTTTCTAAAGCGCTTAGTACTACATTAATTAAATCAAATGCTGCATGAGTCGAAGATTTGCTTTTACGAAATCCTTTTTGTTCGGCACAGAAGATGTTATTTATATATATAAATTTCAAAATTCTTGCGTACATTGCCTTTTCAAATACTTTGGGCAGAACTGGTAATAAGGCCACCGGCCTGTAATTTGTTCTATCCTGTTTTCTTCCTTTTTTGAACAGGGGCTTTATTATGGAGAATTTTGTTGAATTGTTCCAACGATAAATTGACAACATGGGCAAGAGGGACAACTATACTTCTTGCAATTGATTTGAGTATTTTAGTATCCAACTCATCAACTCCCGCTGATTTCGTGTTTCTTAATGACATAATAATTTTGTTAATTTCACAAGGTTCAGTAGGGTCAAGAAAAATAGTTTTATTTAGGTTTTCTAAAGTGCATCCCAGTGTCCGAGTTATAATTTGGGGTTGTGTTATATGAGAGAAGACACTGTAGCACATCGGGAATGTTTGCGGAGGCTCGAACTAATTGTTTCTACGCTTCCTTGATGACAAGAGTGGGAAAGCCCCAATAGCCTCCTGAAAGTAATAGCGGAGAGATGGGACAACCCTATCTTGGCTTTCTGGGTGAAGTTGCATACTTCATCATGCTACTTTACCCAGATAATATTATTGTGAAACTGTGTTTTAATTAATTTCATTTTTATACTAACATAGTTCTTAAGGGCGCTGTATACTAGCAAGATATGGATTCAAGTCCGAAATAAATATAATTCATTCATTCATTCATTCATATACTTATCAATGAAATAATTGTTAAGTAAAAGAATTAGCAATTTCTTTTGGTTCACTTAATATCTTACTATTTTCCTCAATACTTTTAATCTCAATTGAGTTATTAAGTTAAAGCGATATTATACCAAAGTGTGTGCTATCTTAAACGTAAATTTACTGTTTTTTTATTTTATTTTTAGTCGTGATGGTGGTAGGACCCTTTGCTGGGTTCGTCCTGATCGCTACCACCATCTAATCCATTAACCTTTTCAACGCCATTGACGGATATTTCCGTCATGGTTGACAGCGCAAAATAGACCTGAGTAACTATGAGGCAAGGTTGACATTCGCTCTGGTTTTGTATTTGACATAGCGTCGAAAAGGTTAACTTACCGCCACGCAACAGTGTTCGCATTGTTGTGTTCCGATGTGGGGATAAGACAACCGGTCAAATTACTAGCATAGAGGCATTCCATCGTAGTCCTCAGGGTTGGCAACGCATTTGAGGTCCAACAACAGTGAGCCCATTTTAAACAACTAATTAGTTAGGTTAACAGTAAGTTTTTTCGCGTTCAACTATAATGAGTTTAGATTTCATGGTTTTCCTTTCATTTAATTTACCATATTATCTTTTAGAGAGATTTTATCCTTATGATTGAACCTGTCGATTGACGCTATAAAAGTACATAATGTGTTTTTTTATTTATTTTAGTTGGTTCGATTCCTGGTTGTGGATAGCGCGTTTTTAAAAATCTTTGAATGCAGTTTTGTTTCTTATTTAAAATAAAGGAATGATTCCTTTGAAATTTGATATCTCTATTATTTAGAGTAGCCCTCCAGGTGGCATTTAACCTTTTCAACGCTGATGTCAAATACAAAAGTCGTCACTCACACGCCGATGACAGCTTAAAACCAGAGCTAATGTCAACCTTACCTCATAGCTACTCGGGTCTACTTTGCGCTGTCAACCATGATGGAAAAATCCGTCGTTTTCGTTGAACCAGTTGTGCGAGTAAATCCGTCAATGGTGTTGAAAAGGTTAAAAATTCTATGCATTACTATAATTTGATATATTGACCGTGATGCTGACTGCGCGACGATGAAATGCACTTTGTATCGGGGTTTGGGGACAGGGAATATCGATGTAAATTTTCTTTTCTTGCCCTAGCAGGTGTAAGTCGTCGCTGCCCATGGAAAATTACAATCATGGTTCATTCTCGATTTTGACCTTTTAAATTTTTCTTGTTAAATTACTAAAACACTGAAAATAACTAATATCAGCAGTGAATTCTACTTCTTTGGTTTATACGAAAATGATACCAAACTTGACCTAGTAGCCAGGGGGCTTATTATGGCAGTGTTTATCGCGTGACTAAACGTGGATAAAACATCCGTCACTTTCTGACAAGTACAGTGCGAGAGTAACGGTTGCTTTATACTCCGCAATAAACTCGACCATAATTTACGGGTCCACGACGAGAATATATTTTTTAAAGATGGCGTCCATCTTTGTACCCCAGCCCAGCCTCCCCGACTAGCCGCACATTCCTTATTGCTTCCCGGAATAGAAATGCTTAGAATTACTCAAGGAACATAATGTGATGAGGCTCATAGCTTAATTTTATTTTGGGTAAACTTCTTAACTGCGTCCACTATGTACCTACTAAGCGCCGAAAGTAAGGGATTGCTTGCGAGGCGCCACCTCGCTGCGAGGTGGTCAGCAGGCCGAGCGTTGGCGAGCCCTGCGAAAATACGAGTCAGGCAATCCCATTTCCACCGAGGCATATATAAGGCTTTTCTCAATCAATGCGAGGAAATGATACAAATGCATAATTAGAAGTATTTGTAAAAATATCGACGAATTAAGAGAGAATCTCCTTTTGCAAACTACAAGACTATTGAGAATTCACAATGACTCGCCGCCCGCCGCCGCACCGTACGCCGCCCCAGCGCATGCTCAATTTGGTTTTACATTCAATAGAGATCATTTTTAATTAAAATAGTGACATGGACGGAAAGTGTTTTCATTAGATTTTTTTACTCCTAGGAGTAAATGAGGTATTTTCCGCCTTTCTTTCCCTAGGCACTACTGCGTGGCACAACTGACCAATGATTTCTATTTCAAAATCAAATTTAATAGAGTCGACGGAGCTCTGCTATCGCAGAGCTCCTATTTCTGGGTAGTTTGGCCCTCCGGGCCTGCTAAAGAACTAACATAACCTAAACCTACCTCATATTTATGATACAGATTTTGTTCAGTTGTGCCAAATAGTTGTGCCACGGGGAATAAACTATTTTCCGTCCTTGTGTTTCAATCAGAAAACGGTTCATTCCGAGCATGTTCGAGAAAAATTACAATCATTGTTCATATTTGAAAGTGGCCGGGCCACCGAGCTCTGCTCGGGTGATAGGTATTGGATTGAAACATAACATTACAAAAAACATTTGACGACACGGTGGCCTAGTTGGGAGTGTCCCTGCCTCCGAAGCCAGTGGTCCTGGGTTCAAATCCCGGTAAAGGTAAATATTTGTGTGATGAACGCGAATATTTGTTCCTGAGTCTTGGATGTTTTCTATATATTTTTTGTTTTCTATGTTTGCTAATCGCGACAGGGTATTCAAAATTCAAAAGCGAGCTTTGCGCATCATTGACCGAAAACCGGTAGACCATCCCGCGAAAGACATATTTAGACATCATAAAATCCTTACTTTACTAAGTGTATTCATACTAACTGCTTGTTCATACATACGAACCTATCTACATAACTATAAAACATATGGGCAATCTCCACAAAGGCCTACGCGAAGGAGGCACCTACTGGTGCCCCCGCGCCGGCGCCTGGCTAAGGCTCGCGCAGCACTCAGCGTTGCCGGGGTACATATTTATAACTGTGTTCCTGAACACATAAAAACACAAGACAATGATGCCTCATTTACAAAAAAACTGAAGGCACTCCTTATTGGCTTTGCGTGCTACAGCGTGAATGAGTTTCTGCAATGTGATCATTGATCCAAACACAGTCCAAAAACTGTAAATAATAATAATAATGATTATATACATATTGAATCTATTGAAGTATGTATTTCTCTATATAAGTATGTTTATCGTTGTCTAGTACCCATAGTACAAGCCTAGAGCTTAGTTTGGGACTAGGTCAATATGTGTGAGATTGTTTCCTGATATTTATACAACGAAATTTCCTAGATATGAAACCTAGCAAAGCGAGATCGATTCTTCGCCCGCATAAATGAATTGCACATCGAAATCGTTATACCTAGCCCTTTTCGAGAGCGTGATTTGATTACAAATATCGCTCGTTTCATAATAAAGGATACTCAATATTTATTTAAAATTGTTTATTACTTAAAACAAAAGCATCATAACTTACATTCAAACAATTTTCACTTAGTACAAGATAAACTTAAAGAATTACCTATTCGTTCAAAACTAAAAAAATGCCACCAAATCATTTCTTTTCAGTTTGACGTGCGTTTTTTTTTTCAATCTCGTAAGCCTTGTCGATAACTTCCTCCGGAGTCCATAGTGAAATGGCCACGCTCAACTGTGGTATATTGTACATGCAAGCCAGAGTGTGCAGGGAATTTAGTTCCTCAGGCAGAACTGTCAGAACGAGCTTCCTGATGCATTTATCTTTCAAATCATCAAGGAAGTACAGGCTTGCCAGCACCAATAAGTTCGGCAACCGGTCAGTTTCAGGCAAAACACCTAAGTAAATAAATTCTTTAAGATCGTCAAGAGTTTCTTTAGTAATGTCTTTTAAGTGTATGCAGCCCTTTTCAGCCTCCACCCATGGCCCTGTCAGCATGTTTTTGAACGCAACGCAGTGGGCCGCGAGGCATGCTTTGTGGACGCGTACGCTACCGTCTAACGCCTCCAAAGTTAAATCGGTGAAATCTGAATCCCCGTACAGCATTTCAAATCCAACTTTTTTACATTCATACACAACAATTATTATTTCAGTAAAGGAGATTACGTCTTTTGTTTTTTGTGTACAATTGTACGAGTAGTTTGGGTTCTGGGTTTGTACTGGACTCAGTTCTCTATGACACCCGATCTGTCTCCAATTTAACCAATCATCTGAGCAAATACTCTCGTTCAAGTAAGACAGCGAGTTGCACACAAGTTTTATCTTTACAGCGGAATTGTTTTCGTGTTTCATTGACGTCATACTGACATAGTGAGTGCCGTGCGATTCTGACGAATATTTAAAGCTAAACTTCACCATTGCTAATTCATCAATGTGAAAGACCTCGCTTTCCACAGCGCCATTGTTGGAATTGTTTGAATTGAAACTGAATAAGATAGTCAAGCAAGGACCCCGTTGAGATTTTTTAACAACCCTGAAAGGTAAAAGGATGTAAGGACAATTTTTCGGGCCTGTCCACATCACGGCGCCCCTCGTCGGGCTAAACCGGTTTCGGTCATTGACCCCAAACCTGAATCGATTACGGTTTGGAATGGGGTTACCGATTTAGAACCCGGTTAATTGAAAAACCAGTTTTTCACAAGTTTTGTTGTTTTGTTCGAAATTAACCGGTTAATTTAAACTTGTCTCAGCAGTTCATACAATGTGACCCTGGATAAGGTGCACAAACGAATAGGGATGAAACAAGATGCAATTTCACCAAAAAGAAAAGGGGTCGTTAATCATTGTTTTTTTTTATGATTAAAAAAATATCATTGATTGCTGTGAAGTGTTCACAGCAACACAGTTTAATATCTCGCCTCATATGAGGTCTATTGAGATGAAATATACGGTTTTTTAATCCAAGAGCATTCCCTGTGTCAATTAAATAAATAAAACAACGAAAACATACCTACGCCAAACATATTCAAACAGAATATTCTTCAAAAAATTAGTATTTTTTTTGGGAATTCCTGATAATTGCAAACAATACTTAAAAATATGCCCATATTACCTCATATTATTATTAGCTATAAGTATTTATTAATTCACTATCTTTAATTTTAAAAAGAATTGCGTTTCTAATGGCAACACGACATTTTTAATGAGCGGTCAAAGATAATATTATGTTGTCTATTTTTAGTTTTTTTTTTGTGTTTGACGTATATTTTCGTTTCTATTTTATTTTAATACTCTAGGATTAAAAAACCATTTATTTCATCTCCATAGAGCTGATACGAGGCGAGATATTTCACTTAGTCCCGATAGGGTTAAAAGCAAACTATATAGCGACGTTTGCTTTTACACACTAGCACAGATTTCAGTGTATTTTATTTATACTTTACTTAAAATCACTAAAAGCTTGGCTTAATCTAAGTTTAACCAGTTAATACAGGTGCTATAAGCAGTTCTTCCATTTCTTTTCGCATCATATTGGATATTTTTCAAAAGAAATTGTACTTACCTATTTAAGGACTGAAATTAAAAAACGGTAGAGTAATTATAGTTGTCCATTTATACAGTTAGTTTTCGTGACTCGCAAGTAAAGTTAACGGCTCTTAATTTCAGTCCTTAAGGTATTTTTTGCGTACTACGGCGCCGTGGTGATGTGGACAGGCCCTATAGGCATATGCAGGGTAGGTTTCATAACGACGAATTTCATAATTGCCTTGATATTGAAAAACGAATCTCAAATTGGTAGGTATAATGCTAAACTGTGTCGCCAGTGCGGTCGCCAACATCGGAATCATTCCTTCCTATGTAACGCAAAATAAAACGCCAAACCAAACCAAACCAACGTCCATTTGCGACCGCTTGTAAGCGGCATTGCGCTCACAAACGGACTCGCACTTGCAGATATTTAATTTCAATGAAAGGCTTTTCTCGGCGCAAAATCTTTTCCCTTTAACCTTTTCAACGCTATGTCAAATACAAAAGACGTCACTCACACGCCAATTGACAGCTTAAAATAAAACCAGAGCTAATTTCAACCTTGCCTCATAGGCACTCAGGTCTATTTTACGCTGTTAACCATGACGGAAATATCTGTCAATGGCGTTGAACCAGTGATTCGCATATATCGGTCAATGGCGGTGATAAGGTTAAACACCCCACCCAGTCTTCAATAGACTTTACCCCCAATTCGTGCCGCCGCCCGCAGAATGCAAAAGCAATAGGTTAGGTACCTTTGTTATTATAGCGGTAAAAGAATACCTACCTACACACAAAAAAAAATCAACCGTTTACCTATTTACGGGTCATGAGATACCTACAGCCTGCTGGCAGACGGACGGACGGACAGCGGAGGCTTACTAATTAGACTCCTATTAGCACCCTTTGGGTACGAAACCCTAAAAAGAGGAGAGTTACGACACACAATCTATACCTACTCTCATTGATTTAAACAACTAGATGGCGCCGTCCGTTTGGCCAAGAAACAGTAGCGCCATCTATCAGATTGCTTACAAACTACGTCGGACTACATAGCACTGTCAAACAAAATAGAGAACATTAATGAAAATCAGAATTCAGTTTCATTGATACAATTTAGGAGAAAATATAAAAAAAGCATATAATTCGCAATACACTAACTTTTGACCCGTTTATTAAGATTTAATTTAGAATCAAAAGTTCTTAAATTTTTAAAACTTCTTTTAATGTTTTTTCGGCATCCTTATTTTATTTTCGTAATATTTTAATTCAACGATATTGGCTTAAACATAGTAATTTACGAAGTACATGCAAATGTCTTTATAAGCTCCTTATATTTTAAACATTGAACAACAGCTATGACGTCATTCCTGTCGTCGATGTTGTATAACGCTGGCAAACAAAAAGACAACATACAGTTGCGGCTTCATCTACTGAAGCTGAATACATGGCTTTGTTCGAAGCTGTTAAGAAGCTCTTTGGTTAAAATATTTAGTGATACCAATTTATGAGGATAATAATGGTTGTATAAGCATTGCAAATAATCCAACAAGTCACAAAAGATCAAAGCACATTGACATTAAATTTCATTTTTCTAGAGAACAGGTGGAGAGTAATATAATTAAAATTATTTATTAGAGTGTTTTTGCAGGGGGTTCTGAACTATGACTTTTTAAAGCTTCATATCTTATGAAAATACACGGCAATTATTTCGCGTACACATCCTCTCTTTCATAGCACTTTCCAGAGAGCGTGGGAAAAATAATTATGCATGTTCCCTATTAGAAACAAACTCTGCTATAGTAATTTGTTTTTGAGCGGTCTACGTAACCTTGTTAAGTCAACGTTTACCCTTATAATCTGTGCCGCCGTGTCTACCGTCAACCTATTACAAGGTTATATCGTGTGGATGTATACGCGATATTTTTAATCTAATGTAAAACAGCCAAACTAGAAGGACACTGATTGAGTGCGTTAGACACGCGTCACCAAACTACGTAACGTGGTCGGGTAACCAAGCAACAGCCGTATTTACAATAATATTAAGAATGCTGTAAAAAATGGTTAATACGAGTAGGTAATACATTACTTTATAAAGCTTACCGTAAAAAATAAACACCATTCTCTGTTTTCGATACCTTTGAGGTACAGTCAAGGTCATAAATATGTATACACTTTAGTACCTTGTCTATTTAACGTCATGTTTAAACTGTCATATGAAATTGTCACAGGGATTAAAGTGACAAGGTAGGTACTAAAGTGTACCAGCTAGGAAACTGTTGAAGTCACTCCTCGTCAACGAAGTCCACAAAGCCATTAAAGATTTAAGTGAAGATCTACCCACACAATTGCGAACAAAAGCGCACCGTGCGTCATCATTAATTCCGGAATTTGATCCTGAAAGCGAAGAGTGTACAGTAACCTCGTGGCTGAAGAAAATCGACCAGTTAGGAGAAATACATGGATGGGACGACAAAACAAAATCGTTTCATTTGCAGGATAAACTTAAAGGTCAAGCCAGGAAATGGTATAATCGTCTTGAAGAATACGATCATTCGTGGGAGGACTGGAAAAACATGTTATTGCGCGCTTTTCCTAAGCATCGTGATTATTCGAGTATGCTTCAAGAGTTATTAAATCGGAAGAAATCACCTGCTGAAAAAATGACTAAGTACTACCAGGATAAGGTCGCCATGTGCTTCCGATGTAAGTATGTATGTATGTATGTATGTATGTAAACTCTTTATTGCACAAAAATATAAATATTACAATTATAATACTAAATTAATGTACAAAGGCGAACTTATCCCTAAATGGGATCTCTTCCAGCTAACCCTGAATCAAATGAGTAAGGACAATCCATGGGGTTGGACACATACAAGTTTGCACAAAAAGTAAAAAGAAATGATAATACTTATAAATAAATAAATAAATTTTAAACAAATTAGCAAGTACATAAACTAATATAAACGTACATGTATAATACACACATATATACATATATACATACATATACATATATACCTACATAAATATATAATATAAATAACAACTCTAATCATTATAGGAACCTGACTTCACGACTCATTCAGCCACAAAGTTTTTAAATTCCTCTTTAGAGAGACTACAGAAGGGGACTGCCTTAAGGACAACGGAAGTTCATTCCACAGTTGGACACCACGGACTGTGAAGGATTTGGCATAGAAACGTGTTTTATTTGACGGAACCGCAAGGGAAAGATTGGCGCTGGAACGCAGGCGATGACCGCTGCTGCAGGCCAGATAGTTGAATCTTTCAGAAAGATAGGGAGGGGAAGAAGGAAGGAAGAGGACATTGAAAAGGAGTGAAAGTACATGTAAATCTCTACGGCGGCGGATAGGAAGCCATTTCAGCTGCGTACGAAACATCGACACGTGATCGAACTTTCTCAGCCCAAAAACGTACCGGATACAAACGTTCTGCAGACGCTCTAGTCTGTCAAGTAGCTCCTCTTTTAAGTCCAAGAACGCTATATCGCCGTAATCTAGAAGCGGGAGTAATAAGGAACGCGCAAGTGTCAGTTTTGTCGGGAAAGGCAGGAAATTCTGCAGGCGCCTCAGGGAGTGGAGTGACGCAAAGAGTTTGCGACTTATTGTACTGATGTGAGTTGACCAGGACAAAGTCTGGTCCATAGTAACACCTAAGTTTTTGACTGTCGAGGAGAAGGGGATTGGAATCCCATCATAGCGAACATTAGGTACCACGGTCTCAGACAGTCTAGAAATAAAGTGGGGGCTACCAAGAACAATAGCCTGCGATTTCTTGGCATTCACTTGTAGACCGAATCTCTCAGCCCAGCATCGTATCGATTCAAGATCGCTGTTAATTTGCTCCACCAAGGAAGGGAAATCATCAAAACCGGCAGAAGAATATATTTGTAAGTTATCAGATAGCGCAAGTGTCTCATGCATCATTCGTGGTCTTCCACAGTCGCTACAATCTAACGCGCGGGCATTTCAATGCGACCGTCCCGATCAGCTATATGAGGGTTTTTTATCAGCTTTTGACGACTACGAAACCACCTATATCGATACCCGCTATACTAATAAAGATAGGCTAAGGGACCGTTCTAACGAAAAAAAGTTAACGCCGGTAAATGTGGAGACAGATCCTTGTCCTCGTTGCAAAAAGACTGGGCATCTGGTACGGTTCTGTCCAATGCCGGACCAACGCAGTTGTTTCAAGTGCGGAAAAACGGGTCACATATCGCCGCACTGCCCTAGTAATATCAAGTCTTCTACCTTGAACTCAACCAGTGCAGTAAAAGAAATCAGACTGATACAGAATTTGAACGAGATTTTTAAGAAGTCTGCGAAGATAAATGGTATCTACGTAAAATCTTACATCGATACTGGCAGTCAAGTTAACGTTTTGTCAACGCAAGTATCTTCTTTGTTGGAGTTAAAAGTTACACGCGTCAGCGTTGTGCTAAAAGGATTTTCGGGAGGCATTATCACCAGCCGTGGCGAAGTAGAGTTTGAACTCGAGATAGATGGAGTTAAGATGCGCTGCCAAGCCTACCTTAGCGACGTTCACATGGATGGAGTAAATTTGTTAATTGGCCAGCCAGTAATTAATGCGGAAGGTGTTACTCTGATGGTATGTAATGGCACTGTGACCCTACGCAGAGATGGCGTTTTTTTGTCGCAAATTGATGTAACCGAAGAGCCGACTTCATACAGAATCATAACAACGGCCAAAGAGTTATTGCCAGTCGGTACTTCCGTCATCAAGGTCTCCGTCTTGGGAAATAACAAAGATAATAATGTGGTCACGCCCGCGCGACACTATGAACTCCATGGTGTATCCTACTCCATACCAGCTACGACACTTCGAGGCAGTCAAGGCGTTATGAAGATCATCAATACCGGCCAAGCAGACATCACGTTGGAAGAAGGACAGACTCTGGTGCGAGCCGAGTCCTGCGAACCAACGCCATGCCAAACGCAGGTTAGTTCAACTGCCTATAACTTATCTGCCTCATTAGCCAAAAGTGTTTTATGCTCAAGCCTTACCTTAGATCATACCCTGGATAACTTAAGTATTGGTGGTGTAAAGCTAGAAAACATAAGGATAGGTGCATTAACAGATCAGGAACGTAGTGATTTAATCAACTTATTGAAAAGTTTTAAACACTGTTTTGCGAGTAGCACTAAAGAACTAGGGTGTACTAACTTAGTGCAGATGAAAATAAAGCTTACTAACGACCAACCTATCCATCGTAGGCCGTACAGATTGTCACCCTACGAACAGACTATTGTTCATTCTAAAGTAGCAGAATTACTAGATGCAGGGGTAATTAAAGAATCCGAATCCGATTACGCCGCCCCGGTTATTTTAGTTAAAAAACAAAATGGTGACCGCAGGCTTTGCGTTGATTATCGCGCCCTTAATGCAGTTACGGTCCGCGATCGGTATCCACTACCTAACATTGACGATCAAATGGCCAAAATAGGTAATAAACAATATTTCACTAGCCTAGACATGGCCCAAGGCTACCACCAAATGTTGCTTTGTCCCGAGGATGCACATAAGACCGCATTTGTCACACCGCAAGGTCACTATGAGTACACGCGTGTACCATTTGGGCTAGCAAACGCCCCGTCAGTTTTTATGAGAATGATAAATAAACTTGTAAATTCGGTGGGTAGAACTGAAATCTTAGCATTCCTTGATGACCTACTTTTGCCGTCTCATGATGTGTCTTCAGGATTAGAATGTTTACAAACAGTTTTTGAGAAACTTGAGTCAGTAAATTTAAAATTAAATATGTGTAAGTGCTCGTTTTTGCAAAGTACTGTAACTTATTTGGGTCACGAAATATCTTCTAATGGCATGCAACCGGGTGAAGCAAAATTGGCAGCTGTGTCGCAGTTCCCCACACCGCGTAACGTTCATGAAATCCGTCAATTTATCGGGTTATGTAGTTATTTTCGTAAATTCATTTTTAATTTTGCAATAATTGCGCGGCCTCTCACAGAATTGACTAAGAAAAATACAATATGGGTTTGGAGTGAACAGCACAAAAAAAGTTTTGATGAACTGAAAAGTAAATTATGTTCCAAACCAGTGTTAGCCCTTTATGATCAAACACTGCCAACGGAGCTTCATACGGATGCATCAAAATTGGGAATCGCTGGTATCTTACTACAGACACAAACAGACGGCACATTGCGGCCTGTAATGTATTTTAGTCGGGTAACAAGTCGGGAAGAAAGTGTTTACCATAGCTATGAACTGGAAACACTGGCGGTAGTTGATTCGCTCCGTAGATTTCGTGTTTATATTGTGGGGGTAAATGTAAAAGTAGTGACGGATTGTTCGGCCGTACGTGCGACATTAACCAAACGGGACCTCATACCGCGTATTGCTAGATGGTGGTTGTTAATTCAAGATTATGACATCAGTATTGAGTACCGACCTGGGGAACGTATGAAACACGTCGACGCGCTGAGTCGAAATCCAGTAGACGCTGTTAATGTGAACCGATTAGAAATCGCAGATTGGTTTTATACTGTGCAGTATCAGGACGATAAATTGAAGCATATTATAGATCTTATGAAAGGTAATTGCACTGACAGAGACATCACTAATAATTATGTGTTGGTTAACGACCGTCTGTACCGCAAAACGCTCGCTGGTAATCGTTTGGTTGTTCCCAATCTAGCTAGATGGAAGATATTACAAATGCATCACGACGACGTAGGCCACGTAGGTTTGAAACGAAGTACCGAACTGATTAAAGCAGATTTCTGGTTTCCTAAGATGTCTCGTTTCATAAGAAAGTATGTGACGTCATGTCTACATTGTGCGTATGGTAAAGGTGAGCACGGCAAAAAAGAGGGTAAATTACATCCTATCGAAAAACCCACCCAACCGATGAAAATGATTCACATAGATCATTTAGGGCCGTTCTGTAAGACTAAGAAAGGGTACCAATACATACTAGTAGTCACAGATTCATTTTCAAAATTTGTGTTTGCCGAACCTACACGGACGGTAAATTCCATAGAAACAGTTAAAGCTCTTAGAAGGATATTTTGTTTATTTGGTTATCCTGAACGTGTAGTTTCTGATCACGGTAAAGCGTTTACTAGTAGGTACTTTAAGGAATTTGCGACACGTAAACAATTCAAACATACCTTAACTACAATAGCTTGTCCTCGGGCTAACGGGCAAGTTGAACGCACTAACAGGACTTTATTAGATGCGCTACGAACCACGGATCCTAGTGAGACCGCGAACAATTGGGATAATATTTTACCGGATATAATTTGGGGGATAAATAACACCATTAACGCTACAACCAAGTACAAACCGTATGATTTAATGTTTTCGCATACGAGTAGGTCTGTGTGTGATGTTACCATGCCAGGGCGAGTCGTCGAGCCCGTGGAAGCGAGACGCGCCCGGGCCAGCGAGCGAATTAAAAAAGCTAGCCTTAAAATGAAAAAAAGTTTTGACAGAAAAAGGAAAAGTAGTCGTGTGTACAGCAAGGGTGACCTAGTTTTGTGGAAACAAGCCCCAACCAGTAGTGCTCGCAAAGTTAACACTAAACTAGACGACATCTTTTCGGGCCCGTACATAGTGACGGATGTATTGGGGAAAGATAGGTATAAAATACGAAGCATCAAAGGCATGCGTGGTTACAAGAGCTTTACTGGGTTAGTGTCCGCTGATGCCTTACGGCCTTATACTAGCGTGGCGTCCGATTCTAATAGTGGAAGTAGTTCTGATGAGCAGTTGGACACCGAGGACTTAATAGATTTACTTGAGAGCTAATGCAATTTCCGTTCCCATTGCGGGAGCAATTGTTACAGGATGGCCGACTGTAATGCATCATGTTGCCCGATCAATGTGGCAACCCTGCACAGCCAGCCCAGCCACAGCCAGCCTGCCACGTCACTATCCCCGCCAGCCAGCCCCATCGCGCCACGGCCGCAAGCCAGGGGAGGGGTGACGAGCCTATATAAGCCAGTGCCTACCCCATTGAGAACTGATTTTTGCCTGAGACGACTAATTACTGTTATGCTGTCCGAATATACATTTAAACTGATTTTCACATTCTTGCGTGTCATTTAAGCCACCTGTATTTAATAATTGCGAGTAATGACACCAATTTGTCCGATCTTTGCTCATAAATAAAAAAGAAATTGACTGCGGCAGACGGACAGACATTGAGTAAACTTATAAGCGTTCTATTCTTCCTCTTGAGGTGGAAACCCTAAAATTAACAGGACGTTTCTATTCCACTGCTACCTTCTTCCAGTCAGCTTCTAAAATCAATAAGTATACGTAGCTTAGGTGCAGGGCTTACAACCTGTCAATAATAGTACCTACACTGGAAAACATCTCAGCCTGATTGTGCAAAATGTGGTTACAGATTTACCAACAAGTCTTTTTAGAGTTCTTGGTACTTCTGTAGCTCTGCCTACCCCACTCTGGGAATGAAGGCGTGATGTTATGTATGTGTGATGGATGACTGCGTAATTGTTATACATTACTGAGTAATAATCGACAACATTATAATGGACTGGTGTGTCAACGGCAATGTATATACATAGCCAATCGAAGCTTAATTTGGTAAAAAAGCAGTGTCATGTTTGAGCTATTTTGTTGTATGATGTGATTTGTCCATGCGTATAGAAAGTCATTGACTGTTGCACTAATCTGTCAAAAGTCGTTAAATTCAAATTCAAAATTTTATTGCGTGGTTATGGGTAATACAGTTGTTCTTATAAATGTATTAGAGTTCTCCAAATCATACATCATAGAGGCGTACAATATTATAAACTTAGATCTAATTATAGTACCTATTTTTATTAGTTATTTAACGATTTTACATAATTAATATTACTTATTGCCTACCATTATTTTATTAAAATTAATATGTCAAAATTATATACCAAATAGCGTCAAATACATTGAGAAATAATACAAATTAGATAGATAGATAGATAGATAAAAACTTTATTCAACATAAACACAAACACAGGCTCTTAAATTAAACATAAAACATTAAAAATATAGACAACAAACACGAGACTTAAAATATACATTGACTTATATACGGTGAGAGAGCCATGTGTTGTGCTGTGAATTGGCGCTGACTCAGCATAATGCTGCAGAAACTGCAGCGCTGATATTCTGCCAGAACCATTGGAATCAGGTCTGTGGCGCCCGAAAGAAGCCGAAAGATGTGCCAAACGACCATGATAATATGAATATTAACATTAAGTTATTAACTCTGTATCAGTTTTTGCATACTATATGTTATATTACTCTAGCCTTTAGTTTTTAATGTAATTTCTAGAAGTAAAGCGAGACTAAACATTTAAACAGCATAAACAAAACGGAGAAACTAAATTATAACTAGCAATAATTACACAGGGAAATTATTCTACGACATCAAGCTTAGTAAGCTATTTGTTTATTTAACAAATGAATTCTATACTTAATTCTAAACGAAGACTTATACCTAAGGTCACGGATGGGTGGGGGAATGTTGTTCCAGCACTTTGTAGCTTGATATCTAAAACTGCCCCTAAAGGCCGCTGATCTATGCAGAGGCACCCTGAATACGACAGCACGCGATGCTCTAGCTTTGAAATGCCTATTTTCGTCAGACCACCTTAATTTTTTAAAAAGATAACTAGGAGCTTGATTTTTAATAGTGTCGAAAAGTAGACACGCAAATTAAAATAATTATATAAACAGTATCATTACAAATAAAAAATAAAACACTTAAATCATTGCACATTTTATGAAACAATCGTCTACAGAATAAAAACACTCATCTATTAAAAAGTTATTTAAAAATCCGTAAAATTTATTATTTGGAAGATTTGTCCATGTCATGGACAAAGCGCTATAAATTCTGATCGCCATTTGAAAACAGTTTTTTTTTATTGAGCTGTAATTTACATTTGGGAACTACTAATGCCTTGTGAGTGACAGTACGTTTGCCTTTGTTATTTTTTGTTTCGAAGTATTCCTTGTTGTTTCTTACAAACTTACACACCTCCAAAATGTACAGACTCGGAACTGTAAGAGGCTTGTGCTTCTTAAACAGTGGCTTACAAGAATCTGTCCACCTTAAGCCCCAAATTGCTCTATACACTTTTTTTGAGACAATAATACTCGTTGTATATTTCTTGCGTTCCCCCAAAGAACAATGCCGTAACGCAGTTTGGAACATACATATATAACTGTGATAAACAACCAATGCCACTTTTACGGATGTGATAGATTTTAGTTTCTTAAGCGCATAAGCGAATTTGTTCAATGTGGTAGAAACAACTTCTACTTGTTGTTTCCAATTCAAGTAGTCATCAATAATAAAACCTAAAAATTAGGTTTGTGACCATTTCGACGCATACTGCCAGAAACGCAAATTACCTGATACTTAGATGACCATGCTTTCATTCGTGAAGTACCTTATACTTAGGCAGTAGACCCGATACGCAAATGACCTGAATTTCTTTCGTGAAAGACCCGTTACGCAAATGACCTGAATTAATCAGGTACTTCCTCGTGGTCATACTAATTTGTCCTACTAGTCAAAAAATTAACCTAGATTGATCACTACATACTAATTGTGGTTGTAAAAGTAGGTAGGTTAGGTTCGTTAGGTATCTTCAGACGCCCGAAGGGCAAAACCACCTAGAAGCAGGAGCCCCGCCCTCGGGCGGGGCTCCGTCAAAATTCAGTATGACAAAAAAATAGTAGGACCACGAGGAAACAGCCGAGGAAACAGCCAATTATCGACTAAAGTTTAAGTTTCCGGCACTATGCGTAGATTCCTTAGTCTGGTAATTTGAGCATCCGGTCATTTGCGAATTGAAATTGTGGTATTCTGCGTGGATGGTGAGACGCGTAAATAATCATGGTCATCTGAGTATCAGGTAATTTGCGTTTCTGGCAGTATGCGTCGAAATGTTTGTGACACTTGTTCTATCTTTTCCCTATTGTACTCTATATCTAATTTAGTTTTGTTGCTGTTGCGGGTTAAGAAGTGTATTATTTTAGTTTTTGTATGTATGTTATAGTTTTTCGTAAGCAAAGTTGATATGTCCTCTAAAGCGCTTAAGATGTTATTTCCTAATTCTTTTGTGCCCTTTGCCCTTATCATAACGGTTGTGTCGTCAGCAAATAGAACACAGCGATGCTTGATGCAGGTAGGTAGGTCGTTTACATATAACAGGAACAAAAGTGGCCCCAAGATGCTTCCTTGCGGAACCCCAGTAGGATTAACCCGTGGTGTAGAGTCAGCGACTTGTGCAGAGTTATTTACGATCGAAAAAGATGTAACTCGAGTAATCTGCTCTCTTTCCGATAAGAAACTTTCAAACCAACTATACGCTGGCCCTCTAAATCCGTATTTTTCCATTTTGGTGAGGAGGATTGAATGTTTTACAAAATCGAAAGCCTTACTAAGGTCCAAAAACAAGGCAGCTACCATGTCCTTATTTTCTAAAGCGCTTAGTACTACATTAATTAAATCAAATGCTGCATGAGTCGAAGATTTGCTTTTACGAAATCCTTTTTGTTCGGCACAGAAGATGTTATTTATATATATAAATTTCAAAATTCTTGCGTACATTGCCTTTTCAAATACTTTGGGCAGAACTGGTAATAAGGCCACCGGCCTGTAATTTGTTCTATCCTGTTTTCTTCCTTTTTTGAACAGGGGCTTTATTATGGAGAATTTTGTTGAATTGTTCCAACGATAAATTGACAACATGGGCAAGAGGGACAACTATACTTCTTGCAATTGATTTGAGTATTTTAGTATCCAACTCATCAACTCCCGCTGATTTCGTGTTTCTTAATGACATAATAATTTTGTTAATTTCACAAGGTTCAGTAGGGTCAAGAAAAATAGTTTTATTTAGGTTTTCTAAAGTGCATCCCAGTGTCCGAGTTATAATTTGGGGTTGTGTTATATGAGAGAAGACACTGTAGCACATCGGGAATGTTTGCGGAGGCTCGAACTAATTGTTTCTACGCTTCCTTGATGACAAGAGTGGGAAAGCCCCAATAGCCTCCTGAAAGTAATAGCGGAGAGATGGGACAACCCTATCTTGGCTTTCTGGGTGAAGTTGCATACTTCATCATGCTACTTTACCCAGATAATATTATTGTGAAACTGTGTTTTAATTAATTTCATTTTTATACTAACATAGTTCTTAAGGGCGCTGTATACTAGCAAGATATGGATTCAAGTCCGAAATAAATATAATTCATTCATTCATTCATTCATATACTTATCAATGAAATAATTGTTAAGTAAAAGAATTAGCAATTTCTTTTGGTTCACTTAATATCTTACTATTTTCCTCAATACTTTTAATCTCAATTGAGTTATTAAGTTAAAGCGATATTATACCAAAGTGTGTGCTATCTTAAACGTAAATTTACTGTTTTTTTATTTTATTTTTAGTCGTGATGGTGGTAGGACCCTTTGCTGGGTTCGTCCTGATCGCTACCACCATCTAATCCATTAACCTTTTCAACGCCATTGACGGATATTTCCGTCATGGTTGACAGCGCAAAATAGACCTGAGTAACTATGAGGCAAGGTTGACATTCGCTCTGGTTTTGTATTTGACATAGCGTCGAAAAGGTTAACTTACCGCCACGCAACAGTGTTCGCATTGTTGTGTTCCGATGTGGGGATAAGACAACCGGTCAAATTACTAGCATAGAGGCATTCCATCGTAGTCCTCAGGGTTGGCAACGCATTTGAGGTCCAACAACAGTGAGCCCATTTTAAACAACTAATTAGTTAGGTTAACAGTAAGTTTTTTCGCGTTCAACTATAATGAGTTTAGATTTCATGGTTTTCCTTTCATTTAATTTACCATATTATCTTTTAGAGAGATTTTATCCTTATGATTGAACCTGTCGATTGACGCTATAAAAGTACATAATGTGTTTTTTTATTTATTTTAGTTGGTTCGATTCCTGGTTGTGGATAGCGCGTTTTTAAAAATCTTTGAATGCAGTTTTGTTTCTTATTTAAAATAAAGGAATGATTCCTTTGAAATTTGATATCTCTATTATTTAGAGTAGCCCTCCAGGTGGCATTTAACCTTTTCAACGCTGATGTCAAATACAAAAGTCGTCACTCACACGCCGATGACAGCTTAAAACCAGAGCTAATGTCAACCTTACCTCATAGCTACTCGGGTCTACTTTGCGCTGTCAACCATGATGGAAAAATCCGTCGTTTTCGTTGAACCAGTTGTGCGAGTAAATCCGTCAATGGTGTTGAAAAGGTTAAAAATTCTATGCATTACTATAATTTGATATATTGACCGTGATGCTGACTGCGCGACGATGAAATGCACTTTGTATCGGGGTTTGGGGACAGGGAATATCGATGTAAATTTTCTTTTCTTGCCCTAGCAGGTGTAAGTCGTCGCTGCCCATGGAAAATTACAATCATGGTTCATTCTCGATTTTGACCTTTTAAATTTTTCTTGTTAAATTACTAAAACACTGAAAATAACTAATATCAGCAGTGAATTCTACTTCTTTGGTTTATACGAAAATGATACCAAACTTGACCTAGTAGCCAGGGGGCTTATTATGGCAGTGTTTATCGCGTGACTAAACGTGGATAAAACATCCGTCACTTTCTGACAAGTACAGTGCGAGAGTAACGGTTGCTTTATACTCCGCAATAAACTCGACCATAATTTACGGGTCCACGACGAGAATATATTTTTTAAAGATGGCGTCCATCTTTGTACCCCAGCCCAGCCTCCCCGACTAGCCGCACATTCCTTATTGCTTCCCGGAATAGAAATGCTTAGAATTACTCAAGGAACATAATGTGATGAAGCTCATAGCTTAATTTTATTTTGGGTAAACTTCTTAACTGCGTCCACTATGTACCTACTAAGCGCCGAAAGTAAGGGATTGCTTGCGAGGCGCCACCTCGCTGCGAGGTGGTCAGCAGGCCGAGCGTTGGCGAGCCCTGCGAAAATACGAGTCAGGCAATCCCATTTCCACCGAGGCATATATAAGGCTTTTCTCAATCAATGCGAGGAAATGATACAAATGCATAATTAGAAGTATTTGTAAAAATATCGACGAATTAAGAGAGAATCTCCTTTTGCAAACTACAAGACTATTGAGAATTCACAATGACTCGCCGCCCGCCGCCGCACCGTACGCCGCCCCAGCGCATGCTCAATTTGGTTTTACATTCAATAGAGATCATTTTTAATTAAAATAGTGACATGGACGGAAAGTGTTTTCATTAGATTTTTTTACTCCTAGGAGTAAATGAGGTATTTTCCGCCTTTCTTTCCCTAGGCACTACTGCGTGGCACAACTGACCAATGATTTCTATTTCAAAATCAAATTTAATAGAGTCGACGGAGCTCTGCTATCGCAGAGCTCCTATTTCTGGGTAGTTTGGCCCTCCGGGCCTGCTAAAGAACTAACATAACCTAAACCTACCTCATATTTATGATACAGATTTTGTTCAGTTGTGCCAAATAGTTGTGCCACGGGGAATAAACTATTTTCCGTCCTTGTGTTTCAATCAGAAAACGGTTCATTCCGAGCATGTTCGAGAAAAATTACAATCATTGTTCATATTTGAAAGTGGCCGGGCCACCGAGCTCTGCTCGGGTGATAGGTATTGGATTGAAACATAACATTACAAAAAACATTTGACGACACGGTGGCCTAGTTGGGAGTGTCCCTGCCTCCGAAGCCAGTGGTCCTGGGTTCAAATCCCGGTAAAGGTAAATATTTGTGTGATGAACGCGAATATTTGTTCCTGAGTCTTGGATGTTTTCTATATATTTTTTGTTTTCTATGTTTGCTAATCGCGACAGGGTATTCAAAATTCAAAAGCGAGCTTTGCGCATCATTGACCGAAAACCGGTAGACCATCCCGCGAAAGACATATTTAGACATCATAAAATCCTTACTTTACTAAGTGTATTCATACTAACTGCTTGTTCATACATACGAACCTATCTACATAACTATAAAACATATGGGCAATCTCCACAAAGGCCTACGCGAAGGAGGCACCTACTGGTGCCCCCGCGCCGGCGCCTGGCTAAGGCTCGCGCAGCACTCAGCGTTGCCGGGGTACATATTTATAACTGTGTTCCTGAACACATAAAAACACAAGACAATGATGCCTCATTTACAAAAAAACTGAAGGCACTCCTTATTGGCTTTGCGTGCTACAGCGTGAATGAGTTTCTGCAATGTGATCATTGATCCAAACACAGTCCAAAAACTGTAAATAATAATAATAATGATTATATACATATTGAATCTATTGAAGTATGTATTTCTCTATATAAGTATGTTTATCGTTGTCTAGTACCCATAGTACAAGCCTAGAGCTTAGTTTGGGACTAGGTCAATATGTGTGAGATTGTTTCCTGATATTTATACAACGAAATTTCCTAGATATGAAACCTAGCAAAGCGAGATCGATTCTTCGCCCGCATAAATGAATTGCACATCGAAATCGTTATACCTAGCCCTTTTCGAGAGCGTGATTTGATTACAAATATCGCTCGTTTCATAATAAAGGATACTCAATATTTATTTAAAATTGTTTATTACTTAAAACAAAAGCATCATAACTTACATTCAAACAATTTTCACTTAGTACAAGATAAACTTAAAGAATTACCTATTCGTTCAAAACTAAAAAAATGCCACCAAATCATTTCTTTTCAGTTTGACGTGCGTTTTTTTTTTCAATCTCGTAAGCCTTGTCGATAACTTCCTCCGGAGTCCATAGTGAAATGGCCACGCTCAACTGTGGTATATTGTACATGCAAGCCAGAGTGTGCAGGGAATTTAGTTCCTCAGGCAGAACTGTCAGAACGAGCTTCCTGATGCATTTATCTTTCAAATCATCAAGGAAGTACAGGCTTGCCAGCACCAATAAGTTCGGCAACCGGTCAGTTTCAGGCAAAACACCTAAGTAAATAAATTCTTTAAGATCGTCAAGAGTTTCTTTAGTAATGTCTTTTAAGTGTATGCAGCCCTTTTCAGCCTCCACCCATGGCCCTGTCAGCATGTTTTTGAACGCAACGCAGTGGGCCGCGAGGCATGCTTTGTGGACGCGTACGCTACCGTCTAACGCCTCCAAAGTTAAATCGGTGAAATCTGAATCCCCGTACAGCATTTCAAATCCAACTTTTTTACATTCATACACAACAATTATTATTTCAGTAAAGGAGATTACGTCTTTTGTTTTTTGTGTACAATTGTACGAGTAGTTTGGGTTCTGGGTTTGTACTGGACTCAGTTCTCTATGACACCCGATCTGTCTCCAATTTAACCAATCATCTGAGCAAATACTCTCGTTCAAGTAAGACAGCGAGTTGCACACAAGTTTTATCTTTACAGCGGAATTGTTTTCGTGTTTCATTGACGTCATACTGACATAGTGAGTGCCGTGCGATTCTGACGAATATTTAAAGCTAAACTTCACCATTGCTAATTCATCAATGTGAAAGACCTCGCTTTCCACAGCGCCATTGTTGGAATTGTTTGAATTGAAACTGAATAAGATAGTCAAGCAAGGACCCCGTTGAGATTTTTTAACAACCCTGAAAGGTAAAAGGATGTAAGGACAATTTTTCGGGCCTGTCCACATCACGGCGCCCCTCGTCGGGCTAAACCGGTTTCGGTCATTGACCCCAAACCTGAATCGATTACGGTTTGGAATGGGGTTACCGATTTAGAACCCGGTTAATTGAAAAACCAGTTTTTCACAAGTTTTGTTGTTTTGTTCGAAATTAACCGGTTAATTTAAACTTGTCTCAGCAGTTCATACAATGTGACCCTGGATAAGGTGCACAAACGAATAGGGATGAAACAAGATGCAATTTCACCAAAAAGAAAAGGGGTCGTTAATCATTGTTTTTTTTTATGATTAAAAAAATATCATTGATTGCTGTGAAGTGTTCACAGCAACACAGTTTAATATCTCGCCTCATATGAGGTCTATTGAGATGAAATATACGGTTTTTTAATCCAAGAGCATTCCCTGTGTCAATTAAATAAATAAAACAACGAAAACATACCTACGCCAAACATATTCAAACAGAATATTCTTCAAAAAATTAGTATTTTTTTTGGGAATTCCTGATAATTGCAAACAATACTTAAAAATATGCCCATATTACCTCATATTATTATTAGCTATAAGTATTTATTAATTCACTATCTTTAATTTTAAAAAGAATTGCGTTTCTAATGGCAACACGACATTTTTAATGAGCGGTCAAAGATAATATTATGTTGTCTATTTTTAGTTTTTTTTTTGTGTTTGACGTATATTTTCGTTTCTATTTTATTTTAATACTCTAGGATTAAAAAACCATTTATTTCATCTCCATAGAGCTGATACGAGGCGAGATATTTCACTTAGTCCCGATAGGGTTAAAAGCAAACTATATAGCGACGTTTGCTTTTACACACTAGCACAGATTTCAGTGTATTTTATTTATACTTTACTTAAAATCACTAAAAGCTTGGCTTAATCTAAGTTTAACCAGTTAATACAGGTGCTATAAGCAGTTCTTCCATTTCTTTTCGCATCATATTGGATATTTTTCAAAAGAAATTGTACTTACCTATTTAAGGACTGAAATTAAAAAACGGTAGAGTAATTATAGTTGTCCATTTATACAGTTAGTTTTCGTGACTCGCAAGTAAAGTTAACGGCTCTTAATTTCAGTCCTTAAGGTATTTTTTGCGTACTACGGCGCCGTGGTGATGTGGACAGGCCCTATAGGCATATGCAGGGTAGGTTTCATAACGACGAATTTCATAATTGCCTTGATATTGAAAAACGAATCTCAAATTGGTAGGTATAATGCTAAACTGTGTCGCCAGTGCGGTCGCCAACATCGGAATCATTCCTTCCTATGTAACGCAAAATAAAACGCCAAACCAAACCAAACCAACGTCCATTTGCGACCGCTTGTAAGCGGCATTGCGCTCACAAACGGACTCGCACTTGCAGATATTTAATTTCAATGAAAGGCTTTTCTCGGCGCAAAATCTTTTCCCTTTAACCTTTTCAACGCTATGTCAAATACAAAAGACGTCACTCACACGCCAATTGACAGCTTAAAATAAAACCAGAGCTAATTTCAACCTTGCCTCATAGGCACTCAGGTCTATTTTACGCTGTTAACCATGACGGAAATATCTGTCAATGGCGTTGAACCAGTGATTCGCATATATCGGTCAATGGCGGTGATAAGGTTAAACACCCCACCCAGTCTTCAATAGACTTTACCCCCAATTCGTGCCGCCGCCCGCAGAATGCAAAAGCAATAGGTTAGGTACCTTTGTTATTATAGCGGTAAAAGAATACCTACCTACACACTAAAAAAATTCAACCGTTTACCTATTTACGGGTCATGAGATACCTACAGCCTGCTGGCAGACAGACAGACGGACAGCGGAGGCTTACTAATTAGACTCCTATTAGCACCCTTTGGGTACGAAACCCTAAAAAGAGGAGAGTTACGACACACAATCTATACCTACTCTCATTGATTTAAACAACTAGATGGCGCCGTCCGTTTGGCCAAGAAACAGTAGCGCCATCTATCAGACTGCTTACAAACTACGTCGGACTACATAGCACTGTCAAACAAAATAGAGAACATTAATGAAAATCAGAATTCAGTTTCATTGATACAATTTAGGAGAAAATATAAAAAAAGCATATAATTCGCAATACACTAACTTTTGACCCGTTTATTAAGATTTAATTTAGAATCAAAAGTTCTTAAATTTTTAAAACTTCTTTTAATGTTTTTTCGGCATCCTCATTATATTTACGTAATATTTTAATTCAACGATATTGGCTTAAACATAATTTACGAAATAAATGCAAATTTCTTTATAAGCTCCTTATATTTTAAACATGGAACAACAGCTATGACGTCATTCCTGTCGTCGATGTTGTATAACGCTGGCAAACAAAAAGACAACATACAGTTGCGGCTTCATCTACTGAAGCTGAATACATGGCTTTGTTCGAAGCTGTTAAGAAGCTCTTTGGTTAAAATATTTAGTGATACCAATTTATGAGGATAATAATGGTTGTATAAGCATTGCAAATAATCCAACAAGTCACAAAAGATCAAAGCACATTGACATTAAATTTCATTTTTCTAGAGAACAGGTGGAGAGTAATATAATTAAAATTATTTATTAGAGTGTTTTTGCAGGGGGTTCTGAACTATGACTTTTTAAAGCTTCATATCTTATGAAAAAAATACACGGGAATTATTTCGCGTACACAGTTATTCCTCTCTTTCATAGCACTTTCCAGAGAGCGTGGGAAAAATAATTACTTATGGCGCAAAATCACCAAGGTGGTAAATTCGTGTCGGAGTAAATTAAATCATAGAATTTATTTATTTTAATTGAAATAATGCTTTATAGATTATTCGAATTAACTTGTTTAATCAGTACCTCAAAAGTTTTTTTCTTAATTTATTGATTGAATATACTTTTTTTCACATTTTACCCCCAAAACGTCATTCCGGGAACGCGTCCCCAAGTCGTTGACAAAAACAGTTAAAATACATATTTAATTTTTTTTTAATGCTTTATAGGTACTTTTTAACTTAGTTAATATTATAATCAAATGATACTTATAAGCTTTTAAGTTGATAGTTTTTTTTTTTTTTTTTAATAAAACTGAAAGTTTGGCGGAAATTTTGAGCGTCATTTCGGGAACGCAACATTTTTTTTAAATAACACTTTTCAGAAAAATGCAAGCGATAGCGCTACTGGGTAATTATTTAAAGCATCTGAGTGCAAGTGGATGCCTCGTGTGTTTTTTATTAAATTTTTGAAATTCTTAGTGGTAAGCGTGTTTTTGTATGAAATTTTTACACCGTACATCAATTCACCGTCATTCCGGGAACGCCGATAAATGTAAAAAAAATAAAAGTAAATGTATTTTAATAAAATATTTCTTAACCATTATCATGAGCTTTTACTACATTAATCTCAAAAAGTGCCGTTTTAATGACTATTGTCTATTTTTTACGAAATTTTATATGAAAACGTCATTCCGGGAACGTCATTCCGGGAACGTTTCCGGACCTAAATATTATTGAATTTATATAATTATTCATTTTCAGCTCTGCCCGCTCAGATATCAATTAAAGATAAGATAATTAAGGATTAGGACTGGTTTTTAAATCAAAAATAAAAAATAAAATATTTCAAAATTTGAAACCCGGAATTTACCACCTTGGTGATTTTGCGCCTTATGCATGTTCCCTATTAGAAACAAACTCTGCTATAGTAATTTGTTTTTGAGCGGTCTACGTAACCTTGTTAAGTCAACGTTTACCCTTATAATCTGTGCCGCCGTGTCTACCGTCAACCTATTACAAGGTTATATCGTGTGGATGTATACGCGGTATTTTTAATCTAATGTAAACCAGCCAAACTAGAAGGTCACTGATTGAGTGCGTTAGACACGCGTCACCAAACTACGTAACGTGGTCGGGTAACCAAGCAACAGCCGTATTTACAATAATATTAAGAATGCTGTAAAAAATGGTTAATACGAGTAGGTAATACATTACTTTATAAAGCTTACCGTAAAAAATAAACACCATTCTCTGTTTTCGATACCTTTGAGGTACAGTCAAGGTCATAAATATGTATACACTTTAGTACCTTGTCTAATTAACGTCATGTTTAAACTGTCATATGAAATTGTCACAGGGATTAAAGTGACAAGGTACTAAAGTGTATACATATTTATTACCTTGACTGTACAATTCTTACACTTATTGATGACAACATGGCATTTTACATTTTTAAAAGCAAGCGCGACTTGGCGCGATTCTGTTTCATTACATCCAAATATCATAAATCATAATGCCCTTTTACATATTTTACTAAATCTCAAATTGTCTTAGTTTCAAAATGCCTTAATTCCCGAATTGACTAATTATCAATACAATAAAATGTCATAATAACATTTACACACGTTACATCCGATATCCAAATTGTATAGTTGGTAAAATGAACCATAACTTCAAATAAGTACCGAATTATTATTAAAACGGAAAGTGAAAATGTATAGTTTAAAATTTACCAAAATTCAAAAATGCCTTTTGTCGACAAGCCCAAAGAGAAAGTTTCATTCCGAAATTATTTAAATAAAATAAATATTATTCCGAAATGAGTAATGACTAAAGTTTTATACCTACTAAAAATCATCTAAGACAGCACTAAATATTTTTATTTCTTTACTTCACGACACTTTAGCCTAGTTGATAGTGACCCTGCCTACGAAGCCAACGGTCCTGGGTTCAAATCCCGGTAAGAGCGGATATTTGTTACGGTCTGATAATATACCTAGTCATATTTGTAAAAAAATGCAGGCGTTAAAGACTAGTAATATTTACACGATTATTTAAGACTAGCGACCCGCCAGCGGCTTCGCCCGCTGCAATTTTTTTAGACGTGCACGCCCCACTCCTGTATTTCAGTGCCCCCTCCACCCCGCCCGGCGCGATGCCCGGCGCGCTTTTCAGACTGCATCGCAAACAACGGCCACGGCGCTATGGCGGTTTTGTTTACTGTTTGAATTTTTTAATTCGTAATATCTTTTGAATGGAAAGTCCAATTTAAATAATTTAAAAACTATTTTATAGGTAGTTAAATGGTCTTGACCATAAAATAATTTATTTGGATAAGGATTAATATAAACACATAAATAGCATGGTTTGAATTTAGTTAGCATTTTCATTAATGTTTAAAATGAAAAAAGTTGTTGTAGTGACATAACTACAATAGTTGGACATATGCTACCGCGGAGTTTTTTGTAGACATTATGATGTTTTTCAATATTGTTGTACATTATTTTGTTCTATCGCTAATAGTTTCGGCAGCGCATTCGACGAAAGACATTTTAAGACTCATTTTTCTACACCTTCGGTTACATTGTTCAAATATTACCAAGGATCCCTAATTTTTTTCAAAATGAAATGTAGCCTATGTCAAATTGGAAGAATGTAGCATTCTATTGGTGAAAGAATTTTTTAAATCGGCCCAGTACTTTTTGAGCCTATTCATTACAAACATACAAACATACAAAAATAGGTACAAATCTTTCCTCTTTATAATACCTATTAGTGTAGATGTAGATTATTGGCACTCTCACGCTGTGGCACTGTTTTGAATGAAAACAAAAGTAAAAAAATATTGATAATATTTTTGTTGCTTTTTATGATTCTTGTATTTTATCATTAAGAGAACTTATAAGTCTTTTTTATGAAAGAAATTATACTTTTGTTGCTTTGTACTTTTATTTATATTAACTCACTCGAACTAAGATATACCTACTGAACCCGTGAAATACTTCATCTCTAGTCTTCATCATCGGTTGACACGAACGCGCTTCAATTCGCGGTCGAAGCGTTGAAATGACAGGCGGCTCGCGTCAAGATCTTGCCTGCGATGCATGGCGGCACGCGCGGTCATGTATACGATAGCACTACTTTGTTAGAATCTTGTACCGCGCGCCGCGTCAACCACGCGTTCATGTGAACCTAGCCTAAAGCTTTTGAAATGCAAATTTTAATGCTGAAAATAGCAAAATATGTCCGAAATTTTTGAGGTTCTCCGTCGTTTACTCATGGATTCCATCATCAGATCACTAAAACTTTTCTATGGGACCATTTACGACCTTTCCCTTCCTTTAAGGTCCTTCCCTTCCTGCTCAAGACGACGTTTTGCAAGCCCTTTAGGTATCCCACTGCTACTGCATCTTTATACAGGACATGCGAAGTACTGAACTTACAGAACAGACGAGTTGAGAACCTCCCGTCCATATGGTTGGTTTATCGATAACTTTATTACTACTATCGAGTCGGGGCAGCACTTAAACATGTGACAGCCCGCCATTTTATGTTTGCTATGGTAGTATAGGTAGGCACGTTTATTCTGTAGGTATGTCATATACATTATCTTTCTTTATCATTGGTTTAAAGGTATTAGATAGATTAGATTCGACCCCACAGGGTGGTAACACTGGTTACCTACATTACATTACCTACATTCTCTTTGCTTTTTTATCTGTATTCATTCTGTAAAGTCAGTTCAACTTCTAAAAACGTAGGTAGAGTCTGTCAAACGAAAGCTGTCCCAGAGAACCAGCGGGAATTTCAAAAATCCTGCAGCTTTTAACACTGACTGTACACTGAATAAACGGAGTTGATACTCCAACACTGATGTGACAAGTTAAGGAAATCAAATAGAATTAACTCCGTTTTATTCAGTGTACAGTCGAGTTCAAAAGTATGTATACACTTTAGTACCTTGTCTATTTAACGTCATGTTTAAACTGCCATATGAAATTATCCAAGCGATTAAAGTGACAAGGTACTAAAGTGTATACATACTTTTGAACTTGACTGTACAGTTACTGTAAACAGCTGCAGGTTTTTTGAAATTCCCGCTGGTTCTCTGGGACAGCTTTCGTTTGACAGACTCTACACAAATAATTTTCCTGATAGATATTAAAACGAAATACGAGTAATATGATTACAGAGCCATAAAGTTAAATTATTCAGCGTGAATGGTGTAAACATACCTACGCGCATAAGAAATTGTGCTAATAAATGGAAAGCAAAGGCTACTGTCACGAAACATGTCTTCGATTGGTTTCCAAAACCTGGAGCAATTCATATTTTGTGGTGAACCGGCCTAGCTGCTATAGAAGACCTTGCTGCCGAAGTAGAAACTTGCGCCTCTAAGTAGTGTGCGGATTCGACATTCGCAGCCTGTGTAGCAAATAACATCAAAATCTGGAACACGCCGACATTTTACTATTTCAAAGGATGTATTGGAATAAACCAAAGCATGAATTATGGAAGTGTTTTTTGGTTGCGGTACGAGTATATACATATAAGACATTACTATATCTTAAAATGATTCTTTATGCATCTTTTTCTAAGTAAAATTAAATGCGTGTTGGCATTAATTTACATACCTAACTTATATGAAGGTATATTCTCGACGTGAGGCCCACGGCAAATTTTACTAGTTCAAAAAAGAACCTTGTGTAAGTCAACTAAAGTTTAAAGTTACTTTGACAAAATGTCCTAAATTTAGGCCGTTGGATAAAGCTAAATATTTTTGCCAACTTGTCCTTCAGCTTTGTACTCACTTCTTCATATAAGTATAAAAAAACCCCCAACTCAAATGTAGCTGGGGTATTTTATATTATTTCATTTGCTTCGCTATATAAAATACCCCAGCTACTTAGCGGTCCCTGACGTGACAGTTCAGTTAGTGGCAGTGTTCAGCTAACTACCTACTTATCAAACAATCAGCCCTTACTCCTACGCGACGACGCTTGGATCAAAACATTAATACCGACTTATAATAAAACTTTTAGGGCCAATACATATAATTTTTTACTTGTTAGAGGTTTTTGTACAGACTGTTTTGATTCGGGGTTTTTTTCATATATTTTTTACGCTTTTAAAACTTCTCCATCTGAGTATCTGTTTGTGGCAATGTAGCTCCCACACGGATGAACAGATTTGGACGCAGGTTTTTTTTCAAAATAAAGCTACATTAATCTGAATGGTTCTTAGCAAGATTTTATGTGCACAGACACACGCACGCACGCACGCACGCACGCACGCACGCACGCACGCACGCACGCACGCACGCACGCACGCACGCACGCACGCACGCACGCACGCACGCACGCACGCACGCACGCACGCACGCACGCACGCATGCGCATGGGTGAGGCAGCGTGCTCGCCACGAGCCGACATTTCAAAATGGCGTCGGACACGATGACAGCCGCGGCTGCGTTTATCATAATATTCATAATTCACCGAATTATTAACAAAAAGAAGAATAAATCACCTCGGTGCGGTGGTGGAACGGCTCAGCAACTTTATCAAATTTGTACGCGCCTCGCCCATAGACAAGATAGAACTTATCGTTCAGCCCGCGGCATGCTCGGATACACGTCCAAATTACGCGAGGCACGTTCACCGAGGCGCCTTTGAGCACGGTCAAAAGGCCGACTCTCGACGGCTCGCTGCGCGCCGCGCGCCGCTCGCCCGCTACTCGCGCACAGCACGTGAACGTGAGAATTTGAGCTAAATAGGTGAGCCGTGCGTGCCTCAAACCGAGGCTGCTCTAATTCGTGCCCAGCTTTACGTAAATAAAATGAAGACGCCGAAAAATACAATCTCAATACCTACTCTTATAAAATTTTAATAAACAGGTTAAAACTTAGCGTTATCTCCTAAATCGTATAAATGAAATGAAACTCAATTCCGTTTTCCATGCATGTTCCCTATTGATATACCTACCTAAATAAGTTTGTGTTTGACACAGTAAATACAAGATGGCGCTTACTAGGTACCTATGTTCTAGAATTATGAAAGAAAGCTATTTAATTATATTGTTACTCTTTAACCAAAAAAATATGTAGTAGTTGGTACCTACCTAATAGTTTTATCGTAAAGAATTTCTTAAATTGGTAGGTACCTAACCTTTTTTTACACGAAATGCATGTTATAATATAACCGACTCCAAGTCCAATTGCTTTCCTAACCCGTCTAGTCTACCTCTACCTATCGGGTAAATTTTGGTAAAGTTCTTATTCTTTTTTATTAATGGCGGTCCTCCGCGATATTCCTACGCAGTGATTTCGCCAATGTCAAGTGAGTAAAGTAAAACAGTAAACAGAATAAATCAAAAGCAAAAGCTAATCGGCCATCTTACCTCCCCGAACGTTACCGGAAGACCTTGCGTAAAGTTGTATGTCTTTAAACAATAATAACAATTAATATTGTTTTGATTGACTACTTACGTTAATTCTGCCATCATGCCACGGCTTCGCTATAAACTCTTCTTTTTTATTTATTGGTTAAATTTAAATCACTAAGTAAATAAGTTTTATTTGTTAGGAACGAACGAAGACACTGAAACTCTGTATCATCTGTATGTGACACAGATTCCAGAAAGGAATTTAAAATACCTATTCTAACCATAGATAGACTATAAAAAGTAATCAAAAGAGGTTTGTTGTCGTATAGAGAATAAATAGTGAAGAATTGAAAGCTTAGAGAAAAGTAAATAATTATACAGCTTGGCAAAAGTGTAGAAACGGAACCACAAATATTTTTTACCGGCAACACTTAATTGTTATATACAAAAGTACGTAAGAGTTGCCATGTAAAATCGAATTTAACATCTATAGACTGTGGCGCCCCTATTATTTTCTACTTTTTTTTGCCAGACTATAGTTACTTTGATCGTATTTTGATAACGGCTAAATAGTTCTAGTGGGGTCACCCAAAAATAAGTTTCTCACCCTAAATTTAACGTTGCATTTTTGGTTAAGTTAATATTATTTTAATTTAATCAATAGTACCTTCGATACACCTTTTAAATGCAGAGATATTTTCACGGAAAATGCAATTTAGATTTTTCTGTAAAACTAAATCAAAACAAGTGAACTTTTTTTACAATGTTTATAACATTAGACCCTAAGGGCCTGTTCGGGAGTGTTAAATTAAAATACGAAATGCAATTATGAACAAGTCAAAGTTTACATAAAATGTAACCAAATGGCAATACTAAGTTCACCACACTTGGGACGAAACGTCCAGTAGCGCTCTCATTACTTTTATTGTGTCTACTAATAAACTAAAGTATTATCTTACAAATAAATACGCAATAAATAGCATATATATGACACACTATAATAACCTTCGCGTAGTCAAGTTAACGGAAAAAGGTGGTCACTGTTTCTGTTAAGTTGCTCACTTATAGTTCAATTGTTGTTATGTTAAATTATCCATAAATTGCGTATTAATTTGTACAACAGTAAAGCGCTCTTTGATATTAAGATAATTTAGTTTATTAGAAAACACAATTAAGCGTATTCAGAATTTGTGCATACGGTTCATATTTGGGTTACGCAAATATGACCACGTCTCCGTTTTTCGCAATCAGCTCAAGTGGCTCACAATCCGTGCTCGTCGTAACTTTCACATTTTAAATCTCCTCTTCAGCATTCTTTTCAACCCTGCAACCCCGCGCTACCTAAAGGAGCGGTTCAATTATTTTAAATCTATTAGAGCGTCCCTTCAAAACCTTCTCCTGTCAGTTCCTTTTTCTTCCTCTAAATTTTACACAAATTCTTTTACCATCAAGGCGATAAGGTTATGGAATGCTTTGCCTGTGGAGGTACGACGTGCTAAGTCTGTTGCCATTTTTAAAAGCAAGCTAAAGGATAATTTTCTATCACTTCCGTAGTTTTTCTATTATCTCCCTTACTTTTTTCTTTGTTCTATCTCATGCTTCGTCTGTTGTCATTGTTTGGCTGTTTTGGAGGATGTATGTATGTATATATTATATAGATGTATAATTATATGTATTTAGTATGTATTTATTCAATTATTTACTTTATGTATTTATATTTAGTCTATTTATAAATGGTTCTAATTTCAAAATTGAAATAATTTAATTGTTCTTGTAGTTATTTAGTTTGAGTTCTAAACGAATTAGTTTACACCGTCTGCCATGAATTTGTGTCCTCAGTTATTTCTCTTACAAGGTTGTCTGGAAGAGATCGCTATTTAGCGGTAAGACCGCCTGTTGTATACCTACGATTTAAATGTACTGTTCCATGTTCTGTTTTTTTTTTTTTCAATAAAGAGTATTTGTATTGTATTGTATTGTAATTGAAGCAATGAGGGCGCCACTGGACGCTCGGCGACCTATTAAGATGGATTCACAATTTGGACTTGCACGCGATAAAAATAAGAAAAAATTATCGACACAATCGAAAGCGTTGGAAAGATCACAAAAAAATCCTATTGCATCACAAGATTTCCCCCAAATGTTATACAGGGTGTTAAGCAGATCGTGTGCCAAAAGAATACGGCGGGTAGGTAGGGTCACTTGTAACACACTTTAGGCCAATTAACACTGCGGGTCTACTTTGAAATTCGTAATTCGAACTTCGGATTGCCCCGCCACTTTTTTGAAAATTAGTTACGAGAGCAAAAGGGATAGCAATAGACGAAGAACGAATAACGGATTTCATAGTAGAGGTTCTGATCCTGCCCACGGTTTTTTTTTTAAATATTATTTCGATATTTTCCAAAACTTCACAGTTTTGTTTACATATTTTTTTTTAAATGTCGCAGCAAAAAGGTATTTATATTTTTTATATCTAATGTTTGCTTAACTTATTAACATCTTATTTGCATTCCCATAGTAAACCAAAAAAAATGGTCGTTTACATCACCTCTTACTTCTTTGAAGTTTAGTGAACTTACTTTATGAAATTAATAAATAAATAATAAATGCACTCAATAAAACAAGTTAAAAAAAAAACCTGTTTTGTAACTGGCTACTAAACAGGACTTTTTATTACCGATTCGTAACTGCGGTTGGTAACAAGCTTCGAAATGGGAAAAAAACAGTTTTGTAACTGGCTACTAAACGGGACTTTTCCATTACCTATTCGTAACCGCGGCTTGTAACCAGCTTCGATGTAGGAAAAAAAATCGCCAGCTACGAAAATTGCCTACGAAACGGCACTACGCAGGCCCATTACGTAGTCAGCTACAAACCGGGAATTTTACATACACAACGTCACGCCTTTATTCCCAGAGTGGGGTAGGCAGAGCAACAGAATACCAACAACCAAATGCGTAACTATAGGGTGGCAGTGCTGGCAAAATGCCACGGGCCCCCGACCCGAGAGGGCCCCGGCCCAAGAAGCAGCCAGCTCTGAAATAACAAAAAAAATATGTAGCTATGGTCTGGGGCCCCATCCAAAGACATTGCCACGGGCCTCAGAAGGTATAGTTACGCCACTGCCAACAACTCTAAACTTGTTGATAATTCTGTAACCACATTTTGCATAGTCAGGCTAAGATGTTTACTTTACCAGTGTATTAGTGACAAGTTGCAAGCCCATCGCCTAACAGTACTACAAGCCTAACAGTACCACAGACAGTACTACAAGTGTGAATTTCAGATTCCCATTTTGTCGCCAGCTACGAAAATTGGCTACGAAACGATACCAAAGGGCTTTGGAACCCTACACTGAGCATGGTCCAACATGCTCATGCCTGGTTTTTAATTATTTATTTTATTATTAGCCAAGTGTAAGTTTTCTCCACACCAAGGGTTCCATATTTCTTCAATTGTATGAAAAACATTGCATTAAACACATTTATGTACAGCAGATGCACATTCCATTTAACTCTTTCTTACCACTGGTGAAACAAAAAATAATAACTAAATAAAATATTTATTCAAATTGAGTAAAGGTTAACTTAAATGCTACATGATTCTGTTTAACATGAAAATGCACATCAAATTATGGCCATTAATTCTAAATGAAGGTAAGTAAATTTGATTATTAACTTTTCATCAGAACTAAAAAGATAATGTAATCTACACTACCACATAGTTGACCGTAGAATCTTTGAACAAAACAACATTCCAATTTTTACAAACTATTCCAAAAATATGTGGCAAAACTGTAGTCAGACCTACATACACATATTTAGTGAATGCTGGGGTATGCCCATACGGATATAGCCATAAACCTCTCCTATTTGCATCCCGTATATGGTGGCTAGTGTAAGACAGTATCAACATCCAAGTGAGGATATATAAGTCCGGTTTCTTATATGTGTGGCTGTATACGAGGAGAATGGTTGATATCATGAACCAGAAGGTTGTGCAGTGGAATATGCCACGTTGTTTCAGAGTTGTGAGAGCCTGGAACCAATCAAAATTAATGGATTACATAGTGGCAAATTAATTTAAGGTCATTTGTTCCTACTATGTGATTTTTCAAATGAATGGTTCTACCACTTAGTCCAGGCTGTACGCAAGATTATAAAGTCATGAGATGATCGGTATAATTTGGGATAAGCCCTAAAAAAATTAAATACCTAGTTCGAAGGTTATAAAGTGAAAACATTCCCACCTTCCATTTAAACGATCTGGCCACAAAAACATGGTCAATGTCAATTAAACTTGATATTATGGTGCAAAATATGACGTAATACAGCTTTGCAGGACCGGAGACGCTAGTTTCATGGCCAAAGAACACTAGCGAGGACAGAAAGCCTATGGTGGCGTGGACAGCGCTATCAGAAAACGCCCTGAAAACTTGGGATGATGCAAACTTTGACTTAAAGACGACATAGTCTCCCAAAAAAGTAGATGAGCACAGTAGTAACGTTAAAACTACTTTAACATATTTCATGTTATATTTTTAGCTTTCAGAGACATTTAGGGATGTGTTTAAGGGAGTTCTGATACGAATTTTCACATGTTTGTTTACGATTTTGATAAGACAGTAGTTGTGCCGAACTTAACAAATTGACCACAGATTAGAAGGTGAAATTGACAGCATAGATAGACATCATACGTTTGGAAAGTGATATCTACTGGGGCACGTATTTTAAAAAAACAAAGTAAGTATATTCATTCGACATTATTTATTAAAACAAGTAAGTTGTGATATTGAGAATCTTTTTTCTTGATTTGTTTACATAATATCTTTCCCTATCCTTCTTTTTTAATAACTCATACTGAACAGGATCACTTTTTATTTTATTTCTCCTTATTCTCTCAGCAAGTTTATTTTTCTCTAACTGCTCTTTTTTATCTTATTTTGTTTTGGCCATTGTTCATGTTTTAACTTGAAAAAAAAAGAAGTAGTTATAAAGGTTTGCGACTTCGTTAATTGTATATGTATAGATTATTTCATTTTGATCTTATGTTTTTCAATTGCCCTTAGAAATATTTCAATGTATCGCAACTGTTAATCATCTCATTGTATGCTAACAAATTACACATAATTTAAACGGCTTTTGCTAGCTGTATACCACAGTTTGTCCGGGTATTGAATATTGGACCCTTTTGATATAGTTTCGTATAAGTACTTAGTATTCATATTGAGTGATTTTACCGCAATTCGTTTTTGTCTTAGTAATAACACATTTTGAACATGTTAAAGTTACATTTAATCAATATTTTCTGTACTTATTGTATCAAATAAAACTGTGTTCGTCATTTCGCTGTCACTGCGTCATTTCGGTGGGTAAAATCACCATGGAAATGACGCCAGCGAAATGATGACAATCGAGTATTTTGACGATTACTGCTAAACCAATCATGCTATGAATATACAGACTTTCACTAGACATAATAACTAAATATGATTTTAAGTGTCAAAAGATAAACTGGAATCAATTTTTTTTTCACTCAAATAGTATCCCACGGAAATGACGTTAAAGTGAACCAAACTACGTCCCGTAAAAGACTTACCTCTCCAGACACTTAATAATCCGTTGTAACACGTCTACTCCACTTGAATACCGAAGCAAAACTAACGTACTTACCTAAAGTAATGCAAATATGACGGTACAACTGTCGAGTAAAGAGTTATTCGCCGGTGTTTGAGCGTTATGATTTTAGTTGCTAAGCGTGGGACAAGATTACATTAGCCAATATTTTTTTTTACCAAAATGCATTTCTAATAAACGAAACACTGTGAAATGCGCCTTTTATTCTAGTTTCTAATTATGTGTAATACTTATTACTACGTTTCTTAGACATGCAGTTATGCTAAATTGTTTGAAGTAAACCGCAAGTGGGACAATGCTCACAGACTTAGTGCATTATGAAACCTGATTTTTTGTATATTTTTTTGGACTTTTTTTGTAATAAAACTGTCAAAAATGAAATGCCTGAATGTATTTTAGCGTGTTCAATTTGTAAAAAAATAACTGTAGTGTTAATTTTATTCGCTTTTCTTTTAATAAGCTTGGGACGTCTAAAAATTCGCTCTAAAAATACACCCTGATAATGGTTTGGGAACTTTTTTTTTTAATTTATATTTATTGGATATAATTATTTCTTGCAGAATTTGATGTGATGACTTTGGATTATAAATAAATAAATATGTATTGCTTCGTTTAATACTGATTCGTGTCGAAGCGATTATAACGCTACAGCCACATCTACGGGATTTAACAAACGTTCATGTTAAACTCTGTTTCTTTCTTTATAGTCGCCCTTAGTGTTTAGGCCAAATAAAACATGTACAAATATATATCTAAAGAACTATATTCCCCTTATTTAAATCTAGTACAAAATATTAATATCTCGCTCCGACAGTGAGCACAAACTACATAGAAATACTAACGTGCAGTGTATGAAACTGTCCCTGTATCGGGCACTGATAATAACAACCTTAGTCTCGCACATACTCCTAAGCCCGAGAATAAGCTAGTATGAACACTGAAACATAATGAATAACTTCTTATATTTGTATTGCATATTTAGCTCCCAAGGCCGGGAAAGCTACTTAAATTACATAGGTACTTAACAAATAACCTGTTTGTTAAAATACTTACATTAACTATGCCACAAATAGTAACTAGTTAACCTTTTCTACTTAAGTACATGAAAAACTTATACATGCATAAGACCTATTCCCTATATGCATGCTTAACTTAAAATATTTGCCACTAATGTAAAACTTAGTTTAAATTTCAATTGGAAGTGCACACCCCTTGCAAATGCTTGTTCTAACAATAGACCCCTTAGGTGTCCTAATGGAAAGTGCTCTACTTTGGCATCCGCCCCAGGCAAAACATCTGTAACCCTAGCTATGCATGGGCCATCGCAATGGTGATACATATCATCTTTTACAATAACTAGGGTTCCTAGTTTTATGTTATCACAATCATAACGCCACTTCGGTCTGCTTTGTAAATTAACAAGGTATTGTTTGTGCCATTGTTTCCAAAATTGCTGAACCATGCGCTTACATTGATTCCAGAACTTAACACTATTGATGAGTTCTTTCGTCCAATCTTTTTCTGGGTACTAGTGGTGCGCCTGTTAAAAAATGACCGTCTTAGTAAAGAACTAAAGTTGCGCAAACGCAAAACAAAACTTTAATTCTCTACTTGATCTGTGGTTTGCGCCACAGATTAGAAGGTATGTCTAAAGTTTGCGCACAGAAAGCACGCGCGTTGCACGACACAGATAAAGTACAAAACATAATTATATTCTGTCAAGACTAGTAAAGATAATGACATGTAATTTTGCAGAACATGGCTAGCTTCATTACGTTCATTTCACTTTCCAAAAGTTCCTTGCATATAAATACGTAGTAAGCAAGAAGCTTATACTATATGACACTGGAGATTGCACGGAAAACAACGCCTTGAAGCCAAGAAAAGTGACCTTGAATGACGTCGCATATTTTTTCTGTTTCTTTACCGACTTTACTTAAACGACGTTTAATATGCATCCTAATTAATAAACGTGTGTATCGTTAACATAAGTTGTTTTAGTTTGTTTTTCATACTAATAAATTCGCCACGCAATGTATTAGAAATAGCCTAATTAACCTTCAGTTAACTGTCACTTTCAGTTACATCAGGCCCCTATACCACAAAACTTTACAAGTGTACAAGTCGACAATTTTGTCAACCTTTTCTATGGACAAAACTTACAATATTTTCAAATTGTACTCTTGTAAAGTTTTGTGGGATAGGGGCCAGATCTTCTTTTCAACTGACAAGGTTTAAAGTACATTGCTGCTCGAAGGACCTTTAAAAATGAATTGCGCTCTATGTATTAGAGTTATTAGCGAAATACCACATCTACATGACTTGTACAGCTATAACCTACGTCTGGTTTAAATGTTTGTTCGTATTCCATTTACACATTGTATAAGCTTCTTGTTAGCAAGTAATCGTTGAGTAGTTCTCTTTCTATGGTTATTTCACCTGACCTACACTGTATCATCTAGGATGATCCCTGTGACAGCCGTATTTCGTAATTTCAATCACTTATTAGTATACTCACAAGAGAGGTATTTAAAAATAGGCGATTAATTATTCAAATATCTGAACGGCGTCGCCAGGTTTTTATCAATGTAGTATTTGTGTAAAGGCAAAGAAATAATTGTAATGTGTTTAAATGACCTGTCACAGGCATCATCTTAGATGAAACAGATTTTATAGAAATCTGGGTTTGTTTTGTATATGAGTGTATGTATGTAAACACTACTAAACACAACACAAAAATTCAAATACAATATTTACAGAATAGGAACGTACAAAGGCGAACTTATCCCTTTAAGGGATCTCATCCAGCTAACCTTTGGGTGCTTGGGGAAATTAAGAAAACCAAAAATTGCCAACGAGGAGATTTAAATTCAAGATCAAAAGTAAGTATATAGAAGTAATAAGAGCAAAATTATTAAATATCAATATGTATAATCATATAAACATACTCATATCTATGTATACACAGTACATACCTATCCTTATCGTGGGTTCCTCAAGTCAACGAGATTAGCAGGAAGATGTTTGCGTCAGTGTGGTCTCTTAGGCGGCTTCGTAACTTTCTCCCACTTGCGACTAGAATTGCGCTTGCTCAGTCATTGCTTCTTCCTATTTTGGACTATGCTGATGTGTTCTTTTTAGATTTTACTGCGGAGCAGCTTAATAAGCTTTCTTGAGCGAATTCAAAATATGTGCATTCGGTTCATATTTGGTTTACGCAAATATGACTACGTCTCTAATTTTCGTTCGCAACTCAAGTGGCTTCCTATCCGTTTTCGCTGGTACTTTTATATCGTTAATCTCCTCTACTGTGTTCTGTTCTTCCCTTCCACCCCGCGTTACCTCAAGGAGCGTTTTAACTTTTTTACGTCGATTCGTTGCTCCCAAAATTGAAGTGTAACTGTACCCTCCTCCTCATCTAAATTCTACAACAATTCCTTTACTTGTCAGGCTGTCCGTCTGTGGAACTCCCTTCCCTGTGGAGTTGCGGCAGGCTAAATCTTTACCTATCTTTAAGAAACTTCTCCATGAGCATTTTTGTCCCAATTATAATTGTATTGTCTCAGTACATTCCTCTCACTATGCATTTCTGTCGTGTGGCTGTTTTTTTCCCCGATGGATGTATTGATATTAATTTATGTATTTATTTATTACTATCTATTTATTCATGTATATGTATTAGTTTGTATTAGTATGTATTTGATTATCTATTTATTAGTTTGGTAAGCGTGTATTTATAGGTATATTGTATTTTATAGCTAGCATAGTTCCTTGTTATTGTTCGAAATTAGTCTGCACCACCTACTGTGTAAATTGTTTTAACTTGACACCTTATCCCTTCTAAGGTTGTCTGGAAGAGATCGCTAATTAGCGATAAGAGCGCCTGTTGTTTACCTGGGTCTTCTAAATTGTGCAAATTCTTTGTAATGTTTTTGATTGGTGGACAATAAAGTGTTTTGTATTGTATTGTATTGTATACCTCTCCCATTTACCTCGGAAAGGTAAATGGGAGAATGAGGCTTAATAAAGTGTCGAAAAGCAACGACAGGATAAATGGATATTTCTGCCCAAACGAACTGATAGCCATTAGATGATAACTAAACGAATGAAATGCAGACATTGGCGAATTCAGTGCGGATGACGTCATCGGCAAAAATGCCGGTTTCTAGCGAAGATATGCCGATTCAGCGGATCCAGTGCACTGTCAGGTTTTAGTTGCGCTGTCTGACGCTGGTGGCGCTGGCGAGTTGTTTGTTACAAGTTGTCACTAGATGTCGCTAGGTCGCCACAGACGAATCCGTCTTCTGCGTACGCTTCGATTCCGACCCAGTGGACGCGCATAGTCAATAGAGGTGAGACGTACTAGGCAAAATGCATACTGAGTCTTACAAGTACGCGTCCACAAAAATACTAGTGGCTAAGACTAACGCCACGAGTACTTACGAGTACGCGATTCAATGAGTAAAACGGGGCATTTTAGTATGCGTCCGTCTTGGCGCCGGTTGCTAAGTTGACGCGAAGTGACCCGAGCCCTTCCGAAATAATCCGAATGCGACGACGGAGTATACGCACGGACTCGGCGGTCGCGGTCGGCGCGGCGCCTAAAGCGAGTTGCGCGCCCGACTTTATGTTGAAAGTCGCCGTAGGTACTCCTAAATACTCGTACGCTAAAATGCGGCCGCGTGGGAACGCGTTCGTACGAGTACCAAAAACCTGTTCCAAAAACCTATTTCAGTAAATACGTCTCACCTCTAATAGTCAAAGCAAAATGAGCATAGGTCGTGGATACTCGTGTACTCGGCATCGTTTTAGTAATCCTTCGAAGAAACCTTTGTCCAGCATTGAAAGTCTGTTACTAACTAAAATTGTAGTGATAAACGATGAAATTTACATCAATCCGACAGGGAGGCTTAGCAATTCTAGTAACAATGCAATCATTTACATGATTACCAAAATAACCACGCCTTAGTATTATCTCATATTAGGCAATGACGTAAAAATCCGTTAATAAACAGCCAATAAAAACCTGTCGACTTCTAACAATAACTTTAATATTTAAAAGACCATGCAGGCCAAGTTACGTTGGTCTTTTGGAAACGCTATCAAATTCTTATCACAATCAGTAAATAGCTCAGCTACGTCTCGTCGCCTTATCTGCTTTTATGAAACGTGAAGACCGAACCTCAATTGTAATTTAAAGGGATTTATTAGTTAGACAAAAGAATACCTAATTCCTGTTAAAGCTCTGTCCCTTTTATTGCTGTCTATTTAGTAGTAGTAGTAGAATTTCAGTTCTAAACTTGCATTGCTATATTCAGTTGTATTAAATAGGCACAATTCTCGTAAGACAATTCATCTGCCATACTATGCATTTTGTCTGTCAATCCCATGCCCTTTTTAATCTGTGGTTATACTGGTCATTCTTATCTATCTGGGTTTCTGGGTCTAAATTGCTACGTAGTGGTTATGATATGATACAATTATAATTATAACGTAAGTAAAATTCTACCGCAAGTAGAAGTAAAAATACTTATCTTAAGAATTAAGAACTACCTACATTATAAAACTATCAAATCATTATTACTTTATTAATTATCAAGTTGAAAGTGCCTAGGGAACCCTACTAATTTGATACCGGATTGGATTGATAAGCTATTACTTCAGTCAGTGCTAGTACTGCATAAGTGTAGTGTATTAAGTATTAACTAGGTTATTTATTATACAATTAAGTGATAATGCGTGAAATTGTCCACGTACAAGCTGGGCAGTGCGGAAACCAGATCGGATCGAAGGTAAAACTTTTCGCAATTATTACGCCTTCGCTCGCATTCCTAAGTATCAAGATGATACCATCTTGACTTTTGATACTTAACCTCCATGAATCTTGCTATGTCTGTACAATTCAACTTACATCAACCATTCTCCTTGCGCTTGTTATGCGTATAAGTCGACTTTGGCATGAAACATCAACTCGGCAAAGCGTGCAAGCCATTAAAATTAAGAAAATAGTACCTATTACGAAATACTTTGATGTTTAGATTTGATTGTAGGCTTATGGCGTCTTTTGGAATTAGTCTAATTTCAAATAATTTCGAAGGTTCTGGTAGCATTTTGAGGTTACTTTAAAATGGATCTTAATTTTACACTAGATTTAAAAGGTTAACATAATCTTTGGATACTGTTGTTTAGCCAAAAATACTGTTTCACTGGAATAACTTCAGCAGTTAGTAGAAGTAGGTCAAACCTTGCAAGTTCATTTTAAACCAGTTTCATCTTTGGAATAGATTCTAAAGTCAAGTTTACACTGGGACTCATATGGTAAAGGATTCAAAATTTAAACAATTTTAAATATGTCTTCCTTAACCTAACCATATTAGCTTATAACAAATTATATTTGTTAAAGAGTGTGTTGATTTTATGTGCAAATGGGGCTTGTTTTCAAAATATATTGAGAATTAATAACTAGTCTTAAATTTACATAATTTTACAGCAAATAAGACTTTTTGACAAGAGCAAATTTGAACTGAATGGTGTATGAGTCACACTTGCATTTTACCAATTAAAAAACAAGTTTTGAATAAGGCATGTTTAGCCTAGTTGGTACTGTTGCTAGTGACTATCTTTGAAGCTAGCAGCGAGTTTTAGTCCTGGCCAAATGTTTGTGTGATGAGCACGAGTATTTGTTCCTGAGGCTTGGATGTTTTCTACATAGTTCAAACTTGAACTCATAACATTATGACAAATCCACACTGCTACACAGCAAACATCATAAAAAAACCGGGCAAGAGCATGCCGGACCAAGCTCAGTGTAGGGTTCTTAAGCTGTTAAGCACTACAAAGAAAAAATCAACAAGTGATAACTAAGGCTTAGATGATTTTAGTAGGTTTTTGATTTTTAGTATTTTATCATTGTCTAGTAGCCATTGTGCAATCTTAACCTCTCAACCTTAACCTTACTCTTGTTGTAAGGATTTTCGTTAAAGTTTATGTACCTCTGTAATCTGTCTGCCTTCCGCATGTAATTAATGTCGTATCGATGGGTCCAGCTGTAAATCAGCGCTGTGGCTACATGCTGCAGCATTAATGCTGAGCTGGTTGCCCTTTTAGTGCCTTTAGGTAAAAATAGTTAAGTATACAAGTTGTTTGCACTTAGTTTTGTTATTGTAGGTATATTTTGGCACTGAATAAATGATTTTCTTTCTTTCTTTCTTTCAACAAACAAACAAACGAAGTGGCATACTCTGTACATCACAGAGCAAACTGTCTAGTAGATAAAAGGAACTTTAATACCATTGTGTAAGTTTTTATTTTGAGTTCAATGTTGGTCACTAGATGATGACCAGACATACCAGTTTTTGTGGCATAAACGTCAATTGACTAGGGACTTCCTTCCGATATTAAATTTATTGATAACTGTTGCAAATACTTTCAATAAAGTGTCACAGTAGATAGTTAACGTTCACTGGATTAAATAGAAATTAACTAAAATGCTGATCACTAAACATGGATAAAATTCAATCGGTTTCCATACAAAATAAACTTAAACCAAGAGTGCCTCCAACAAAGGCATATTTAGGTAAACTCTATGACATTGTGTAGCATAATAGTATACTCTAATGTAATACCTGCTCAGTTTTAGAAAATGCATGGAAATGACTCAAACTTAAAAATATTATAAATAGATATTCATTTATTTTTATCCTTATGCTTATGTCACTTTTGAGTTTTGAGTTACGGTGTATGGAAATTGCATGTTCATATTATACATTATCTCATAGTCATACATAATTAACTGTCATAAGAAAGTACAATTTATCAATAAATTATTGTTGTTTAGAAGTCCCTAGGACAATTTTATTTGTGCCACAGAAACTTCTATCTCTGATAATGACATTGACGTATGAGTCTTGTCATTGGCTGTCAAGTTCCTAGTTTGGGACTAGGTCAATTTGTGTGAGATGTCCACACACTGTAAATATATTTGCGTTTACGGTCTAAGGTTCAAGTCATATTGTTACTCCTTATCGTCCCTTGGTAATAGGAATCACATAATTACTAGTAACAATGTCATTGGTTATAAATTGTGAGTCAACCACTTATCATGTAGGTACCTATAATTATCTTAATTGAATCAGTCATCACCAGACCCGCACATTTGGTGCCTTTGGTGCCGCTGACGTAAAAGTGACGTAATTTCATATACAGGATGTTGTTTTAATACACTAGCGGTAATTTAAGTTACCAAATTGTAATATTCTAAAACATATCAATGCATAAAAGTCCACTTAAATAAAAATATATATTTTGTGTTGCATTTCAGTAACTATTTTAGTTTATATTATTTAATTTTCAAGTAAATGACATTCAAAGTCAATCAAAGACGTTTTATATCTTATCTTCGTTTATTAAGTAATAAATAACTGATAAAACTAATTTGAATCGGCCTATAGGCAGAGTGACGTCGACTTTGTGTCAACGGCACCAAATGTACGGGGTCTGGTCATCACTGATTTGGTATAGCTGGGGATAGTTTGTAGCATTTACAAAAGCTGCAATCAGGTGAAGAAATGTTTTGACAAAGAATATAAATAAACCACTGGACCAAATTACCCATAATAGGGCTTATTGGAAGAAGCTTGGAGAGGCAATACCCAAAGGGCATTCTAATAAAATGCTGCAGTTTCATGTTACCTTACACTTACAGATAAAACAAATGAAAGTAGATTTAGTACTTGCTCAACAGTTGCTTGCTTTTCATTTGTTTTCATAATAAGTATTTATCTAAATTTGGAATATTCAAGTTATGGCATCTTGCAGAATTGATCTGTTAGTCCACCCATTGAATGAACTTTCTACCTTAATGAATGCCTGAATGGTACATTTAAGTGATATAACATTATTTAAAGCATTAAGACTGATGTGTCATGCAAATAATTTACCTCCTAACCACAAACAAAATCTGGTTGCATGTTTTTTTTTGTAAATGCCGTGTTATGTCACTTCAGTGATAGTGCATTGTTGAATATGGGTTTTACAATTGTCTACGTTACAAATGCCATAAACAAAAAAAGATTGATTGATTGAGTGTTAAACATCTTAATCTACATGCCATAATAGTATTAATTGTATACAGCATTCTCAAGCGTTTGATAACATAATATACAACAATATATGACAGCTACTGTTCATATTGAGAATCAAAACTATTGGAAGTTACAGAATTTAAATTATTATTTCAAAACTACTTGGAATGTACAATTATTGCAAACACAGTACAACTAGATTTTAATCACTATCAAAAACACACTATATCTGTCCCCAAAAAAAGTATAGAATTGTCCATTTTGTTACCTATTAAACACATTTCTTGGTAACAAAACGGACAATTCTTTACATCTTTTTGGGGACATATCAGGAATTCCATGTTTCTTGTTTAGAATGATGGTACAGACATGCTTTTGTTTCCCATATCTGAAGAAAAAATAATTTGTGTGCATTTTTTTTTAAACTCATAATTTATCCTTCCCGACCCTGGCTGCTGGGCAATATCCTAATTGTAGAAAGGCATTAGAGTATGCAAAATTGTACTTTTACAAAACTTAAAACTTGTTCCAGACATTATCATGAACAAAAACGAACACTGCACGGTTTACTCACATGTTATAGTCAGGTAACGGCCGTAACCTGTAACAGACCTGACTATAACATGTGAGTAAACTGTGCAGTGTTCGTTGTCAATTTTTACTTGCCTTTTGTTTTAAATCTGTGTAGTATGAAACCGCTTTATCTTCAAATTTTGATTGATATTGTAGTTCTGGGAGATAATCGCTGACGAGCATGGAGTGGACCCCACGGGCGCCTACCATGGAGAGAATCCGATGCAGCTGGAGAGGATCAATGTGTACTTCAGTGAAGCTTCCGGGGGTGAGCAATTAAAAGACTTTTCAAACCCTTTTTTTTTCGCAGTTGAAAAAGCACTGTCTGCCTTGGCAGAAAAGAAAACCCTTCGGCCATGTACGTAACCGGTGGTTCGTTACCAGTTGCGATTTATTTCAAATCAATTAGACAGTGTCGTCGGAGCTCCGCTTGCTCGGAGCTCCTATTTCTGGGTGGTTTGGCTCTCCAGGCCTGCTGCAAAACTAACATAACCTAAACATGCTGAAATGTCGTAAATATGCTGAAATTGTTTTTTTCAGCTTCTGTTATACTGTATATCCAGCTAGTGTAGATTCTACACACAAGTATGGCCCAACCTCTTTCGTTAGATAAAACTGTACTAATATAAAACTTTATATCCAGGTAACTATGTTCCCCGGGCGGTGCTGGTGGACTTGGAGCCCGGGACCATGGACTCCGTGAGGGGGGGGCCCTATGGACAGCTGTTCAGACCAGACAACTTTGTGTTTGGGCAGAGCGGAGCTGGTGAGTGCCCTCTATTGGCGAGTGGCTGAACTACGTGGAGGTTGTGTTAGCTTTCAACACGGCCATAATGTAATGATCCCAACCAATTTGATACACTATCAATTGTATTAATATATCGATCTTGGCTGGGATGCTTCTTAAGAGGGGCCGTACACGAAATTTTGGTGGTTCTGCTTCTTTTTGGGATTATACAGTTAAAATACTGCTTTTCTATAAGTTTGAATGCACGTCATGAAATATCGTTTCAGTTCTGATCGAATAAATTAATTACAAATAAATGCGTTACTTTTTTAGATTTGTCGAGTATTATAATGCGAGATTTTGGTTATTTTAAAACATTATAATTATATTGCCATTTTTTTTTATCTATTGGATGTTTTTTTAAGGTAATGGATTGATTTTGAATTGAGCTTTATTACTGTTGTTTTAATTTTATGAACAAGGGTTTTAAGTAGTCGAAATCAAAAACAATGTTTTGCCTATTTTCTATAAAACTTTACCAAGTTAATCATTTTTTTACACAAAAAAAATATATTATGAAGGTGGTAAAAAGTATAGTAAGTATTCATACATTTTTTAGATGACTTTTACAGCAGTAAATTGTAATTTTTTCATATTTTTTAGACGTCAAAACGATTCGTGAATATGCGATACTCTAAACCTCTTACAGCAAAATTCACAAAACACTCACCGGTTTCAGGTCAATTAATCAATATAAAATGATAATAATAGAAAAGTACCTCATACATTCGTTGAAAAATGAAACAATCTTTCGTGTTTTGCATTAAAATTTGTAGAAGTAAAGTATTTCAACAGTAAAAGCACGTCTGTAAAATCAGGTAAATCGGCGAAATTGGCAAAATTTCGTATACGGCCTCTTAAGACAAGACAGAAATAACAGTCATCAATCAATATCATTTATTTGCAGAATACAGTTCACAAGATGTCATACATAATCTAATTTTGAAAAATAAATTTCCTGTGTACCCTGCAGTCATAAAAAATAATAAATCGTAAAGTACATGCCACATGTATACTAATATTATAAAGGGTGATTGTGAGTTTGTGCCGTTGTCGGGGGTAATCTCAGGAACTACTGAACCGATTTAGATGAAATTTGTTATGGGGATAACTAAGGTTCCGGAGAAGAACATGGGATAGTTTTTGTCCTGTTTTTTTTTAAATATGACTTTAAAATTTATGCAACCCTAATTGGACCCATAATATTTTACAGTACTAGTATATGTTTTTATATGTTAATAACAACACGCCTTCAATCCCAGAGTGGGGAAGGCAGAGCTACAGAAATACCAACAACCCTAAAAAAACTTCTTGATAATTCTGTTACCACATTTATATGTGTCTTTATATGTTTTCAGGTAATAATTGGGCTAAGGGCCACTACACAGAGGGCGCTGAGCTCGTGGACTCGGTCATGGACGTCATACGGAAGGAATCTGAAACCTGCGACTGTCTACAAGGTAAGAAAATACTAGAAGAAAACTATAAACGGCGGGAACTCAGCATCTAACACTTAGACCAAAGCAAAATGGGAAGATATGTCGCCGAACAAAACACTAAAATAATGCGTGACGCGACACCTACATTCGCAAACACCACACACACATATGTAAAAGAATGGCTTATACAAAAGAGTAATAGAGTTAAATTGATGGCTAACATCGTTGAGTGAGACGGCAATATATCTCGCAATAACGACGTGAAAGATGACTGGACGCGTATATGCAATAGTGTTACTCGCTTAAGCTTTATATTACGCCATCTCGCTCAACCACGTGTTGACTGATTGGTGGCAAGATGAATGTTTTATATCAAAATAATGAATAATCTCTACAAGTAAGTCAGTGAACAGCGACTACGCTGTTCAACAGTGAACAGCGTAGTAAGTCTGCTAGTCAGTCAGTGAACAGCGTAATGAGTCTACAAGTAAATGAGTGAACAGAGAAGTAAGTCTGCTAGTAAGGTGAGTCTGCTAGTAAGTCAGTAAACCGTGTGGTGAGTCTGCTAGTAAGTCAGTGAACAGCGTAATGAGTCTACAAGTAAATGAGTGAACAGAGAAGTAAGTCTGCTAGTAAGGTGAGTCTGCTAGTAAGTCAGTAAATAGGGTAGTGAGTCTGCTAGTAAGACAGTGAATATAGTAGTATGTCAGTAAACCGTTTGGTGAGTCTGCTAGTAAGTCAGTGAACAGCGTAGTGCGTCTGCTAGTAAGACAGTGAACAGTGTAGTGAGTCTGCTAGTAAGACAGTGAACAGCGTAGTGAGTCTACAACTAAGTGAGTGAATAGCGTAGTGAGTCTACTAGTACCTAGTGTGTTTGTCCCCCGATATTTATTTTAATGTATTAAAAGCAATCTGTTTTTTACCTGCAGGTTTTCAACTGACTCATTCTTTGGGCGGAGGAACAGGCTCCGGCATGGGCACTCTGCTGCTGAGCAAGATCCGTGAGGAGTTCCCAGATCGTATCATGAGCACATTTAGCGTGGTGCCTTCGCCCAAGGTGAGCGCCCCTCAATTGCCCACTCCCTAACTTGTCTCTTTCCTAACTTGTCCATTTTCTAATTTGCCCACTTCCTAACTTGTCCACTTCCTAAATTGTCCACTTCCTAACTTGTCCACTTCCTAACTTGTCCACTTCCTAACTTGTCCACTTCCTAACTTGTCCACTTCCTAACTTGTCCACTTCCTAACTTTTCTCTTTCCTAACTTGAAATGAATGATGGTTGCCGGGTTAGAATAGTGCCACTCCATGTCTCCCCGTGGATGTCGTAGGCGATGGGCTTGCAACCTGTCACTAACGGTAAACATTGATTGTGCAAAATGTGGTTACAGAATTGCCCCTGTGTGGTTGCCGGGTTAGAATAGTGCCACTCCATAGTGGATGTCGTAAGAGGCGACTAAGGGAATAAGGGCTTCTAGTACTGTTAGGCGATGGGCTTGCAACCTGTCACTAATACACTGGTAAACATCTTAGCCTACTTGTGCAAAATGTGGTTACAGAATCAATAAGTCTTTTTACAGTTGTTTGTATTTCTGTAGCTCTGCCTACCCCACTCTGGGAATGAAGGCGTGATGTTGTGTATGTATTAATTTTGTCTGTTTGTGGTCCCAGGTGAGCGAGGTTGTGCTGGAGCCTTACAACGCAACGCTCTCCGTGCACCAGTTGGTCGAGAACACGGACATGACCTTCTGCATCGACAACGAGGCGCTATACAACATCTGCTTCCGCACGCTGCGGCTCGCCAGCCCCAGCTACGGGGACCTCAACCATCTCATATCGGTGAGTTACGTTATATCTCTTCAATATTTATGTAATCCTATTAAGGTGGGTACGAATTAGAGCAGCCACGGGTTGACCCATTTTGCTCAAATTCGTACGCGCTCAGCGAGCAGCGGGGCGAGCGGCGCGCGGCGAGCCGCCGAGAGTCGGTCTTTTGAAGAACGACAAGTTCTAACTCGTTTGTGGGCGAGGCGCGTACAAATTTGATAAAATTACTGAGGCGTTCCACCACCGAGGCGATTTCTTCTTCTCTTTGTTAATAATTCGGTGATTTATGATTTTATAATAAACTCAGCCGCGGCTGTCATCGTGTCCGACGCCTTTTTGAAATGACGGCTCGCGTCAAGCACGCTGCCTCACCTGCGCATGTTTATGTGCAACCATTTGGCTCGCGAGCTGCATGCCTCAGGCTGAGCCGCTCAGATTCGTACCCAGCTTTACGGTTACCCATTTTTTTAAACACCATTACATAAATAAATATCACGGGACAATGTCACACAAATTGACCTAGTCCCAAACTAAGCTTTAGGCTTGTGCTATGGGTACTGGATAACGATAACGATTACACAAACGATTTTAAATAACTAGTGTTCTTTACTAACGATCGTAACTCAAAAATACTCAAATTCATAATGTAAGAAAACGCGGTTGTACACTGTTTTACAGAAACTCTTTATAGAATGTATCACTTCGCAGAATTTTCATTTCATAGAAAGCTGATTTCTGCTGTAACCTTACTGTTTTCAGATTATTGTATGGTGGTCACCGGTCTAACCTAACCTAACCTACGTAACTCATGCTTAAGATAATCTGAGAACGTTAAGGTTTCAGCAGAAATTAGCTTTCTATGAAATGAAAATTCTGCGAAGTGATACATTGTATGAAATGAGTCACAGAAGTAAAACAAGGGGACACCAAGAAAACATAAATGTATCTTCACTAAATAGTATAAAGCAAAGATCTTTAAAAGTATGCAATAGATGTATATAAATATGCATGTAAATACTAGTATACAAGCAACACACCCCCCCAAGTTATAATACATATACACCTTCCCCTTGAATCACAATATCTATTAAAAAAAACCGCACCAAATTCCGTTGCGTAGTTTTAAAGATTTAAGCATACATAGGGATATAGGGACAGAAAAAGCGACTTTGTTTTATACTATGTAGTGATATAGTAAATAATTTAATAAATACATATAATTATACACCTATATACATACATACATACATACATCCTCCAAAACAGCCAAACAATGACAACACACGAAGCATGAGTTGGTATTCTACGCGAACGAGGTTGCGGGCTCAGTTAGTATTATATACTTGTGACAACCCTAATTTTGCGACAGGCGAGAGAGAGGTAAGGCGGGGCGTGGGGCGCTGTAGGTAATTATATGACCGCTTTGCTGTCAAATCCATACAACGACGCCGAAGATGCCCTTCTAATAGTATCTATTCTTATGTATAAAGCCAAACCTGTAACGAGTTCGGTGTTTCAGCTTACCATGTCCGGAGTGACCACGTGCCTGCGTTTCCCGGGACAACTGAACGCTGACCTCCGCAAGCTGGCCGTTAACATGGTTCCCTTCCCGCGTCTGCACTTCTTTATGCCAGGTATCCTTAGCAACAAACGTGATTTTTCCTCGGTATTAATAACGCCAACAGGTTGACGCTTACAATATTCACAGAATATTTAGTTGTTTATATTTAATAAAAAACCGGCCAAGTGCATGTCGGACCACGCACAGTGAAGGGTTCCGTAGCTGGGATGAACGTTCATGGTAGTTTTTTTTTTTTTATTAAAATCTCAAAAACTACACAGCGTATCGTGTTCAAAACAATTTTGGTTGGAAGTATTTCGTATGTTCTACTACTGTAATTTATATTAGAATTTTCTATTTAACAGTTCAAAAGCTACCCACCCAGACAGAATTTTTACGACTTTAGAAGCGTATATCTCGCCAACTGTTCACTTACGTAAAAAAGTGAACTAAAAATCTCTGTATCATTTTGGAAGCCCTATCTAAAAATAGCCCACACGCTGATGTAACGCATAAAATTTTTTTTCGTCCCCTAGTTACATGTATGGAGTGCCACCCCTATTTTTTATTTTTTTTTCAATTTTACTGCATCATTGCATAGCGGTTCATAGAATACATCTATCCTCCAAATTTCATTTATATAGTGCCAATAGGCTCTGAGTAAAATGGCTGTGACATACAGACGGACAGACGGACCTGACGAAATTGTAAGGGTTCCGTTTTAGACATTCGGCTCCGGAACCCTAAAAACGTGTTATTTTATCCCTTTTTTGCAAGATTTGGTTACAAACACACCGGAACAGGTAAAACTAATAAAAAAGGTTATAATAATAGTGTCTAATGTTGTATAGTTCCGTGTAGTTGCCGGGTTAGAATAGTGCCACTCCATGTCTTCCCGTGGATGTCGTAAGAGGCGACTAACGGCCGAACCCTATATTCAAACCGCGGATAGATAAGGGTTACTTCGGGCTGAAATTTGTCATTGGCCCATACAAAATGTGACAAATTTTAATCCGAAGTAATGCTATCTGTCCGCGGTTTGAATATAGGGTTCAGCCGTAAGGGAATAAGGAGTTGTAGTACTGTTAGGCAATGGGCTTGCAACCTGTGCGCCAAAGTTCATATAAATTGCAAATTAGATTATTGGAACTCCGAAAATGTATCTCATACCATTTGACATCATAATGATCACTCTTCATAATCAATATTATTCATACACCTGTTTATTTACAGGATTTTAAAAATATCCAACTTATAAATAAGGTTAGGTTAGGTTAGGTTTGTTTTATAAACGTCCTAAAATCAGAACTGTTTCAGTAAAATTCACTTTAGGAGTTGCGATGATTATGACTTATGAATAACAAATTATGAACAAAATAATTATGAGCAAAGTTTTTCGGAGTAATAATGAGTATAGTCACAAATAGTTATTTGTTTTTAAATAAGAAACACCACTAATACACTGGTAAACGCCTTAGCCTGATTGCGCAAAAAGTGGTTACAGAATTATCAACAGGTCTTTTTAGAGTTGTTGGTATTTCTGTAGCTCTGCCACCCCACTCTGGGAATTAGTGTGTGTGTAATTTGTATAGATAATGGTACGGAACCCTTCTTAATTATAATGTATACCGACATCACTATTAAATTTCCGTTTGATTCCAGGTTTTGCGCCACTCACAGCGAGGAACTCCTTGGATTATCGCGCACAGAACGTCTCGGAGCTGATGAGTCAGGTGAGTTACACATTAACCTGCCCCAAAGGTTTTAAGAGGGAGTGGGATTGATGACCAAAGCCCAGTTTGACGGAACGTAACGTAACGGACGGTGCGTAAGCTTAGTATGGATATAATTTGTAACCCCGGATTTTCACTTTGAAAACTTTTAAAGTTTGTGTTTGGTTTAAAATAAATATCAGGAGACATTACACAGTTTGACCTAGCCTCACAGTAAGCTCAAAAAAGTTATTTATTGATAATTTTGACAATTATACTGCTAGTACAAAGTTGGTATAGACGAAATATATCGACACTTTCATTCCGACATTCTTGCAAAAAAACCTTTTTTTGATAATTATCACTGTTATTCGTGTTCACACCTCTTATCTTTTGGTATCCACGTCTTGTTTTTCTAAAAGCATTCATTAATTATCTATACCTGTCTCGCCTTTACAACTCTCCATTGTTTACTTTTATGACCCGGGTGAAGTGCGAAAGATTTGGTAGGTGCCAATTTAAATTGTATGATTGTACCTACTACCTAAATTTCTCATCCCTATGTCTTATTAAGTGGTAACTACTTTCACCTAAATAACGAAATTTGTAATGTTTTCATTTTAAATAAATGATGTAATTACAATGACATAAAGTCTTATTTTATCCCATATACTTCAATTAATTTCATGTCAGGCAAATATTCTGTGAAAAATAACGAATCCCGGAATCCCGGGTCTTATCCATATTATTTATAACGTTTGAGGTCATTCACCCGAAATTGCACTACCTGTTCCGATCACTGGTTATAAGTTATAATTTCATACATCGGAATCACATACGTACTTACCACTTAAAATATACAATTTATCAAATTGTGTGTGTGTGTGACTATTAAAATAACTCATAAAATAAAAACTTGACTATGGATTTAACAACCTGTGGACTATTCATTATATATTAAAATATATTTTTAACATAGATCATTTTTATTATATTGGTTATTAATTATTACACCACAAACCGAAATTAAGAACGGTTCGTTAAAAGATGGGCACATTATTTATATGTTTGACATTTGTAGCTGTCATTTTAGTCTACGGAATAAAAAACAGACTTTAGTGCTCAATAAAATATGGACTCTTCTATCGACATCCATATGAAGCGATCTTTGAATTTTCATAATTATGATATAAGAGCGTCGATTAAGTTGGTACTTTTCCCATTACTTGCAAACCTGTTTCATTTAAATATGCCAATTGTAAACAACCGTTATGTGACAACTCAACTCATTATGTCAATCTTTAGCTGGGTACGAATCTGAGCAGCTCAGCCTGAGGCATGCTCGCCCCGCGCGGCGAGCTGCTCGCGCGCCACATTGTGGCACATAAACATGCGCGGGTGAGGCAGCGTGCTGGCCGCGACCCGACATTTCAAAATGGCGTCGGATACGATGACGAAAGAAGAAGAAATTGCCTCGGTGGTGAATTGGCTCAGCAACATTATCAATTTGTTCGCGCCTCGCCCACAGAAAAGTTAGAACTTGTCGTTCTGCCCGCGGCACGCTCGGATACACGTCCGCATTACGCGAGGCACGCACACCGAGGCACCTTTGAGCACGGTCAAAAAACCGACTCTCGGCGGCTTGACGTGAGCCGCTCGTGCGCTGCTCGCGCACAGCGCGTGAGCGCGTATGAATTTGAGCGAAATAGGTGAGCCATGCGTGCCTCAACCCGAGGCTACTCTAATTCGTACCCACCTTTTGAAATTATTATAATTTGAAATAATGTCCCCCGATTACTAGAGTTGATTTAGTTAGAACGATGATTTAATTAGCTGAAACGTATTTGGCAACACTGTCAAACTAGTCTGCGATAGTAGATCTATCGGCTCCGGTAGTTCCCGTCCGTCGTAGTTCCGCTACTGACCGCTAGATGGCGCTCTCCCCAGATGTTCAACCCCGGCAACATGATGGTGGCCGCGGACCCGCGCAACGGCCGTTACCTCACCGTCGCCACCATGTTCCGCGGACTCATGTCTATGCGTGAAGTGGACAATCAGGTGCTGGCCGTGCAGAATAAGAACTCGAGGTGAGTTTGTGTGATCCAAGGCTGATTTTTACTCCCACTTAAAAAGGGTAAACAAAACGCCACTATCAAGGTGACATTTTAGGGGATCTCAAAGTATATAATAGGTACAATAAAGTTATCATTTCGCTCGGAACGTGATATTAAAAATAAATTTATTAAATGCAATTAAAATCGCACAAATTTGTGAAATCTAATAGAATTATGTATTTTTAAAGGAGTATTCAATCCCGAAAGTCAAGCGGCCCGTAACTTAGTCACTTGTGTGTGTAGAGACAGTTATACCATCCAATCAATAAATAGTGCATACAAAAACAGTTTCCTATTTTTAAGTAATATCAAAGTGTGTCTTCAACAAATTTAATTAAATTTTAGCCTAATTAAAATATCCAGATTTTTATTAAAAAGTTATTTTATTTTAAATGTGGAAAATATAAACATCTCAAATGCTGCAAATGTTTTTCGTATCTTTTGTTTCCCGTGGGAATAAAAATCTGACTTTAGTAGGGCTAACCTTCGTTTAGTCAAAAAGTTTTTGCCAAACTGATTCATTTCCCAAACTATTTTTTACCGATCCTGTAAATATTTTTAAAACTAACCTAACCAAACCTATATTCTACATGATGGTCCTAAAATAAATCCTGAAATATTTACAGTTTTGGATAAAAACCAGTTTGGTCCAAAGATATGTTTGGAAAATGAATCTGTTTAGCAATAAGTTTTTCACGAAACGGAAGGCTCCCACGGCTAGGACTTCTAAAAACCACAGAGTCGCTATTTAATGCCACCTTGATTTTGACCTTCAGTATTGTCATAATATGATAAAAATAAACAAACACCATTTTTTCTCCTACTTTAGCTACTTTGTGGAATGGATCCCAAACAACCTGAAGGTGTCCGTCTGCGATGTGCCGCCGCGCGGCCTCAAGATGTCTGCCACGTTCATCGGCAACTCAACGGCCATTCAGGAGATCTTCAAGCGCATCTCGGAACAGTTCACCGCTATGTTCAGACGCAAGGTAAGACACTCATATTTAATTACATGGCCTCCCGGCTCCCCAGGTTTGGACATATCAAATATAAAAGGCACTCTATTGTTGAACGTGTAAGGTTGCAATTACAATGTCTACGAGGTACCATCGGGTCTACGAGGATAATCGTATTTATATTTTATTATTCGTATATTCATACTCAATGCCACGTTAGCCTACTTACACTAGTAAGTAGGCTAGCCTATGGAGCGGGGTTCGATTTCCATTATGAGCAAAATGTCTGTGTGATGAGAGAGTATTTGTTCCTGAGTCTTGGATGTTTTATTATGATTTGAAGTATGTATTTCTTTATACTATTATAAATGTGTAACTCCTGTCTGTCTGTTTGTTACGCTTTAAGGATGAACTGCTGAATCGTTTTAGATGAAATTTAGTATTGAGTTCCGGGAAGAACATAGGGCCCTTTTTTACTTACCGACATATAGGATATGATAATGATGATGATGATATTGATGATGATATTGGTGATGATGCTGATTTTGGTTATGTTGTATGATAATATTGATAATGATGAAGATGGTAATATTAGTGATAATGATGATGATGATGATGATGATGATGATGATATTGTTTCCTTTCGCAGGCCTTCCTCCACTGGTACACTGGCGAGGGCATGGATGAGATGGAGTTCACCGAAGCAGAGTCGAACATGAACGACTTGGTCTCCGAGTACCAGCAGTACCAGGTAAGCACATCAAGCTCATTAATCTGATGCAGACCAGTAAGAATAACTATAACTAGTTTTAGTGGTGGTTAGGACCGAAAGAGTGTCGGTGGCCAAGTGGCTAAGTGGTGCGAGGCTGTCTACTGAGGGGATGTCTATCATTTCATCGAATGCATCATTTCATCGAACGCTATTTTCTGCTGATATCATTATCTTTTCAGGGTATATTAAACATCTAACCTAACCTACGTAATGAATGTTGAAGATACCCTGAAAACATTATGGTTCAGCAGAAAAAAGCATTTGATACAATGAAGTTCGATGAAATGATACATTGGATGAAGTGATGAGTTACCCTAACCAGTATGGGGAACGGTGTGAATGTGTCCACCAAAGATGTGCGACATTAAAGGGGATATCAAACGGTTCACTCGACTGAATGTTCTTTCGAGTGAATGCTTAATTTTTCTTTCATTCAATGTTCACACGGCTTAGCTGGAATGACGTAAAAAAGAACATACATCCGTAGTTTTCTTCAATACGGCGTCGAACGAAGTCGTGCGTCTTGGTTCCAGACATAATGGCCGAATTCGAGTGAACGTTCTCTTTGTGTTCAGACTTCATTTTTCGTGCATTCGGAGTGGAAATGAATGATGCCGAATGAAAACGCCTATCATCGGTTGATCAATTCACAAATGAATTCATTCGGCACTTTTCTTTCACTTAGCGTTGACTCGTGTCACTTTGAGTGAAAGATGCAAAATGAAATAAGAAAATTAACAAAAAATTAACTATCTGATAATCACCTTAACAGACAGATACATGTTGCCATTTGATGATGCTGCCCTTGTCGGAGTGCGCGGTGGAGCCGGTGGAGGGCGGCTGGGGCTGGGTTTTACCCGGTTGTTTTAGTTGCGTGTATTAATTATTATTTTTAAATAGGAGGCACCGGTAGACGACGAAGATGTGGAGTTCGACGAAGACGAAGAGGTAGAGAGGGACCAGTACCAGGAAAGAGATGGCGCGCATTAAAGTAAGTTGCCATCAGAGAAAAGACCCGCCATGACGACAAAATGGAGGGAAAAGTAAACGTCAACACTGACAGCTGTCAAAATAATAATGATTTATGAAAAATATTGATTGTTAGTTTGAGTAACAAATAAAAACTGTGAATAAATGAATGACATTACTAGTACAATGGTAAACTAATCAAAATAAGACATAATGTGAGTCCTACAACTGTCGCTTGAACATAGATTCTATCATCTATCGTTCCATTTCTCTTATCTATTGATTTATTATGTAAGAAAACTGGTGTTGATTGATGTACAGAGTACAGATATGTTACGTTACTAATAAATAGCGTTTAAAGATAGACCAACTACAATATCTTCAATTGTTTCACTAATGCTGGATAGATCCGGAAACAGAGTAAGAGAGATCTTCGACTGTTTTGGCGTAAACAGAGCGAGTAACATATCGACATCCTGTTTATATGTAATATCATTGCGTGTAGTGATTTCTATCTACGAAAACACGTTGTACCGCCTATTTTAACGTTGAACAAATAAATAGAGAATCGACCACACCATTGCCTAAAATACGCTGCGTTATTTAAGATGCTTTGAAATCGCAAGATCTTTTTATACACATGACCACACATCGGCCTTAGAGCATTGATTTTTACAAAAATGTGTAATCCTCTAACAGATTTCAAAGAATTTTTCGCCATTTTGGATTTGTAATAATTGACAACCTCGCGGGTGAAGAGTCTAAAGACGGCTCGTCATTGTGACGTCTTGGAGTTTTTACACCATTGAGTTAACCAGATCTTCGTCTTAGAGGAAAGTCCATACGAAGTAATACTTAATTATAAGTGTAAAACGCGTCACTGTAAAAGGTGCGTCAGCGTATTTTAAGCGAAGTCTGTCCTTAAATTGACGTCTAATTAAGTAACTGAGATACGACTGAGATATTGTAACTTACATATCTTCACTAGTTTAAATCGCCACGGTGCCATTTGCAACCTATTCCAGAAAACGTTTAAGTTGTTATGTTAATGTATTTTTTATTTCAGATGTGTTTTCCTAAATTTCGAAAGGGCAATTGCCAGTTTTATTCTGACCATGATACAATGTATATCGTGTTAAAAAAACCTAGTAACACACAATACCTTTTAGAAATATTGAAATTGCAACCTTGTTATAGTAACAATAGGGTACATTTTATGTTTGGCATTACGTCGTCAAGCGACAAACCTGGAGATTGGGGAGGTCAACTTAAAAAATCAATATTTTTTTGCTAAATGTGTCATAATTATGTTTATGCTCTGGTACTGATTTATAATTGTAGTTTTAAGTTAAAAGTGATCGGTTTTGAATAAACAAAATGTTTTACAGTCTCTTTTGTATTCATATTTTTTAAATGTGTTAAGGTTAACTTTTAGCGTGTTATATATTTTATATATAACGTTGACTTATATATTTAACACGTGTTCTAAAGTCCGCTTCCCGGGTCTTGTGTTATGTTGCTGGGTCTATGCAAATGTGTTGACTCGGCAAATCGTTGAATTCATGTTTCAAATATTATGTCATTGTATACGATTTTTTTAAGTGCGAGTCGAGAACGTGTTTCAAGTTCACCAATTCACAGTATTAAATGTTCGTAGAATTGCTCACAAATGCATATTCAAATTTTCGATTGTATTTTAAATTGTCAATTTTTTGATGTACTTTTTAAAGCTTTTTGCATGACCTGACTCAAATGATTTGACTAAATGAATGTTAGCTTAACGTTTCTCTTCTATCTTTAATGTGTAACAATTAGTTAGGAGTCGCCAGAATGCTCGCGTTTCCATACAAACGCAGTTCCATTTTTATTTTTAAATGATCTACTAGCATAGAGGCATTTCATTGTAGTCTCAAGATTGTAGTCTTGAGATTGAAAATGTCTATGGGTCTCGGATCCCCTTACCATCAGGTGGCCTGTGTGCTCGGTTGCATATTCCAAGTCATGAAAGACATAATAAGGCAATTCCAATTTTTTATAAAAAAAAAATGTTTTTGCTTTTTGATTTCACCTATGTGCCGTTTAAAATTGAAAAATACCTTTGTACTGGAAACCGAGTTTCACTATTGCTTATTTTTAAAAGAATTTAAAGACAATTTTAGAAAATAGGCCCTAGGTTAATTTAGTGTTACTGCCACTAAATAATGTAATACACTAATTGCAAACTTTCAAGCACTTTGCCAATGCCAATAGAAAATTTCACAATTATTGATTATGCAGTACTTCATACGTCATTTGTTTTGGCAAACTAAAGGTTGACGCAGACATAACCGCTCGGCACTGGAACGGCCTCGCCCAACTCTAGCCTATATACACATACACACATACATTAGTAAAATAATCTACTGGTAAAATATGCGAAGGAAATTAACGCGAACATTATAAAACGCACGTAAAATTGCTACATGAAGAAAGAAGAATCATTAAATTTGCGATATGAAAGAACGCGATGTGAAAATTCGCTGCTATGAAAAAATGAATTTTTGAAAATATCTAACAAGCCAGTTTTCTATGTATTCAAGTATATATTTCTCCATATAAGTAAGTTTATCGTTCTAGTACCCATAGTACAAGCCGAGAGCTTGGGACTAGACCAATTTGTGTGACATTGTCCCGTGATATTTATTTATACAAATACAAATACAAAAATATTTATTGTTTGAATGTGAGTGGTTATAAAGGGTGGTAGGGTTAGTATTTGGTACATCACAATGAGCCAGAATTTGGCGCACAATATTTTGTTTTTAAATATGCATGTCATTAAAACCTAATGTAAAGTTAGTATGTATTTAATAATGTCAGACTAAAAATAAGTTTTGAGGAGAATAAAAATATTTAAATAATAAATTACCATACATATAGAAAAGTGGTAAACAGCAAATTACAATACTTAATAAATCATTTTTGAATGTCAATGTAAAAAAGACTAATAATAATAAAACAACAAATATTGATTAGGTATTGGTGGTCATAAAATGTTCATTAACAGAGTAGTACTTTCTTTGTAGGCACCACTTAAACAAATTATATACGGAACGGCTCGAGTTGAGGTATTGCCGATCCGGTGCCGAGTGGTTATGTGTGCGTCAACCCTTACAAGGATGGGACGCCGCATTTTATTGTAGTAATTTTAAATGTGCGTTAAAAAGCTAGTTTAAGTTTGGAATTATTAGTATTATATAAAAAAACCATGTAATTAAAAAAAAATCGGAAGTTTATTGTATTATTCATATGTAGTCACATGAACATTGAGGATTTAATTTAAATTCTCATCAATAGTGAAAACGGAAATATGCGACTTTATCAGCACAGCTTGTATAGTCGCCGGCAAACTTCTTGAACATAGAGTTTTGTAGTAGGGGAAGGTTAGCGCATATAAATAGAGTTCAATTTACTCTGAAAAGTCAAGGTCACATGTTCAAGAAGTTTGCCGGCAACTGTATGAAGACTTTAAATACTTGAAATTTGATGATCTAGGCCTGAGATGCTGGTCTGATGAAATGTCTAAATTTATGACTTGAAGCTTAATTGGACGTATCGTGAGATGGGGATCTTAACCTAGGTCGGTATATTAATCCGCCCCTTAGACACTGCTTCAATATAATCCTATTAAACACGCTTCGCCATTAGAGAAATGATTAGAATACATATATATGTTTGTTCGAACTTTTAACATTTGATACACTTTAATTTTGATTAAAACCTTTGATAAAAACTGTGATTAATGAAGGAGGCTTCGCTGTCAGGTTTTTGTTGTATTTTTGTAATAAACTGTATGATTTACTCGGCTGGTTTTATTGACCTTTTAAACGCCAACGACGCCTAAAGTCGTCATGAGCTGTCGTGCCTTGTTTCTTATTAATTAGATGTGGGACAACATAGTATTCAAGATTCTTTTGGTGACACTTGCAACGTTAAGACGAATCTAACGACAACTCGCTAGTTGACGTCGGCCCATCCATCCAGCCTCTACAAGGGAACATAGAGGCGGACATACAGGTCAAACACATAACCCTCCTTCTTCGCTTTGCCGCAGTCTGGTAAAAAACAACCCATACCATGGCGGGTATCCAATTTTTAGGGTTCCGTAGTCAAAGTAGGAACCCTTATAGTTTCGCCATGTTCGTCCGTCCGTCTGCAGCCTAGCGCAGAGACTCAGTACTAGAGAGATGCAATTTGGCATGAATATGCATATTAGTCTCGCCAAGAAAGTTGTAAATATAAAGTAAAAAAATATTTTTTTAGGGTACCTCCCCTACACGTAAAGGGGATGTTTTTTTTTCTCGTCTACCCTATAGTGTGGGGTGTCGATGGATAGTTCTTTCAAAAATATTACGGGTTTGTGAGAACAGTTTTTCGATTAAGTAATCCGTTAATGAAATATTAAGCTTTAAAGCGCTAATTTTTGTTAGACTCAAGTGTGTTCCCATCTACAGCCAAAACTACAAATACTAAAAATCTGAAAAATCTTAAATGTCGCATATAACGAATTTTAAGGAAAACTATGACGACTAAGTAGTCATTGGTTCCGAGTCACAGGCGATTTAAGTGTTTATACCTACTAAAATCGTCTAAGACGGCACCAATCGACTTTAAATAGATAAAAAAAAAACAAAAAACAGCAATTGTAGGCTCCTACCTAATAGGTTAGTCGAACTGAAGTCTGCTTTCTTGGTGAAAATGTGGTCGCCGACTTCAGTGGGACTAATCTATTACGTAGGTGCCTACAATTTTAAAAGAAGTTATTTCTTGCGTTATTGAAGGCGGTTTTTTAATTTTTTTAACATTTAGGTATTTTATTTTAAACTTTTTAGTAATATTAAATACGCTGTTCCGTACTCCCACTTGTTAGTTGATATGAAAAAATAAGTTTCAAGCGCGCCGCAAGCAACGCCGCCGGAAAGTCATAAGTAGTCATATTTCAACAAGTAAATATTCTTCGTTGTAGTCGCTCAACTATCTTAATCGAGATATCTGATCGCCACCCTTGAAATACGTACCGTGGAGAAGTTCCGATGGCCATCTGTGGTCTTCATCATCAGTCCCACTTCCCCAAATGATACTTCTGATTGCAAATGCTAGATTTCTTACTAAAAATACTAAAATATCTATATGTTTGCCTACAACATTTGAGGAGTTCCCTCAATTCCTCACTGATCCCCTCATCAGATTCAGATTTGGTGACAATGGAACCACCTCAGAATTATACTCTATTAAACCAACAAAAAAAAAAATCAAAATCGGTCCACAATTGACGGAGTAATCGGTGAACATACATAAAAAATATTAAAAAAAATACATACAATCGAAGGTATAACCTCCTCCTTTTTTTGAAGTCGGTTAAAATTTAGTTATTACTTGTTGTTTTTTTTTATGTTTGTAGTACTTAACGGCTTCGGAACCCTACACTGAGCATGGCCCGACATGCTCTTGCCCGGTTTTTTATCTAGTGCACGGGATAAAATCTTAAAAAAAAAACCAACGAGACGTCGTCGACAGTATGTTGAAGAAGACTGATTGTAGATACAGACAGACAGAAGAATTTGTTAGTAAGGATTCTTATTATAATTACGGGACGCTATAAAAATGGTGTAAAACTATGTTACAACAACGGTTTTTTACTGTTTAAAGTTATTGTTGGAAGTTAATGTGGTACCACGTATATCGTTGACTTGGTGAAATTGTGATTATTTCAATGTTATGCGCTAAGTACCCGTTTAAACAACTGTATGTAATGGCGGTAGGTACGTGGATGCTAATTGCATATAGCCTCAGGGGTAAATCACTACCGGCTTAAATTATAATGTCAAAAAAGTTACTATTTTTTCTGTTTTTAGGCTACTGTAGTCAAACTACCCTTAGTTTGGAGATAAGACATCCGGTGAAATAACTAGCATAGAGGCATTCCATCTTAGTCATTAGGGTTGGCAACGCATTTGCAGTCTTGTGAATGCGAATGTCTATGGGTCACAGTTTCCACTTACCATCAGGTGGAATCACATCTATCAGCAGCGATTCGTATTTTGTCTATAGAAAATAACTCTAGATAAAATGCGAATCGGTGCTGATAGATGTGATTCCACCCATAAGGTCTAAAATTACTGTTACCGTTTTTAGCTAGAAGAAAGTTGATTTTAGCGGTAAATATTATGTACTTTATTTAGTACCTACCCTTCGCCATACGGTTTTTTCGGATGATTTTATTTGCGTAGTGTCAGGACTTAAAGTGAGCGTCCATTTCGTTCTTTATAAAGGATGTGGAGGTTCCAGGATTTTAGAAGATACAAGCACATATGACGTATTTAAAAGGTTAAACTATCACGACTAAGTAGACTTTATTTGTTTCCTACTAAAATCATCCAAGACAGCAACAAATAACATCAAATAGGAAATTAGTTCTTACTTGTTGTTTTGTGATTATTTTTTTTGTGTTTGTAGTTACTAGTTGCTGCTTCGGAACCCTACACTGAGCATGGTCCGACATGCTCATGCCACGTTTTTTATTTAATAATAAAACCACTGGAAAATGTGGCGTATACGTAGAACTCGGTATTGATCATTCATCAATTATCTTCACGCCGAGTTTCATTTTAAATTCGTTGTTGTAATCATTTAATGCGACATGGTTGTTCATTTTCTTTATCACTATTTCAGAAATCGCTTAGAAGCGTAACAATGCCCTGGTCCGTGGTATACCGTAAGTACTTTTATTTAGATACTATTTTATAGGTATAAAAAAATAAATAATTAATAATTAATTAATAGTGAAACTTACGCAAAATTAACATATTTTTTATTACATCACTGTAAATTTTAGAATAATTTTAAGTGGAAATTTATTTTAATTTTTCCCAACAAGTAAACATACATACATACATAATATCACGCCTTTATTCCCAGAGTGGGGTCTTCGGAGCTACTATACTAGAACGGTTTAGGTACTTAACTAAAAGTAAACAAACAAAACCACGTGGCTCTGTTCAACAGCCAATCAAGACTGTTTTGTCGACCTATGACGTATCGCACGTATCAGTATTCTGCTTCTATTGGCTGCTGAACAGAGCCACGTGGTTTCGTTTGTTTACTTTTAGTTAAGTACCTAAACCTTTCTAGTATAACAACTAAAAATACTTTTTGGTAATTCTGTAACCACATCTTGTACAATCAGGCCAAGATGATTTTGAAAAAAATGACGGAATTTTCTTGAGAGAATCTATTTGGGATTAAGACATTTTATACAATTCCTACTATACCTAAGTAGTATTAGATTAGTGACAGGTTGCATGTCCGTCTGTCCGTCCGTCCGTCCGCAGTCTAGCTCATAGACTCTTAGTGCTAGAAAGCTGTAATTTGACATGAATATACATATTAGTCACGCCAACAAAGTGGTAAAACAAAATCTAGAAAAAAAATGTGTAGGTACCTCCCCTACACGTAACGTGGAGATGTATTTTTTTTCTCGTTTACCCCATAGTGTGGGGTGTCGTTGGATAGTTCTTTCAAAAATATTACGGGTTTGTAAAACAGTTTTTAGATTAAGTAATCCGTTTATGAAATATTAAGCTTTAAAGCGCTAATTTTTGTTAGACTCAAGTGTCCCCACATACATCCAAAACTACAAATACTAAAAATCGGAAAAAAATAAATTAAAAGAAATTCCAAATTCGGATGTTGCTTATGCACTAGTCCGATCCGAACCCGTAAAAATATGGCCCGTAGTAACCGTAGAACTATTTCCATGGTTTACGCACTAGATCCGATCTCCGTCATCCAATTTCTTTCCGTCATTCTAGAATCTCCATTCCGGTGATCTTTGATGGACCAAGGTAGCTATATTATTTGCATGATTCACGGGTTGGGATCGGAATAGTGCGTAAGCAATATCCGAATTCGGTCCGACTTTTTTAGACCCATATTTACACGGGTTCGGATCGAGCTAGTGCGTAAGCAATATCCGAATTCGGTCCGACTTTTTTAGACCCATATTTTTACGGGTTCGGATCGAGCTAGTGCGTAAGCAATATCCGAATGCGGTCCGACTTTTTTAGACCCATATTTACACGGGTTCGGATCGAGCTAGTGCGTAAGCAATATCCAAATTCGGTCCGACTTTTTTAGACCCATATTTTTACGGGTTCGGATCGAGCTAGTGCGTAAGCAATATCCGAATGCGGTCCGACTTTTTTAGACCCATATTTACACGGGTTCGGATCGGACTAGTGTGTAACAATATCCGAATTCGGTCCGCCTTTTTTAGACCCATATTTTCACGGGTTCCGACAGGGCCACCACGGTCTAGCATGCATAAAAAGCGATGGTCGCCTGTTCCGCCACGCCTGCCTTAACGACAACATCCGGCGGGCCCTTGTCAGCGTCAACGTGTCTACTATACTAGAACCTAGTGGGCTGGCACGAGACGATGGCAATAGACCCTATAGCAAGACTCTTGTGCCGTGGGAAATAGGACGGCCTTTAGTGTGGGATGCCACTTGTGTTGATAACCTGGCACCCTCCCACCTCGGCGTGGCCGTTCTAAAGACAGGTGCTGCGGCTACCGCGGCAGAATCAGCATAACGCCGCAAGATAATTGCATATTTGCGGCTTTTGCTGTAGAAACTCTTGGTGGGGCCTGGAGGCGCGAAAACTTATTATGAATTGAAAAAAAAATCTGTTTCGTGCATCAGGTGACCACAGGGCTGGTACTTTCCTCGGCCACGGCTAGCAATAGCTATCCAACGAGGATATGCAGGCAGCGTTATGGACACCATTCCCGGTGGCAGTGACCTAGGGGACATTTATACATATTATAGTTATTTAGAATAACCTCCTGCAGCCCGGTTGGAAAGAGAGTACTTCCGAAGAAGACCCAGTGTCCTAATATTAGAACAAATTAGTAAAGACCTGAAAGTCCATACCAAAATAATTTCATATCTCGCTAACCACAACAAAGATATAGGATATTTGTACTTTAATACGGCAAATGACCGACTATATTTTAATCTAGTATTAGCACAGTGGGTTTTCACTCCAAGTCGCTATTTTGTTCTAGTATTAGTACTTTGAACCTCAGGAGGATAAAATAATTTATTTCGTGTTTAAATTTAGTTTTAAGTACTTACTTAGGGTCGGAAGGGGGCGCCCTTTGAATCAAATCGGGGAAATACTGGAAAAGGGCCGAATTTTAAGTACCCGAAACCGACGTGCAGGCATGACTCGATGTATGAATGTGGAAGAAGCGAAAGAGCTTTGTCAGGATCGTAGCAGGTGGAAAGAAGTGGTCTCTGCCTACCCCTCTGGGAAACAGGCGTGATTTATGTATGTATGTATGTAGGTACTTACTTATGTTTTTATTTTTGTTTTTTTTGTTCGGGTCTTTGAATAATTAATTTATTTTTTTATTTATTTATTAGGATCACCAACAGTAGATACAAAGTTTAAGTAACTATAAGCATTACATCAGAATTTGTTCAAATATATTGTTCCACCAATTACAGGTGAACACAGCACGCTTTACCAGTAATCTTATCTATTTCCTACAATTACTACAAATACTTGCCAAACATTCGCACTAAAACAGAATGTATAAAAAAAGGATCAAAGGACATTTATACAATAATAGTAATACTTAACTAAGACCTACCAAAACCTAACCAATTCCTTCTAAATAAAAAGTGCATATATCAATGCTTTGTTACAGTTGCACTGTTCATGCCAGCGATCGTGACAGCTATAACGACCACTCTTAGAGCCAGCGACGAAGAGCCCGTCACAAAAATAACCTCTCAAAGTCACCTTCCAACATCATTTACAGCAAAGTCTTCAGAACGAAAAAGCGTTCAGCTAACTTACACTGAAAGAGTCGATAGCGACGAGAAACCGACGTATGCCAGCGAGGTACAGTCTGACGACAACCCGAATGACGACAAACTGATCAAAGACAAACTTGTCACGCTACTACTGTCTTCGAAGCAGGATATCGTTCAGAGGATGAATAAAGTTGATTCAATACATGACGTGTACAAATCAGAGAAGTTGTACAAGGTTGGGTACTTGGTCAGTTTTGTTAACAAATTGTACAAGAAGTTGATCAGCTCGTATGCGGATATTGAGGAGAATAAGTACAAATGGAGTGTGTTAAGGATCTTGAATACTTATAATGAGGTAAGAGACTAAAGGCTGTTTCATTGGTCGTAAGCCTCCGCAATTTACGTTCATCGCTACAAGTACATGCCGGTTCCCCATCTGACGGGTACTCTTCAGTGGCTGCCACGCTGTGCATCGGATCGCACGCGCACGCTACTTCGCGCGCACACGCTACGTAAATCGTAAATATATCGCAAGTGGACGTGCCGCATTCATATGTTTGGGTTTAGCATTGTTTCTTTTGAAATGAATAAAAATACACCTAAAAGACATTATTAGGGCGAATAGGGGCGATACATTATAATTTTATTTTTAGTGTTGACAGCCCTCAATATCGGCGACGCACAGCCTTAACGTTCCGTTTGGCTTGCACTGGAGTCGACGACGTCAGAGGTCTATAAATCACAATGTTTTGGCTAAGAAAAAAACAGCTTTTGTAAAAATCTAAGGAGTGTGCGTTCTGTACTTGTACTATTATATATTCTGTGATCCTAGTAGCAATATATTGACGTGTTGGTATTCATGTCATTGAGTCGGGAGCTATTGCAACGACGCAATGAAACGCTACAAGCAAGCGGGATAAATCCCAAAGAAACTGAGCCTTAAGATCGCACCGAGCGTCCAGCGCCCTCACTTATTGTGTTTTCTAAAAACTAAAGAATTGTCTTTAAATCGAAGAATGTTCTTTCCTTAATCAATTTTAATTAACGCTTTCATTCCTGTGAAAGTGTATTTCACCAATGTCGAGTTATTTATAGGCATTTCGGAGATTCTGAGGTACTGAGATTCCATAGATATTTTACTTCTGCAAATGCGTTGCCGACCCTGAAGACCAAGATGAAACGCCTCTTTGCTAGTATCACCAGTCGTCTAATCCCCATACCAAAACACAATATAAACAGTGCTGGTAATCCGGACGGACCCTTATCTTCTCTATTCTGCCCTACAGCTTCTATTTATGGTTCCAGGTGAAGAACTCCCACGACTTCCTAAAGGAGATGCTCAGAGTGATGCAAGCCGTGCTCAATACCCGCCACAAGGTACACGAGCTGCCGGTTCTCTCCCGTTGCGAACAGAGAATCGCGTGGTCGTACTATGACGACAATATGTTCTAGAACGTGAGTGAATCGGCTCAGCAGCCCCAGAGGCCTTAGCCAATATGCAAACGCTAACGTTTCTCTTTTCTATCACTCAAAACGTACGGGATGACATTCTCGTGCGTTACGTTAAACCACGTGGTCAACTGTCATTCCATACATTTTGAGCGAAAGAAAAGAAAGCGCCAGACAGATAGATGGCGCAACGTTCCCAGTCTTCTTCTTCTTCTTTTTTATTAATGGCGGTCCACCGCGATATTCCGCAGTGATTTGAATGTCCAGTGAGTTGAGTAAAACAGAGATAATAAATCAAAAGTAAAGGCCGGTGTTTTTCAATCGGCCATCTTCCCTCCCCGAAGGTTACCGGAAGACCCGCTCCCAGTCTGCTCCGACTTTAAGTACCTCGGTTCGCTTATACAGTGTGATGGTCATATCGACCGTGATGTGAAACACCGAATGAGCGCTGGGTGGATGAAATGGCGACAGGTCTCCGGAACAATATGCGATGGCAGAATGCCTCTTCGGTGGAAGGGCAAAATCTATAAGACCATTGTGAGACCTGTCGTCATGTATGGATCTGAATGTTGGGCCTTAAAGGTGATGGATGAAAAGATACCTACTGCATGTTACGGAGATGAAAATGTTGAGATGGATATGTGGTGTGACAAGGATGGACATAATAAGAAATGAGTATATTAGAGGAAGCCTCAAAGTAGCACCTATCATCGACAAAGTGACATCCCATCGCCTTGCATGGTATGGGCATATTATGCGGAGGGATAATTTGACATTCACGTGACCAAAGTAGTATTGGGTATGAACGAGGAGGGATGGAAGAGACGAGGTAGGCCAAGGAAAAGGTGGATGGATTGTGTGAGAGACGATATGAAGAGAAAGTAAGTAAGTGACGAGATGACGAGTGACGTATGGAAGAAAAAGACATGCTGCGCTAACCCCAAGTAAATGGGATTAGGACAAGAAAATGATGAATGATGAGAAAAGCGCTACGAGTGTTTGCATCTTGGCTATGGCCTCACAAAACGGGTAGGTATTGTAATAATAACACAGTCGGTATTCAACTTGGAATTAAATACATGTTATTATTTTTGGAGGGTTGAGATTTCCTTGTGTGCTTCTTTGACCATCGCTCGTCTATTGTGGCAGCGCTTTGTTTAGAGTTTACCGCAAAGGCCCGTTGCGTTCAGGAATGTTCAGATGCTTTGGGCAGTGAGGAGTATTTCTTGTGGGTCCATGATTTGTCGCCCTAGGTAACTTCTGATGCGCATTAGTAGTCGGCATGAGCAGAACAAGTGCATCGCTGTCTCCTCTGATTAGGATCCTAACTGACCACTTGGGGATAAGACAGCCGGTAAAATAACTAGCATAGAGGCATTCCATCTAAGTTCTCAGGGTTGGCAACGCATTTGCAGTCTTGTGAATGCGAATGTCTATGGGTCACAGTTTCCACTTACCATCAGGTGGCCTGTGTGCTCGTTTGCCTTCTCAATGCCATAAAAAAAAAAAAAAAAACTTGCATATTTGTATTTAATTAAAGACATGTTAATTTATCCTTCTAATCATCCCACGATATCCCCTCAGTAGGCTTTGTCAAGATGCATAATGCTAATTAGCGATTTTTGAAAATTGACAGTTTGTAGTACTAACGGCTTCAGAACCGTACATTGAGCATGGTCCGACATGCTCTTGCCCGGTTTTTTCGACTGTGCACGGAAAGACAGATTGAAAAACAACACAGTGATATCTACTTATGTTAGTTCAGACTTTTTATGTGATGTAAAGTCGTCTACAACTTCTAAAAAAGATTTTTCTGTCTGTATGAAAGTTACAATTACTATTTGTCAAGAACGATCGAAGTCATCATTTTGTCATATAGGTATTTATATCGCGCACTAAGATCGATTCTTAATTAAATAAGGGATTAAACCTTTTTTAGGGTTTCTCCTGTTCATGTAAACAACTGCCAAAACTATAAATACTAAAAATCAGTAAATACATTAGAAATAAGTTAAGGCTAAAGCTGGGGTTTTATAAAAGACTAGCGACCCGCACAGCGGCTTCGCCCGCTCATTTTTCTACACCTTCGGTTACATTGTTCAAATTTTACCAAGGATCCCTAATTTTTTTCAAAATGAAATGTAGCCTATGTCAAATTGGAAGAATGTAGCATTCTATTGGTGAAAGAATTTTTTAAATCGGCCCAGTACTTTTTGAGCCTATTCATTACAAACATACAAACATACAAAAATAGGTACAAATCTTTCCTCTTTATAATATTAGTGTAGATTATATGTTAAATCAACTTTCGATCAGGAATGTCAAAAATTGAATGAAGTTGTAAAAAATTGGTCTGACATATTTATTAAGTAGGTTCCGTAGTCAAACTAGGAACCCTTATTGTTTCGCCATGAGCGTCTGTCTGTCCGTCCGCCCCTAGCTTAGCTCAGAGACTCTTAGTACTACAAATTTGGCATGGATATAAATATTAGTAACGCCAACAAAGTAGTAATTTATTTATGTTTCTTTGACACTTCTCTTCTTTGTAAGGTTGTCTGGAAGAGATTGTTACTTAGCGATAAGACCGCCTATTAATTTCATGCTGTATTTGTATGTAGTGTTCAATACAGAATATTTATATTGTATTGTATTGTAGTAAAATAAAATCTAGAACAAACCTTGTTTTGGGTACACGTAAAGAGGGGGTTTTTTTTTTCTTTTCTACCCTATGGTGCGGGGTAGACAAGAAAAAAAAGGTAATTTTTCATTGTGCCTATAAATAACACTTACCGAAATTATATATAGACTTGAGAATTCAAATGTCCATGGGTCTCAGATTCCACTTACAATCAGGTGGCCTGAGTCCTCGTTTGCCTCCTTAACATAAAAAAAACTTATCCAAACTGAATATTGTTACTCTATCTGTCTTTCAGTGTTTTTTTTTTATTTATTAAAATTTCGCCAACTCACCACTTGATTTAAAGACCTGATATATGCTTTACAGTTGCGCCGGCGGCAAGTCAAGTTGCGGCAACCTTTCGCCAACAACGATAAGCAGCTGGATCTCCTCCCCTTTCTCAACATAAAGAACAGCCACTCCAAAAAAGGCTACTCCTCCAACTCCATCTCTTGGTCATACTACGATGAGAACATGGGGAACTGATCGAACAAATTCCTCATCATCAGATACATGGGTCGCATAATTAAAAGCACTGGCTTCTTTTTAATTCTGCCTATAAATATCACTTACCGAATTGATCACCAATAAATTACTTTACCGTTTTAGGGTTCCGTAGTCAAACTAGGAACCCTTATAGTTTCGCCATGTCCGTCCGTCTGCAGCCTAGGGCAGAGACTCTTAGTAGTAGAAAGCTGTAATTTGGCATGAATATGCAATAATATAAGTCACGCCAACAAAGTGGTACAAGAAAATGTAAGATTTTTTTTTTTTTTGGGGTTTATCCTCTACACGTAACGTGGGGATGTATTTTTTCTCGTCTACCCCATAGTGTGAGTGACGTTGGATAGCTCTTTCAAAAATATTACGGGTTTGTGTAAACAGTTTGTGTAAGTGTCCCCCCCCCCCCCCTACACACAAAACTACAAATACTAAAAATCTGAAAAAAATCTTTAATGAAGAGTATATAACGAATTTTAAAGGAAAACTATGACGACTAAGTAGACATCATTGAAAAAATTACAATTCAAGTAGCAAATTACAGGTAGTAAAAGTTGTCTAAAAATTTATAAATTACTTTCAATCACCTTTAAATAATTTTATTGTGTAAAAAATAATTAACTTGGTAAATTTCATAGAAAATGGGCAAAAAATTGTTTTAACTCTCGTTCATATCATTAAAACAACGGTAATCAACTTAATTTCCAAATTAATCCATTACCATAAAAAAAAAAACCGGCCAAGTGCATGTCGGACCACGCACAGTGAAGGGTTCCGTAGCTGGGATGAACGTTATTGTTTTGTTTTTTTATTTTTATTAAAATCTTAAAAACTACACAGCGTATTGTGTTCAAAACAATTTTGGTTGGAAGTATTTCGTATGTTCTACTACTGTAATTTTTATTAGAATGTTCTATTTACATACATACATACATACCATCACGCCTTTATTCCCAGAGCGGGGTAGGCAGAGCTACAGAAATACCAACAACTACAAAAAGAGTTGTTGGTAATTCTGTAACCACATTTTGCACAAACAGGCTAAGATGTTTACCAGTGTATTAGTGACAGGTTGCAAGCCCATCGCCTAATAGTACTAGAAGCCCTCATTCCCTTAGTCGCCTCTTACGACATCCACGGGAAGACATGGAATGGCACTATTCTAACCCGGCAACCACACGGGCTAATATTCTATTTAACAGTTCAAAATACCCACCCGGACAGAATTTTTAGGACTTTAGAAGCGTATATCTCGCCAACTGTTCACTTACGTAAAAAAGTCACTTAAAAACCTCGGTATCATTTTGGAAGCCCTATCTAAAAATACCCCACACGCTGATGTAACTCAAAACAATTTTTTTCGTCCCCTAGTGTATCGAGTGCCACATCATTTTTTTTTTTTTCAATTTTACTACCTCATTTTATAGCGGTTCATAGAATACATCTATCCTCCAAATTTCATTTATATAGTGCCAATAGGCTCTGAGTAAAATGGCTGTGACATACAGACGGACAGACGGACATGACGAAATTATAAGGGTTCCGTTTTTGCCATTCGGCTCTGGAACCCTAAAAACAAGGAGTATATAATGTTTTAAAACAACCTACTTAAATCTCGCATTATAATACTCGATAAAAAAAAGTAGGTAAATCATTAATTCGTAACTCATTTATTCGATCATAACTGAAATGATATTAGGTACATGTTGTGCATTAAAACTTCGGTACTTATAGAAAAGCAGTATTATAAGTGTAAAATCACTAAAAGAAGCAAAACCGGCAAAATTTCGTATACCTGCGGCGTCTTAAAACAGGATCCAAACAGATTTTTTCAAAATTAGTTAGGAATATCCATATAGACTCCGTATGGTGGCCGGGTTAGAGTAGTGCCACTCCATGTGGATGTCGTAAGAGGCGACTAAGGAAATAGGCTTGTAGTACTGTAAGGCGATGGGCTTGCAACCTGTCACTAATACACTGGTAAACATCTTAGCCTACTCTTGCAAAATATGGTTACAGGATTATCAACAAGTCTCTTTAGAGTTGTTGGTATTTCTGTAGCTCTGCCTACCCCACTCTGGGAATGAAGGCGTGACGTTATGTATGCATGTAGATATTCAGTTTATTCAGTTTATTAATTGCTTTCATGGGTACAATGGTGTTTAAGGTACAAGGTTTTGTTCTGCCATGAAACCCTGTCGGGCACTACAATATTATTATGCTTAACTAATACTAGGCTTAGCTATTTAATAGGAACTATCTTATTATTACTAACTAAGTACATGTTGCATGTTACATATGGCACCAATATATTGCATTTATTCTATTTTACATTCAAAAAACTCTTGTAGGGAATAAAAACAGTTATATATTGATATAGATAGCAATATGCTGGTTGAATAGTGTATTCAATCCAAATCGGCACCAATTAAATCTACATTGCACGGTGCTGCAAACTAAATAGCGGGTCATTTAATGCCTTTGACAGGTTAGTGCAGGTTCAATAATGAATCTATACCGTACAACCTTAAAACGAACCTTACATATTAAGCCACAATTACACTGAGTCGTTCACCTAATGCGGTCGCCGAACTTGTTTCAAACAACTTCGGCCAACGAACATCATCTTCACATAAGTCTCTATCCGCCTACTTCGGTCGCTTACTTTGGCGGTTGCAGCTGTCACGCCTGTCGTTCGCTGAATGCGGTCGACTACCGTGTTCTTTACACTATTAGGGCGGACGACACAGTGTAATTGCCGCTTTACTCGCCATTATCATCTGCATATTTTACACTTCTATACACTTCTTTACACTCTTGCGGTCGCCGTATGCAACATGGCAGACAATTTAATGTACACTATAAGCAGAACTTGATTCTAGATCTCTGTTCTGAAGCAGTTGCCGCAAGTTTGAGAGTCAAGATATAATGGAGTTCTTAAGTTATTAGGTTATTACCTAAGTAGAGAGGGAAAATGCATTCTCTCACGCTACCGACCATATACAGTAAAGAAAGAGTATTAATAGTACTCGGCTGTCTAACGCTGTCTCACTCTATGGCATCTGTCAGTGTATTTGTTATGCACTAGAGAGAGTGTGAAAGCGATAGACACCCGACTTGTATTAGGAGGCCACATATGCCGCCACGCCCACACAAGAATCAATAGGGATGGCTTTATGTGCTTCCGCATAATGAACGTGAGATGGAGATAGTTTGCGCGTGCATTGGTTTAGCTTAACCGTTTCGTTACTACAAGAACTATTGTACACCAGGGGGGTTATTATGAGCTAGCTTTGCAGTTCATTTTACGGTGAGCGTAAAAGACAGAGCTATGGCATATATAGCTCTGTCCTTTTCTCTGAGCGTAAACAGAACTGCATAGTTATGTCATAATAACACCCCAGGAAAGTAATAAACAGTGGATACATTTTTAGGTTTCCGTAGTCAAACTAGGAACCCTTATAGTTTCGCCATGTCCGTCCGTCCGTCTTAGCACTAGAAAACTGCAATTTGGCATATTAGTCACGCCAACAAAGTGGTACAATAAAAGGTACAAAAATATATATTTTTAGGGTACCTACCTCCCCTCTCCTACACGTAATTTGTGGATGTATTTTTTTTCTCGTCTACCCTATAGTATGTTTGTGGAAACAGTTTTTCGATTAAGTTATCCGTATATGAAATATTAAGCTTTAAAGCGCAAATTTTTGTTAGATTCAAGTGTCCCCCCCCCCCTCCCCTACAGCCAAAACTACAAATACTAAAAACCTTAAATGAAAGAGCATATAACGAATTTTAAAGGAAAACTATCACGACTAAGTAGACATCATTGGTTCTTGAGATACAGGCGATTGAAGTGTTTATACCTACTAAAATCATCTAAATCGTTTCGCTGGCTTGACATGGCGGGGGCGGGGATGTACTACCGTGATTTAATCAAGGTAAAATATAATCTCGCAACATATTTTTTTAGGGTGTAGTAAAGTTAGGATAGAAAATTAGTTATTACTTGTTGATTTTTATGTTTGTCTTACTTAACGGCTTCGCGAGGCTCACGTGGAAATAAGGGATCTCAGGAATGGCAAGGATCAAGCAGATCGTAGAGAAAGTTCTGAAGGGCCTTGAAGATGCTGGTGCCTTGGTGATCAAGTTTTAGATTTTGAACCAGACTCGACTGAATCGTGTTGCGCAAAGTCAATTAAGAAATGTGAAGACGTTAAAGTGGAAGATAAAATAAAATTATGCTTTCAATTATGAATCCCACTTTATAATTGATATTATAAACGTGAAAGTTTGTGTCTGATTTGTGTTTTTTTAATGTTAATGAGAAGGCACTCGAGCTCAGGCCACCTGATGGTAAGTGGAATCTGAGACCCATAGACATTAAAATTTTCAAGACTATAATCCTAAGATCTCAAATGCGTTGCCAACCCTGAGGACTAATATGGAATGCCTCTATGCTAGTAATTTTACCGGTTGTCTTATCCCCACACTGGAACACTACAATGCGAACACTGTTGCTTGGCGGGTGGTTAATGGATAAGATGGTGGTAGCGATCCGGACGGACCCTGCACAGGGTCCTACCACCACCAACACTCTTACTTCTCTCAACACTCATGATACTCTCTAGATGCGGCTCCTGATACTGACGTGCTTGCATCCAGATGGGAGTCGGTACGTGATGTGATGAATGTTTGAGCTTTTGTGTGATAATGAATGAACGGCCTTCATCTGTATTTTAATGCTTTTATTGTTTACTTTTTGTGTTGCTTTGTCTTTATGTAAATTCTTTTCATTTCATTTCATTAATTAATGCTGTAATGGCTAAACGGATTTCTATGAACTTTGGAATGGAGCGAGCTTAGCACATGGATTTTTTTTTTTCTAACAGCCGGTTCATATATCCAAACCGCGGATATATTAGGTTACTTCTAGTTAACACCCTCACTACGGCAAAATATTTAACTCTAAATTAACCATACTTTTATCGGTCTGATTCGACCTGATACCATTGTACGTGGAAACTGTAAAATTTTGACTCTAAGTAATCTAATCTATCCGCGGTTTGAATATAGGAACCGGACATAAGTGGATGACTATACCGAACCCCGGATAGCAAAATAATTCTACGCAGACAAAGTCGCGGGCAGACGCTAGTGATTTAATAAATTGGAGAGTACTTGAAAATCTGAGAAGTTACATGGTAGTTTCGAGCTAGTCTGAGAGATATGAGAACTAGATTCCAGCATATATGAATTATAACCAACGACCTAACAGCGTTTTCATGTGGTTTGACGCTGTCATTATGACAGGGTCCCATAGTGGCATAGGTAATAATTAAAGTCCTTGACTGTACCCTATTTAGTTTTTATTTCACCATCCTGACATCCAATGACGGGTGACAAGTGACATTTCAGTATGCATGGCGCAGCATACATGAATACGACGGTGTGAAAACTAGACTTCTTTGCAATGAATATCGAGTTGTCACTTGTCACCTGTCATTGTCAAGATGGTGAAATTACTGTAATGATATGTATGTGTATGCCTAGTTCAAAATATGTATACACTTTAGTACCTTGTCTATCTAACGTCATGTTTAAACTGCCATATGAAATTGTCACAGCGATTAAAGTAACAAGGTACTAAAGTGAATACATATTTTTAAACTCGACTGTACGTATAAGACGTTGGCGTAGTTGGTAGTGACCCTGCCTTGGCGGACGGCACGGACATTACATTCAAATTTTGAGCAAGGATCCGTGCCTAAGCATAGGAGGGGTTAAGCCGTCACTATTAATATCACAGGACAATGTCACACAAATTGACCTAAGCCCCTAGCCAAGATGCATTCGACGCTAACTAGCGATTCGATTCGTTTGGTTTTAAACCAATCGCATCACTGGCAGATCATGTGACTTTTCGAATGACGTGATCTACCAGTGACGCGATTGGTTTAAAAACAAAACGAATCGAATCGCTAGTTAGCGAACGCATCTTGGCTAGGGCCTCTAGTCCCAAACTAAGCTCTAGGCTTGTACTATGGGTAGGTACTAGAACTAGACAACGATAAACATACTTATGTAGAGAAATATATACTTAAATACATAGAAAACATCCAAGACTCGGGAATAAATACTCGTGCTCATCACACAAATATCTGCCCTTACCGGGATTTGAACCCAGTCTAGCTTCGAAGGCAGGGTCTATACCTACCAACTAGGCGTCGAACTGACGAGTAAAACCCATTGGCACGAGTGTCCGTAACCGGACTTTATCTTTACCGCGGGTATTACACGGTATTTCAGACCCTTAACGCCGCTGTGGGTAAGAAAAAAAACACGGATAGTCGTGCGGGCGAGTAACACTAGTTTCGAACTGGGTACCTTAAGCTGGGTACGAATCTGAGCGGCTCAACTAGAGGCATGCTCGCCCTGCGCGGCGAGCTGCTCGCGAGCCAAATTGTTGCATGTTCGAGCCGTCATTTCAAAATGGCGTCGGACTCGATGACACCTAATGGACACCGAATTATTAACCAAAAGAAGAAGAAATCGCCTCGGTGGTGGAACGGCTCAGGAACTTTATCAAACTTGTACGCGCCTCGCCCACAGACTAGTTACAATTTGTCGTTCTGCCCGCGGCACGCTCGGATACACGACCAAATTACACGAGGCACGCACACCGAGGCGACCGACTCTCGACGGCTCAATAGCCGCCGCTCGCTGCTCGCGCACAGCGCGTGAGCGCGTACGAATTTGAGCAAAATAGTTGAGCCGTGCGTGCCTCAACACGAGGCTGCTATAATTCGTACCCTCCCTTTAGAATCGTAAGTCGACACCCTAGGCCACTACTATACTAAAACGTCTTGCAATCACAAAAAAAAACAAACATGATATTTCTTTATTAAATCTTAACGAAACGATTTTACAAGGCTATGAAATGAAGAGGACGTAAAAAAAATCTAGTAACTTAATCGAGGTTTACCAATTCTTAAAAATACTTTATATTGTTTCGCCGCAATTGGAATAAGAATGACAATTAAATTGTTCAGAATTCGAAAATTCGACAGCCCCACAGGGCGGGGTTCATATTTAGTAGGCAGTTTGACCTTCGGGCACAACAAACGTGACATTCCTGTTAAAATTCTAATCTGTATATAACATGCTTTTATTGAATGTATTTATGAAACAGTTCCCAATAAGTACATACAGTGCAAGAGGTCTTAAGAAGTGTTTTGGGTTCCGGAAAAGTCTGTTAAAATAACAGTGTATAAGAGAAGTACAAACACAGGTTTTATGGGCTATTACACTTTATATGTATTCAATTATTTTAAGTTTGGGACTTGGCCTTTCTCGGTCTTAAATGGAAATGCCGATTTAATTTTAAAAAAATACTTCACCGCGGTAACATTAAATCATTATGATTAAATATATATATATATATATATATATATATATATATATATATATATATATATATATATTTAATAAAATCTTAAAACGTCACTGCGCTTGCAAAAATCGCATGTTTTCACATAAAGGATTTCGCACTTTTATTATACTGTCTAAGATTTAAAATTCTCCTTATATAAAATAACACATAGCGACTTTTGCACACGTAGAGTGACGAATTTTTTTTTGACTTGACGGTCTGGGGTTGTCTAGACTTAGGTCTTTATAACTAACTACCAACCAGAGACATTTTTTTGATTTATTGCGCATAAATAATATGAATTACCTTCACACTTATGGTAGTTATCATGTTCGCAGCAACAGTTCTATTTAAATATAATTATGCCGTGATATCATAAAGGCGGCTAACTGTAATAGTATAAGCATTTAAAATTTAATGTTGTCACCAATAGAGTATAGAATGCTTTGACGATTACGTCGTAGTTAACCACCTTCTTTGGTGTTACGGCAGATTTTGTTTTAAATATTTCCAAGGGACTAAATAAAAAACCAAGACTAAATTATAAAGGGATTTGGGTTGTGTTGTCATTTGTAAAAGTCATATTTTTTTATGTGAGCAGCCATTCGTAAGAGGCCTATTATAGATTTATCCAAAATAAACATAAATTGTTATACAATGTCATAATTTTAAATGCATCAGAGCCGAGATATTTAAATATTGATATCTGGGTGTAGGTACTAGTAATGTAAGGAATATCATATTTTAGACACGCGGAAGCGAATGCGAATGCGAATGCGAATAATCAGTTTTTGTTAAAATTTGGCGCCATTTAATTTTGTCTATGGCTTGGTGACCTTGGTGGCAGGCCCGTTCGAACGAAGTGCGTCCCGTTTACTTGTTTATTTATTTATTTATTTATTTATTTATTATTATAATTACAATTATAGGCTTACAGTATGAACCAAGGCGCCTACAATGTTATTGTTAAGCTTCATTACCCAAAGTTAAATAAATAAATGATACCAAATGATAAAGATAAGACTGATAATGTGATTACGATGTTAAGTTACTTTTTCTTGCATTAAAAAAAACATTTTGTTTTAGTAACCAACTAAAAAAAAAATTGCAAAACATTCGCAGTAATTTTGCGAATGGAATGCGAATGCGAATATGCAAAAATATGCGACTATTCGCAAATGCGAATGCGAATGCGAATATTCGTTACATCACTAGTAGGTACTTTTAGTACCAAAAACTGAAAACTTAAATAATTAATAGCATGACTCCGATAGTATTAAACGCCATAAATAATATGTATCTATGTGTATTTAGGTCCTCTAAATTACTATGTAAAATCATCAGTGGCCGCTGAAAAAAATAACGAAAACATACCTAATGCCCTTTAAGTAACTTTTAACGTTAACAAAGTGGCTGCCGTACATTACTTTATTCAGCCTTTTATGTAAATACTGCTACAGTTAAAACGCAGCAATACTGTTCATGTAATTTTCAATTCGGATCTATTTCGAGTTTCGATAAAAACCGACAAATGCCGAATCCCACTTGAAGTGCGAATTTGTCATGGATTATTGTTGTCTCGCGCTGTAAATGTTTTGTGTATGAATGTAAAAATGACTGCCGTGATAAAAAACAAAGCATAACTAGCGTTTCTATTCGTTTTGGTTTTAAAACAATCGCGTCACTAGTAGATCAAGTCATACGAAAAGTCACGTGATCTACAAGTGACGCGATTGCTTTTAAAAACAAAACGAATCGAAACGCTAGTTGGCTCATACACACTCTTAATAACAAAAGTTGTCTTTCCTGTGATCAATAGTTAAAAGCTTGTGTTTTTTTTTTAAATGATAGGTCTAAAGCAGTCCTGACGCCGCGGGAATGGGCTTAGCCAGAAAACTAAGCCTTAAATACGTTAACTTCCGGTGTGTCCACAGGAAAAACGCTAACCTAAATCTGTGTATGACGTAGTTAGCGAACGCATCTTGGCTAGCTGATTACAGATCACGCCAACTGCTTATGTCAACGCCATACATTTGGACGCGATAGAAAACGGAAACGTTAACCGCGTGTGCATCTTGGCTAAGCCCTCTGATCTGATGATGAGTCCAGGTAGCATCATATTTTGGTCTCATATTGATTGGTAAGCTAAGCTGTGATTGCAGTAGGTAAATTGATACTCTACTAGAAAAAAATCGAGAAATTTGACTAAATACTCGTGTCCTTTTCACCTACGTCCAAGGATTCTGTGAAAAACCTTTCATCAGTTTCACCATTTGTAATCCATCTACAATTTCACCCTAAAAAACATTTTACACTCGTCTAGATTGCTCGCTGGTTACCTAAGCTACCTTTGAGGTTGGTAACTCAAGTGACAGTGAAGACTTCACTGTTGGTCGATCACCTTTGCTTCACTGTGATCTTCCCCGTATACCTCTCATCATTGAAGTCTTGATGACTCAGCTCTGGTGTATACTGCAGCTGTCTTTTAAACATTTGCAAGATGTTTTGCTTTTCCAAAAACAGTTTATCCTTCTTGGAAATTTTGGATATTGCAGCTAAAGTAGTATCGACCCACGCTTCGTAGTACGGCATGGCATTATTTTGGCTCGGAGACCATTTGGCTATCTCCGTGGGGGGGGACACGATCATAGCAGCAGATATTAGAGGCATCTTAAGCCGTTCAGGGCTGCAAATCTTGGATGCCTTGGCTTTGGCGACCTTCTTTTTCGGTTTTTGTTCAATTTGGTGATTACTTATTGTATTCACTCGCTTTGGAATTCTCGATTTAAACTCTCCTTTCTTTATAGGTGCCCTTGGCACTTTAATTTGTAAGCTGTTCATCTTTGGCGTGTCCATAAATGTGACTGCTTTGAACACTCTGGCTGCGTCTTTTTTTGACGTTATCGTTTTTATGATGGGTTTCCGTTTGGAGGTTTTGATTGATACGTATGATATGGTCTCGGAAGGATCCTTTGATTTTTCACGTATCACTGGCTCTTCGGAAGACTGTACCTTCAACACATCTGCAAGAGAAATTACCGAGTCAATAATACTTTAAGGGAACCATCGCTTGATAGTAAGCCATCGTTAGCATGGACATATATCACAATTTCCGCAGGAATATCAGGGGCAATGTCACACAAATTGACTAGTCCCAAACTAAGTTCTAGGCTTGTACTATGGGTACTAGACAACGATAAAAATACTTATATAGAGAAAAAGGTCCAAGACTCCGGAACAAAATATTCGCGCTTATCACACAAATATTTGACCTTAACGGGATGTTTCGGTGCAGAAGTAGGGCATTAAAGACTAGAATAGAAGCATTATTTGTGAAATATAGTTTAGAATATACTGTCCGTAGTTCGGTTAATACGCGCGTAACCACTGTTGCAACCTTGCAACGACAGCAGACGTTGGAGGAGACGAGGGACAGATTAGCGACGATTTGTGCGTGCTTTCTTTAACCTAGACCTTTACGAACAGTCGATCGTGTCAGTTGGCATGGTGTCGTCCTGCCCAAAATCATGAACACAAATCGTTTTTCCAAATGTTGGAACTGATGACGACCCACGGAATTTCTCTTCCTGCCATTTTTCGCCACACCGCGGCGACTACGGGAATAAAGGCTTGTACTTAGTACTGTTAAGCGATGGGCTTGCAACCTGTCACTAATACACTAGTAAAGTTATTGGCCTGATTGTGCAAAATGAATGGGGTTACAGAATGATAAACAAGTCTTTGTAGAGTTGTTGGTATTTCTGTAATTCTGCCTACCCCAGTCTGGGAATGAAGGCGTGATCCTCTTTATTTATGTGTTTCTTGGATTAACTCTACGCGTACGAATTCGCTGGCGTTCTCTAGTCTTACTTCTTATCACTACATAGTATAAACAAAGTCGCTTTTTCTGTCCCAATATCCCTATGTATGCTTAAAACTACGCAACGGATTTTGATGCGGTTTTTTTAATAGATGGAGTGTTTGAAGAGGAAGGTTTATATGTATAATACTTTAATCCGGAGCGAAGCGAGGGCGGGTTGCTAGTTAATATTATAAATCCGAAAGTTTGAACTTCAATCGTTTGTTATTCAATCACGCGAACGGCTATGCATCTGGATAAAATTTGGCACATAGATAGATTATAGTCTGAAATAGCATATCCCGATTTTTAAGTTCCCAAGGAAATAGCGATTAAAACATTTAAAGGTGGGTACGAATTAGAGCAGCCTCGGGTTGAGGCACGCACGGCTCACCCATTTTGCTCAAATTCGTACTCGCTCACGCGCTGTGCGCGAGCAGCGGGCGCGCGGCGCGCGGCGAGCCGTTGAGAGTCGGTCTTTTGACCGTGCTCAAAGGCGCCTCGGTGTGCGTGCCTCGCGTAATTTGGACGTATCGGAGCGTGCCGCGGGCAGAACGACAAGTTGTAACTTGTCTGTGGGCGAGGCGCGTACAAATTTGATAAAGTTGCTGAGCCGTACAACCACCAAGGAAATTTCTTCTTCTTTTTGTGAATAATTCAGTGAATTATGATAAACGTAGCCGTGTCTACCATCGTGTCCGACGCCATTTTGAAATGTCGGCTCGCGGCGAGCACACTGCCTCAACCGCGCATGTTTATGTGCAACAATTTGGCTCGCGAGCAGCTCGCCGCGCAGGGCCAGCATGCCTCAGGCTAAGCCGCTCAGATTCGTACCTAGCTTTACGAGAATGAAGGCGCGACTTCATTCAAAAACTAACCTCGGCGTCAAAAATATCGCCCCTCCTCGGAAAATAATTACAACCGACTTTAAACCCTATTTGATCAAGGACAACAATATGATTGTTAGGTATCATTTGAAAGGTAATAAAGTGTTTTTTTAGGAAATTTAAAAAAAAAGGATTTTTCCTTGGGGTCAAAAATTGAAGGAAATGACATTGCGAACAGTTGAAAAATATTTATTCAAGTTTAAATTTACAACAATAAATGAAAAACAAAATTTTACAAAAAGTGCCTAAAATTAACTTAAAACCTAGTGTTACCCCCCCTTGTCCTTATCACTGCCTCTAAACGGTCTTTCATTGATCGCACCAACTTTACGATGTCCTCTTGTGGAATGTTGCCCCATTCTTCGATGACTGCACTGAAAAAAAATATTTTTACAATACTACCAGAATGTGTAGTAAATCAAAATTTGTTCCCCATACAATTTTTGCTGTACAGCATACCATATTATGATATACTAGACTATATTATGCGTAACTATAACAATTTGTTTGTAACGGGCAAAATACAATTCTGATGATTTTAAATCTCGTTAGAATTACTGTCTAAATGTTACCCCAACAATAGTTAAGTAATAGCAACAACACTGTCGTTGTGTTTACAAAATCATCGTAGTGTTTACAATACCATCACTTGCCACAACAAAATGATGCGTAAGCGGCGGTGCGCGGGGCGGGGGGGCGCGGGCGGGAGAGGTGAGTTTTTCAATATGGCGCTCGACTCGACACCGTGCTATGAACAACAAGTGCTCCGGTGATTTAATAGTGGTTGTACTGGTGGTTTGATTAATAATATGGACGAAGACACCAAGGAGATATTAAGTGAGTGGGGCCTGTCGGAGTACGTTGAAATTTTCAAAGGTATGTTAAGTAAATATAAGAAGAAAAACATTACGCGGCACGAAAGTAAACAACATGGCCGCTACTGCGCAGGTTCGCTTGCCCCGGGCGCCGCCTTCACCATAGGTGAGTGAGGCCCTAAAATCGACTTTGCGCACTTTTTACTTTCGTGCCGCGTGACACAATCGACACAGAATAAAAGTACAAAAAGAGAAAAAGTACAAGAAAGAAAGAAAGGAAGAAATAGGTAACTACTCTGTGCTCGTTCGTTTGGCACGCATCAAATTAGGTAGTAGTCGCTTTATGTAGTTTTATTCTTGTTTTTATTTGTATATTTTTCTGTCCTTGTGTTCAGTTCGTCCGCTCAAATGGTTTCCATGCCCTGACCCGCCGCCGCCGCTACAAAAGCCACGCCGCTATCGGCGCTATCGCCGTACAGACAGGTACAAATCCAATGCGTACTGCGAGTTGTACTGTCTGAAAGCCGGCACATACCTACCTACCGGGGGCGGCGCGGCGGGTCGAAGCATGCAAACTACCTGTAATATTTGAGTGGACCATGTATACGTACCTAGATAACCATTCAAGAATTTTTATTTTGCAGACAATAGGATCGATATCCATTCTCTAACTATTTTAGATAAGGATATGATCAAAGAATTAATCGGGCCCATTGGTGATCGCGCTAGATTCACACAAAACCTCAATCTATGGAAGCAAATACAAGGTGATAGCATCCCACAACAAGAGCAGCCACAGGTACCTATTTACTTCAGTATTTACTTACATAATTACCTATCAATTTAAGAAATTATTTGTGTAAGTACCTATAATGGTATTTTTAATTGTCAAGTTTATTCACAAAATTTGAATTTAGAACTAAATCGTTATTGAATTGCTTTTCAGGATACAGTATATGTGTTGCACAGATGTTATACTTAGTGACACACAGGTGGATCTACCTTTAGCGGATGTGTCTAACATCGAGCCATCAAGTGAGGTTTACAGCTTGGGTTGTATATCGCCTTCCACGGCTTCTACCAGCGCCACTGACGTGACGACAAATCCTTCATCAAAAGTAAGATTTATTTATATTTAGATATATTTATAGATATATTTATACCTACCTAAACAATTTCAGCAAACATCAACGTGTGGGCACATATTTCGACGTTTTTTATTTAATTTTATATTTGGTGCTTGGCTTTGGATTTTAAGTGTAAATGTCTCTTTTATTTCAACTTCACAAAAAGTTTACACTATAATACCTACAGTAAAACCAGCTCATTAATTGTAGGGCCTGCTGTCTCTTGCTGTCCCACTATCACTCACACCTGACAATATATATCATATTTTTTTATTGATTCAAAAAATAATAATCTTCTTTCTAGCTATGATTTATTTCCATTTTCATACTAGGGCGATAGACATTATTGAGTAGCCAGTTTCCACAGTTGATGCTTTATATATGGATTTTGTTTTCATTGTGTACAGTCACCGTCATAAATAAGTGATGATTTCTGTACCTTGTCGCTTTTAATCGTTTGACAATTTCGTATGACATTTCAAACACGACTTTAAAGTGACAAGGTTCATAAATGATAACTTATTTATGCCGGTGACTGTACAAGTATATTATAGGGAAAATTATTGTACTTATGCCTTAATATTGATTGATTGATTTTATTTGGTTACAGAAACTATTAGACCTGCTCAATAAATCTAATAAGGGTAGAAACTTAGTAAAATTATATAAAGAAGAGGGGTTACTAACAAATAATGGCAGAAGAGTAATATGCAATATTGTTGTAGAAGATTTACTGTCAGAAGATCACGAAAAAAGAGTTACCCATGATACTCTTTTAAGTATCGCCCATGATATCAAAACTATTTTTCCAAAGGAAAATATAAGTACATATTATATTCCTTATGTGAATAACAATAACATGAAAATTAAGACTTGTGCCAAAGGCAAACTGTATGACTGCTTACACAACCGCAAAAGAGAATATCGGGAGGCTGAAAAAAAGAACACTAGTCTGAAAGTAGACCAACTGACCAACATAAATAAAGATACACCAAATCAAACTGACCAACAGGAGGGTAAGTAGATATAATATTAATTCAACCATGATTAGCGTTGTGGTTAACGTATCTGTCTGCCTATCTGTCTGTTTCACACATAAGAAACGTGTTTTATTGTACGGTGGTACAGGACCATTCTTGTACATACGAGTCTGACTCGCACCTTAGCCGAGTTATTATGGGGTATGTATATTTGTCGATATTTTCCCTAGCTAAGAACTAATTTTAATTATGTTTTTAACCCCCAACGCAATAATGGATGAACTTATTTTGATTTAGTATTTTTTGGTTAGAAAGGTGAATTAATCATAAGTCATAAGTGAAAGCTTTCATGAAAATCCGTTAAACCTTTAGGAGTTATGGGTTAGGGTAAAGGAAAGGGGACGCAGGACTTTTTTTCGCCAAAATGGTATCATTATGACACCTAATTTAAATGATTTTATCGTATAGAATACGTTAAAATAAGCATGTTTTACTTAAAAAACTTTTCTCTAAAATCAAAATTGGCCGAGTTATAAGGGGTTCAAAAGTTGGTTAATATCAAGACGTCAGGGACTTAGAAAATTTTGGTGCTTGGAAATTATGTCAATATAAGGTCTATTTATGATGATTTTATTGTTTAGAATATACTAAAACAAGCATATTTTTTTAAACAAACTTTACTCTAAAATCAATTTTTACTGAAATATTACGGTTTGAATTAAGGTTAGAAGGACACGTCTTCACCGGGTGTAAAATAGGTTAGGTTAGGTTAGTTTGTTGTCCAGGCGCGAAGCGCCAAAACTACGTAGAATAGTCCGTCCGTCGACATCGCTATTGTAATCTTTGATGGCGTCTATCTCAGTCATCTTTAACTTTAGAAAAAAGTTTTTCAAGTAAAATGTGCTTATTTAACGTATTCTATGTGATAGAATTATAAAATAACCCTCCTTCTGACGCAGTCGGGTAAAAATAGTGTCAATAAGACATCGCATTGATGAAAAAAATTCTAAGTCCTGTCTCCATACAACGACACCGAAATTTTTCTAAGTCCTAATTTTTTATGTGTCGTATCTCAGTAATTTTTAATTTTAGAGAAAAGATTTTGAAATAAAATATGCTTATTTTAACGTAGGTATTCTATACGATAAAATCATTTAAATTAGGTGTCATAATGATACCATTTTGGCGAAGTCCTGCGTCCCCTTTCCTTTACCCCAACCATTTTTTTAATTAATAGGGTGGACTTACATATTTTTTATGAAAAAAACACAACCCATAAAAGTGAATATTTGAACTACAAAATTGAAGGCAATTATGGTACAATTTTAGTTAAGTAGTTATTCATTTTACTAATTTATATTTTTAGATGTGCAACAACACATAATCTGGCTTGAGAATTCGATTGAGCCATGGCAGATGGTACAGCATAAATGGCAAGTAACAGCCACGCACAGACTAAAGTGTTTAAACAGTAGTGACAAAACTATCGAACAATACCTGACTGAATTCCCTGCCTTAAGAAATCCAGCTGGTTATTCTCTACTGACAGAAGACTTCAAAACCCTTTATCCTGACAAGGAATGTTTGTTACATGAGAAATTTTGTTTCCACAAGGACAATATTTTAAGCCTTGCAAAGCAAAAAGCTAAACGTGACGAAACAATCAAAAAGATCATTCAAGAACTGGAAAATCTGCCTGAAGGTGAGGTCATTTTAGATATTGTATATATTTCTTATTAATAAACTGAAATCCATAAATTTGTACAGGCCTCGTGAATAATCCTATGACATCCTAATTTGTCCGAGGAGTTCGTATTCATATTCGTATTTTTGGCTACTAGAAGACAAAGGTTTTTATTTCATGCGTTTTAGGGGTTTTTGAAGACGGTTTTTTTATATTGTTTTAATTAATTTTACATAATTGAAGAAACGATAAAGTTTATTTTTGAAGAATAATTTATTTAATTAATTTTCTTGGAGCGGTTATAATATCTCTTTAGCTTATACTTCAAGATTTCACTTTGGCATTTATCATTTACCCACTAATAAAGTTTTGTATTTGTTTGAAATAAACACATCAGTTATTAATAAGATTCTTTATATTACGAAACAGCTTTTGGAAACAATCGTGGTATCCGTTTACTCGATGTCATAGGATTATTTACGAGGCCTATATACTCATTTGCACCATTGAAATACACAAGTAAAAAAAGTATAAATATTTAGCAAGTCGACTGTACTTACAATAATTAAAAATATAACCCTAAAAGCTAAAAAATATGCCTATCCATTGTATGTTTGAGTTAGAGCTAAAAGTAAAAAAGTCAATATTGGATTGGTCTTTTCAAAGCCATTTTAATTATATGTATGTATTTGTGTTGTAGCAAAATCAAACTATAAATTTTATTTTTAAATGAGGCCTGTAATAGTTATGGTGTGTTTTCAGATGATGAAAACATCAGAACTAAGGAAGCAAAAACGATTATAGCATTTATGGTACTGCCGTTATTGCTAGGTAACCCCCTGTCAAAAGTGAAAAAAAACAGTTGGCGTCCATCAAAACAGGAATCTAGTGAAGGTTTCATCACTCATATTTATGATACAAGTACGTCGTCGTCGCAATAGGGTAGTCTGGGGACTAAATGGAACGGTGTTCATTAACACTACATCCTAGTGTATTGGTGTTCAACGGTTTTTTTTTTATAATCAGGCATTCACGATATAAATTACTTATAAGTCAATTGTCAATTGATTAATTTAGCGGTTATCAAAGCAGGATTTGTAACGGTTGCTTGGATTTATTTGTATTTCTTGACCTGCATTAAGATTGTTAACGTTACGCGACGTGGCAAATCCGTCCTTTTTTTTTAAATAAAAATCTCAACTTTTCATTCATCTTTCGTCTTCTTTCGTGCAGAATTAATTATCCACTATCAAAACAGATGGTGAAAAGCAAACGCGTTTTTTTTATGAAATTTTATTCTCTTTCAATGTTTGCTTTCAATATTGTACTTTTTGCCTCTCTTATAATAGTTTGATTTATTAGAGCTTTCAGAATCTATTTTTAATGTGGTTTAGAACAACTTTATCATTACAAAGGTTTAGTAATTTAGAACAACTTCTGATCTGGTACAAATACTCAGTTAACGAAAAAACAACGTTGCTAAATCATTGATAAATTAATCAATTGACAATTGACTTGCAAGTAATTTATTATTATAGTTTAATTTATGTCGTGTTAATGAACACCGTTCCATTTAGTCCCCAGACTACCCTATTGTGACGTTTGACCACAAACTGAGCAATTGATAACGGGGTCTACTGATAATATTATATTAGTTTTTATAATTATAACTCAATTGATTGCTATATGCCAAATACTATATCAATAAGTCTAACAATAGAACTAAAATTGTTCTAAGATCTCCTGTATAAATAACAAAGACTATTTAATTTTTGGATGTAGTATTATGAATATAATACAAAAAAAGCAACAAGTAAGTAAGTAAGTTAAGTATAATTTGTAACATGTGAAAATTGACAACAGGATTTTTTATAAAGGTGTACTGAAGAATATCATGCTTATAGAGGTTTGTCTCAAAAGCATAAGTACTATTTTTTTAAATTATTTTTGTTCTTTGTTTACTGAGAAATTAAATAAACAAATGTCTGCTAATTGCTAAAGAGCTTAAACGCCAAATGAACGGAATGACGTCATTTTGTTTGCAACTCTTACTTTTGATGAAGGATTTGTCGTCACGTTAGTGGCGCTGGTAGAAGCCGTGGAAGGCGATATACAATCCAAGCTGTAAACCTCACTTGATGGCTCGATGTTAGACACATCCGCTAAAGGTAGATCCACCTGTGTGTCACTAAGTATAACATCTGTGCTTGTCACTGTGAACACTTCATTTTCATAATTGTTTAAGGGTGGTGGGTTTCGATGTTTCTCATTCAACACATCAACATATACTGTATCCTGAAAAGCAATTCAATAACGATTTAGTTCTAAATTCAAATTTTGTGAATAAACTTGACAATTAAAAATACCATTATAGGTACTTACACAAATAATTTCTTAAATTGATAGGTAATTATGTAAGTAAATACTGAAGTAAATAGGTACCTGTGGCTGCTCTTGTTGTGGGATGCTATCACCTTGTATTTGCTTCCATAGATTGAGGTTTTGTGTGAATCTGTGACGTCAGTTAGACCATTTGTCGTTTAAGCTCTTTAGCCATTAGCAGATATTTGTTTATGTAACCGCGTTAAATTGCTAAACGATCTCTTAAAAGGACTCTTCTACGATTTCTAATTCATGCTGGTTATTGAAATTTCCTCACCTTTTATAAGACTCTTTCATAGCACATATCGATATGTTATTTATCGATATCAAATCCGTAGAGAGTTAGCACACGTATGATACACTCAATACCAAAAGGTTATGTATAAATAACATTAGATATTTAACAAATTCTTTATTAGACATAGGTACATATTGTTTTTGTTATAGACACTAGCGGTCTGTACACGGTACGGTTTGGACTGCGGGGATCATCCGCACTATTCCTACCCGCGTTCCAAAAGAAGAAATTTGTATTTAGAAATGCATTTATCTGTTCGGTTCTGAACGCGGCGCGGGTTGAAATGGCGCGAGGTGTTTCCCGTGGTCCGATCTTTACGTGTGGTAGGCGTTATTGATATTAATGATAATTGTTAATGTTTAAGATAGATTTTAATGAAACAAGAGCGATTTGTAATAAGATAACTAGTTTAATTAATAAAGTACGTTAACACAGTTGACAATATGAAAAAGCAGTCGTTAGTTCCCACCAGACGCCGCGAGAGGCGCGCGCATGTCAAAGTTAAGTAACGTTCCGATTTATGCAGGTTTATGGCTTCATTCCAATATCCTCCCTAAGGCATAAACCCATTTTTGAAGAGCAGTAATCCAGCTTCAATTGAGGAGTGCCTTTTGTCAGAGCATCAGCGACCATTTCGTTTGTTTGGACGTACTCGATGACAATCTTCTTTAACTGCACCTTGTCGCGTACAAAGTGATGTCGTATATCTATGTGCTTGGTTCTGGAATGATAGTTTACAGTACCTGCAAGTTTAATAGCACTTTGATTATCACATAAAATAGTTATAGGTAATGTGGCTAATTGGGGCCAAAATTCTTCCTGCATCTGTTTGAGCCACATTGCTTCTTGTGTGCAGCTTGACAGAGACATGTATTCAGCCTCGGTCGTAGATAACGCAACGGTTGGTTGCCGACGTGAGTTCCAAGTGATTGCTCCGCCTTGATGAATAAAAACATAGCCGGTACATGATCTTCGGTCGTTCTCATCGCTACACCAGTCTGCGTCACAATAACCATGTATAGTCTCTTCTTGGTTTCTTTTATACACAAGTGAATAGTTTTCTGTAAATTTCAAATATCTCAATATTCGTTTCAACGCAATCCAGTGCTGCATTTCAGGCCTAGAATTAAATCTGCTGAGTGTATTTACAGCATAGGATATGTCGGGGCGAGTCCCTTGAGATAAATACAAAAGACAACCAATTATTTCCTGATATGGGTATATATCTGCAATTGATTTTTCATTCTCATTTGTATTGAACTTCATTTTCGGATCAATTGGGGTTTTCACACTCTTACAATTCGACATTCCATATTTGCTCAGTATATCTTGTATATACTTTGTCTGATTGACACACAAAATCCCATTATTTTTATTTCGTTGTACATGCAGACCCAGACAGTATTTCAATTCACCCAAATCCTTCATCTCAAATTTGGCGAATAAATAATTTTTAATATAATTTTTAGTTTGTTCAGAGCTTGTAAACAAAATTATATCGTCTACATAGACAGCTAAGAAAGTTATATCTTCATTCCTTATTCTGTAATAAATGCAGGGATCAAGTAGTGACTGAGTCAAACCAGTTTCTTTAAGTGTACTATCCAGTTTTTGGTTCCACTGCCTGCTGGCTTGTTTCAGTCCATATAGGGATTTTTTCAGCAAACACACTTGAATATTATTTTCTTTAAAGTTCGGAGGTTGAAGCATATATATATCTTCTTCTATATCGCCTTGCAGGAAGGCAGACACAGCATCCATTTGATGCATATCTAAATTGTATTTCACTGCTAAGGAAAGCAGGTATCGCAAGGATGAGTATCTAACTACCGGTGAATAAACTTCATTGTAATCATATCCTTTCCTTTGTGCGCATCCTTTAATTACCAGTCTAGCCTTATACTTTTCTATGTCACCTTTCTCATTCACTTTGGCTTTAAAAACCCATTTGCATGATATAGCTTTTTTCCCTGGTGGCAAATCACATAGCACCCAAGTGTTATTTTTCCTTAATGATTTGTATTCCTCCTCCATGGCTTTCTGCCAATGACTAGACTCAGGGCTAGATAAAGCTTCTTCCAATGATGACGGATCCTGACTTAAAACCAAACATGCATATTCATTTTCATCTTCATTAACATCTTTTGTATACCTTGGTTGCCCGCCTCGAGGCCTCAGGTTTATGTAACGTTCAGGAGAATCAAATGTACAATCGGTGCTTGGTTCATACACTGAATTTTTATCCGTCTCAACAGACTCAAAACTGTCACATAAGGTTGTGGACGCGGTAGAGTCTTCCTCATTATCATGGGTAGAGACAGAGTCTTCTGGTTCAGTGATATTGGCAGCAGTCTCCTCTAATGACATAGGTATCTGTAACATAGTAGATGTGTTTACATTTGGCAATATGGCATTTTCATTCTTATCACAATCTTCTAAAAATATGACATTCCTGCTCTTTGTAACCTTCTTAGTGTGCGGATCCATCAATCTGTAGCCTTTTGTATTTTCGCAATATCCAAGAAATATCATTTCTGTAGATTTCGGATCCCACTTTAATCTCTTCTCCTTCGGCACATGCACCATGGCTCTACACCCAAAAATTCTTAAATGAGAAACATTTGGTTTTTTACCTGTTAATTTCTCGAGTGGTGTCATGTAGTTAAGGACACGAGTCGGAGAGCGGTTAATTATATGAGCAGCTGTCTCCACTGCCTCAGCCCAATACTTCTTGAGTAATCCAGCATCCTCCAGCATACATTTCGCACGCTCTACTAAAGTGCGATTCATCCGTTCAGCCAACCCGTTTTGCTCTGGAGTGTACGGTGCTGTTGTCTGATGCTTGATGCCGTAGCTTGTCAAGTATTTTGACATTTGATTATTATTGTATTCTAAGCCATTATCTGTTCGGAGAATTTTTATCGTGCAATTCAACTGATTTTCCATTTCATTTTTGTAGCTTTCAAATACTTCTTTTATATTGGTTTTATTTTTTAGAAAATATACCTTCACGATTCTAGAGAAATCATCAATAAAAGTAATAAAATATCTTGCTCCGCCCATTGATGGAGACTCCATGGGACCACACAGGTCAGAATGCACAATTTGTAATGCTTCTGTTGCCCTTGTACCAACATTTGTGAATGGGAACCGGATTTGTTTACCTTTTAAACATGGAATGCATTTATTATTTGCCTCTTTGCAATCTGATAATTTCACACCTTCAGTACATAATGGCAATTTGCTTACATCATTGTAATTCAGATGTCCCATTCGCCTATGCCAAATATTTATGCTTTGGCTTTCTGAAGTTGCAACAAATGCATTCCCACTAAATGTATTTAACTTATACATGTTATTTATAAGTTTTGCTGTTGCTACTAATTGCTTCTGTCTATTTAATATTTCACAGCCAGTACCATTAAATATTACTTCACAGCCATTCTTTACCAGCTGGCTAACTGATAATAAATTGGTACTTATTTGTGGTACATATAAAATGTCTTTCACTTGTATATGGTTTAATTTACCATCTTCACCCAGGAGATCTAAATCAACATTGCCCATATGTTCCACTGCAACTGATGCATTGTTAGCAACCGTTATACGTTGTATTGGTGGTGCCCGGACATCATACATCCCATCTGAGACATTTGTCATGTGTAAAGATGCACCAGAATCCACAATCCATGAAACATTGTCCATTTGTTCTGGAGTTGCTGAAAAAACTGCAGCATAACCTTTCACATTGTCATTACTCTTTTTTTTATTATTGCAGAATTTACTCATATGACCATAACGATTACAATTGTAACAACGTGGACCAGGTGACTTGTTACCTTTATAATTCTTGGGAACATATTTATTTAACTTTGTATAAAGAACGGATACATTAGACTCCTTAACTTCTTGAAGTAACTTCATTTTTATTGAATCTGTAGTTATCTTTACACCTGAGCTTTCAAGACCCATAATCATTGGTTTGTATTTCTCCGGCAAACCAGCCAACATTAAGGTACCAAGCCACTCATCATCAACATTAAATCCGATATTTCTTAGCTTGTGGGCAGTGGTTACTATTTTGTTAACATATTCCTCAATAGTTGTGCAACTTTCTAAAGTGGTATTAACCAAATCTCGGAGTAACCCAACTTTTCTTGTTAAACCTGAATCTTCAAATGCATTTTGTAGATTAATCCAAACATCCCTGGCCGTCTTTGCCTCTTGAACGTGTATATAATTTATCGGATCCACTAGCAAAATTATTTTTGACTTTGCCTTGACGTCGAGCTTTGGATTTACGGAACTGTTTTCGGCAGGTTCAACACACTCCCACAAGTCTTCGTGTTGTAAATACGTCTGGACTGCAAATTTCCAGGTGTTATAATTCTCTCTTCCCAATAATTTGTCTATATGAACGTTAGACAAAGCCATTTTACTTCGGTACAAATTCAAAATTTGCAATGTAATAACGGCTAACCTAAAAATCGAGAAATCACTCGCGGAACTAGCGTTACTGTTATTACCGGAATCACTTTTCAACAATGACTTTTAGTTTAGTTATTTAACGAGTCATTTTCCCATAACCTAATGAAACAAGAGCGATTTGTAATAAGATAACTAGTTTAATTAATAAAGTGCGTTAACACAGTTGACAATATGAAAAAGCAGTCGTTAGTTCCCACCAGACGCCGCGAGAGGCGCGCGCATGTCAAAGTTAAGTAACGTTCCGATTTATGCAGGTTTATGGCTTCATTCCAATAGATTTAAGTCCAAGTACAAAATACAATTATGATGGTATTTTAAGTTTTTTATTCCATTATTAAGTTTTCAAACCCAAGTAATTATTTTGTAGTTCATAGAGGTGCTTCTTGTATGCAATGCATATTTATTATTCGAATTGTAAAATACTTTTATCTGTCTTTAAACAATATTTATAATTAGTAATGCCATTTATGACAAAATATCAGATTTGTGTAGAAGATGCACCCACATCTACTATGTTTTTTTTTCATTAAATCATTAAAATATGTTTATTTTCACAGTCAACTTTAGTATTTTATAATCTGCAGAATAAACTACTAATTAATCTATTGTATTGTGTCGTAGTATCTACTAAATTATTTGGAGTGTATACAGTCAGTATCAAATAGATGTGAGGAACCAAAGTGGCCAAATAGTTCATAACACATTTTTATTTCTATAATAATAAAGATGTGTCGCGAAATATTTGGCTACGTTGATTGCCCCCTCTAAATATGATGTTGACTGTACACACTACAAATAATTTAGTACGACATAATACAATATAGTAGATACTACGATTAATACAATATACATTACAAAATAATATAGTAGATACTACAATATAATACAATATACATTACAAAATAATATAGTAGATACTACAATATAATACAATATACATTACAAAATAATATAGTAGACACTACGATACGATACAATATACATTACAAAAATATAATAGATACTACAATATAATACAATATACATTACAAAATAAAATAGTAGACACTACGATACAATACAATATACATTACAAAAAATATAATAGATACTACGATACAATACAATACACATTACAAGATAAATAATAGAAACTACTGAAATTATGTAGTGGCTACTAAAAAGTAATGTAGCAAATACTAGAAAATAATGTAGTAGTAACACAGTATAGTATACGTAACATTGCAGTATGGTAGATATAACATTTTTTTGGTAACGGATAACAAAGGCTATAGCTATAAGCACAATCATATTCTTCACCGGTTACAATTCGATTTCTAATATTTACTATGTGCATTGTTGTATATACTATATACATATTTACCCGTACAATTAACATTTACAAGAAGTGAATCGTATAGTTTACTATCTGTAGAGTTGTCACATATACTACGAAAAAAATTGTAGTTCCTACTGAATTCTCGTTGCAGTAACCAGATTTTTTTTTCAGTGTGCGTCCTGAACATCTTGCAGGGTGGTAGGGGCGGCATCTCGTGACCGAACCCGTCGCTTCAGCTCGTCCCAAAGGTGTTCAATCGGGTTTAAGTCAGGACTCCTGGCTGGCCACGGCAAAACGGGAATCCCGACCTCCTCCAGATAATCCCGAACAATTAATGCAGTGTGGGAGCGAGCGTTGTCGTGCATTAATGTGAACCCAGAGCCGACGTAACCCGCATATGACATCACATGCTCTTCTAGGATCTCGGCAATGTATCGGCGAGCATTCAGGGACCCTTGGCCGCGAGTGCCTCCAGTCCTGGAGGACAAGCCCTGGGTCACAAGGTCGGTTTTGCCGTCTATAGACATGCCCCCCCAGAACATGCAAGAGCCACCTCCGTAGCCCACTGTCTCTTCAATACAGGCTTGAGCAAATCGTTCGCCCGACCTTCTGTAGACTCTGGCCCGCCTGTCGTTGCAATAAAGACAGACTCTCGTCTCATCGGTAAAGAGAACCTGCCTCCATTGCTCAAACGTCCAATCGTCGTGGTCGCGGGCAAATTGCAAGCGATCTCTGCGATGCTGTGCGGTCAACATTGGGCCTGTAGCAGCCCTGTGAGCCACGATATCCTTCTCCCGCAGTCTTCTTCTAACCGTAGAGATGCTAACTGATCTTGCTTGTCCGAGCTTCTCTGAGGCGTTGTTGCACCTCAACAGCACTAGCGAAGCGATTGCCTAGAGATGATGTCACGATGAAGCGATCATCTCTTTCGGATGTGCAGTGTCGCCGACCAGCCCCACGTCTTCTGATGTAGCCCCCAGTCTCCTGGAACCGCTGAAATACTCGGCGGACAGCATGACGGCTTAAATTGAGTTGCCAAGCGACATCACACTGCCGAACTCCTGCTTGCAGTAGTGCAACCACTTGAGCTGATTCAGCAGCGGTGGTCTCCATGTTCGAGGGTTGTTTTCTTGCTTGAGTTCCTTAGATGTGTTCTCTTCGACGTCTGGATAGTGAATGATTGACATTTGACCTTGTACAGGCATTTTATACCCTTGGAAAATGGCACAACTCGCGACCCTTCAAAAGAGTATTTGTGCACTTTTTTTTCGAAACGCTCTGATTCACAAGCCATTACGTTTTGTTTAAATTAAACATTATTAATTTAAAACACATTAAACGTGCTTTTAATTGATACTAATATTAATTATGTAACATAATTTCGCTAAGGTCTAGATTAGCTTGAATCTGATTTTCGCGGAGGGGCGATATTTTTGACGCCGAGTGTAGTTTAATATAAATTACGAACCAAAGAAGGCGGCTAACTGCAAAGTAGTAGTCGAAGCATTTTATACTCTATTAGTAACTACATTAAATACAAAATGCTTATACTTTCATAACGGCAGGTCAGACAAACTTACCTCCAGATTTAACTTCTTTAACGATTAGATCCTTTCTTAACGATGTTTTTGCAATATCTTTTGATCGTTTCGTATATCTATCTCTGATCCGCGTTCGGTAGTCTAAGTGGTCTTCCGTCCTGGTTTTAGGCCTTTCCGAGTTACTTTTTACTATTGTGATGTCCAGGGATGTATTGGTGGCTTGAGACACTAACTCTTTGGCCTTGTGCTTAGTGCATTGCGGCGACGACGACCTCGCTCTCTCTTCTTGATTTAACTGCTTTATCCGTTTCTCTCTAACATCCCCACAGTGCGGGTGTCTCCTCAAGTTCACTGTCCTATTGATCCCCATATTTTCCTTCTCTCTCAGATTTAGTTTCAGCGGCAAATCACCGCGATCCCCGTGTTTTTTTTCTATTTCTGTGCGTTTACACTTATTCCCCATTTTACATTTTATTATTTTTCAAGGAATTAAATTTTGAATGCCACCGGCCAAAAAAAAGACATTGCTATTTTGAAATGACATGACACGACGAGCCATAGAGATTATTAGTATTTCGAAAAACAATTATTACAGGTTTTGGGGACGACGGCGGATATGGAACTAATGCCGGTTTATTAATTACCAGAAATAAGCTTTCCTAACTTATTATTATTATTATTGGGAGTTTGAGATAGGTCTTGTGTGCCATGTAACGGTTAAATTGGATATTAACATAGAATAAGAACTTAAGGAATAGAAGGAGCGATACAATAAAAGGCAACATACAGATAGCTGATATGCACAGTCTTATTGGGATTCAGTGTGCCAAAAAGAGAAAGTTATATAAGCTAAAATATCATGGTCGTACACTAATGCTATCGCCCGCGGCAAGTTTTAGCAAGAACTGGACTCTATACTCTTTCTGACACTGATAAAGTTGCCGGAGATTTCACATTATTCTCGGTAACATGTACATGTGAATCTACCTTTATATCTAAAACTTTACTACATTCTGTGTCACTGTCAAACCAAAAAACAAAAACCGTTAACAATGATCCAGACAAAATAAACTCAAATAAAATAATGTAATGATTTCATAACTTCCAACCTCCATTTAGGTACTTTGCTATGGATCTACAGGCGGGTCGTCCGAACGCCCTTTTAAAATCCAAATCCTTAAACACTCGTGTCAAGTCGAGGGTAGCAGAAAAAGTAAACAAGAGCAGCGGGGAATTCAAAACGTTACTGGTGAAAAAGCGCGGCGTCTACGTCGAAAAAAGGGAGAGTTCAACCGGGCCCTGTCCGCCCCAAGGTAAATCATATTTTTTAACACAGTTGCTCAAAAAGTGTTAAATTTTCGTAGCTGTATATCGTGCGGAAAGTTGGATATTACGCACTAATGCGTTATAGTTTTCCAATTTTTTTTTTTAAATATAATTTTGATTCAACTTCCAACAGCATCCAACCAAAGAGTTTGCATGTTCAACCACTTTTTGATTACCTACGTCATTTAGCATTGAGACTATACATAGGTAATATAATTTAAAACATTAAAATTAAATACATACATACACACATAAAATTTATCTATTTTTTTAATTTGGCTGAATGGTCACAATGTTGCCATTTCATAAAGTCTGTATCAATTAAAAGTAAAATTGTCTCGGGTAATAGTTTTATAGTAAATTAAAATTATTTTGTTTCATTGATATTTTTTCGCAAATGTATCTAAAAACGTCGTTTTTATACACGTGCGGAACTGTCATTTTAACTCGTCCCGAGTCTTGTCCCTCGCTTGCAGCTCGGGCCAAGATACTTCGGGACTCGTGTAAAATGACATACTTTTCGCACTTGTATCAAAATGTTCTATTTATTACAGTAGATTGATCAACGAGGGACTCAAGTAAGCAAAGCGAGGGTGTCTGAAGTTCTAGTGTTAGTGTGGCTTTTTAGTCTAAAGTTAAACACTCTAAACATATTTTTAACCCCCGACGCAAAAAGAGGGGTGTTATAAGTTTGACGTGTAAGTGTCTGTCTGTGGCACCGTAGCTCTTAAATGGGTGAACTGATTTGAATGCGGTTTTTTTAAATGTAAGCAGGTTTTTTAGTGGTGGTTCTTAGATATGTTTCATCAAAATCACTTCAGCCGTTTTAAAAAGCCTCCAAAATAACGGCGACACCTACTTTCAGACCTGATATCCAACCAATTTTTTATGAAATCTTGCTAAGAACCATTCTGATTAATTTTATTTTAAAGCGACTTGCGTCTAAATCCGTTCATCCGTTTGGGAGCTACGGTGCCACAAACAGAGACTCAGACGGAAAAGTTTAAAAAGCGTGAAGTAAAAAATTAAATTAGAAATTTAAAAAACCCCCGACTAAATAAATAGTCCGTAAAAACCTCTAAAAAGTAAAAAAATAATAAGTAGTGGCCCTAAGGGCTGATTGTTTGATAAGTAGATAGTTAACTGAACACTGACACTAACTAAAGTGACACGGCGGGGGACCGCTAAGTAAATGAAATAACATAAAATACCCCAGCTACTGTAACGCAGAAAGGGGCAACAACAAGGTTGTTTTTGGGGTTAGAACATAACCAATTGTCCATAGACAACATTTCCGAAACTAAGACTGAGGCGGTAGAGGTTAGAGTCTGTCACGAAAGCTGTCCCAGAGAATCAGCGGGAATTTCAAAAAACCTGCAGCTGTTTACAGTAGCTGTACACTGAATAAACGGAGTTAATACTGTGGCGACCTAGCGACATCTAGTGACAACTTGTAACAAACAACTCGCCAGCGCCACCAGCGTCAGACAACGCAACTAAATCTGACAGGGCGCTACATCGCGCTAACGAAGTTTCTTCAGTCGGTTGACTTATATACTTACCACTTCCAACTTCATCCAAACGGACTTCGGTCCCCAGGCATAACACCCGCCTGGAGAGAAATCTCTCTATTGTCCTCTCTCTACTACAATACTATTTGATTTCCTGAACTTGTCACATCAGTGTTGGAGTATCAAGTCCGTTTATTCAGTGTACAGTCAGTGTTAAAAGCTGCAGGTTTTTTGAAATTCCCGCTGGTTCTCTGGGACAGCTTTCGTTTGACAGACTCTATGTGCCCAGCCCCAGCCGCCCTCCACCGGCTCCACCGCGCACTCCGACAACAAGAGCAACATCATCAAATGGCAACATGTATCTGGGTCATACACACTCTTAAAACAAAAGTTGTCTCTCCAGTGGTCAATAGCTAAAAGCTTGTGTGCATATAAGTTATGTTTTTATATGATAGGTCTAAAGCAGTTATGACGGCGTTTTTGCGGGAATGGGTTTAGACGGAAAATTAGGCCTTAAAAACGTTAACTTTCGGTGTGTCCACAGGAAAGACGGTAACCTAAATCTGTGTATGGCTGTTTGGTTTTTTCGTTTATGTCACAGTCGCCATTATTGGGTTGTACACTGTTTTACAGAAACTGATTTCATAGAATGTATCACTTCGCAGAATTTTCATTTCATAGAAAGCTAATTTCTGCTGTGACCTTACTGTTTTCAGGTTATTGTATGGTGGTCACAGGTCTAACCTAACCTAACCTACGTAACTCATGCTTAAGATAATCTGAAAACATTAAGGTTTCAGCAGAAATTAGCTTTCTATGAAATGAAAGTTCTGCAAAGTGATACATTCTATGAAATGAGTTTCTATGAAACAAGGAGACACCATGTTTATCATTGCCTACTTGTACCCCGTAGCACGGTCGGCTTTGTAAGTGAAACTCTTTAGTGCTTTGTTACTTCAACGTAATGTTTGAACTGCAGCACTAATCTGTCATAGGCGGGAAAGCGACAAGGTACAAGAGCGTGTAGCGACTTATAAGGCCGAATTTACAAGTTTGAGCTTAGTTTGGGACTAGTAATTTGTGTGCGATTGTCCAACAATTATTATTTTATAAGAATTTAGTTTTTCAAAATTGACCTGCAGTCTAAACGAACACTACCGAACATGACGATGTCTCATGTTACATAACAGCTTTGTTTTCAGTGGTACCACCAAAGATCAAAGCGCCCCCGAGATCCCGCCCTGGTACCAAGCCGTTCTTAGATTCAGTACTGTCCATCCTGTCGAAAACTACCACTGGCACCCAGTATCCTATACGTCCCGGAATGTCAAAGATATTTCAACCCGCCCGGTCGAAAGATCGAGACAATGACACAACGGTTAAGAAACCAAAATACAAATCAATCGACGAACACAGTTCAAAACGTAAAAGAGACGTACTGAGCCGTGAACCTTTACATCATTCAATAGACAAGTTTAGACGTAAGTTGACCGGCTATGTACCGGAAGAAGTAAGTGCAGACAATAAGATCAACCTAGGAGAAAGTAAAGTTGCTAAGAGTGTTTTAGAAGGCAATAGAATGCACTTGGAGAAGGAATTTCTAGATCCAGTGACGCTAGTGAGTAGTGCAGCGAAAGATGAGCAACTTTACAGTTTATTTGTCAATCTTCTTGAAACGGTGTACAACACAAAATCTGATGAAGATGCAATACCTGGAAGACGCACGAGCCAGAAGGACGACTTGCTAACAGAAAAAGGGCCTAGAACTGACGTTTCTCCCACTGAGCATCTCTTTCTAAATAGTAGACTGGCTAAGGTTAAACCCATGCCCTTCGATTCAAAATGGCGTGAGCATGAACTACAGGAGAACATTCAAGAATCTACACACGAAATCGAGGTCGATGGTAAGCCAAGCCAAACAAATGTGTGCGAAGTCATACATGAAGTAGATAACAAACCAAAATACAGATCTAAAGCCCGTAACGTCAAAGTTGACCAGGAACAACCGAAACATGCGGTATTAAAATCCAATAATGAATGCCAAAACTCTTTAACATCCTCCAGTTCAAAAGATACTGATAGGTCTACTTCCTCCATAAAATGGGCTGGATTTCCTCCAAAGTTGGTCAACTCAGACACAGGAAAAGTTAATAGAATAGATAATACGATCGATCTAGAAAATAGTATAGCTAAGACGGTCATGGAAGGGAATAGGTTGAATATGGAAAAGAAAACTGTTGATACTACAACAGCTAGAGGTCCAGAAAAGGAAAAAAAGCTTTACAGTCTATTTGTCAATCTCCTCGAGTCTGTGTACGACAACCCTCCTACAGAACTTTTCGTTGAAGGAAGCACCCAGTCTTCCAAATTGCAGTTCGAAATGGACGTCAACGTCGCGCAAAAACTTAACGATGTGTTACAGAAAACGTATGAATCACTAGCGCCCTGTGAGCAGTGCAATGTCAAACCTCGCAAAGGGCACCCCAAAGAACGATTGAGAAATTATCGACATCCTTACGAAGATAGGTGGTCTTACCACGACGACGACTCTGAAGCATCTGCGAGGCGTGTCAGGAAGAAAGTTAAACGCCATGCTGCGAACAGGCCCGAGATGGCAGAGCACCGTGCTCCCCCACGCCTACCTTCCAGGAAGAGAAACAAGAAACAGGAGCTTTTGGCTATTATCAAACGACAGTTATCTAAAAACGATGACTCCTACAAGGAGCCTGCGTCGTTTTACGATGCGCTACGCATTATGGCGAGGAATAGGCGTAAGGACTACCCTAGTACCATCCTCTGCGGGAAGGAATTCGATGAGAGCGACTATGACTCCGCCTCTAGATTCAGAAAACGTAAAGCAGCCCCGCGAAATAATCGAAACATCAGGCCAACCAGAAATACAAAAGCCTACCACCGTCCAACACCAGCCAGCGCTGGTTTTGATTATTCATACTCTGAATATAAAGCTCCGAATTACGACGCGGAGTCCACAGCTCCCCCTGACACTGACGATTCGTACCATTCCCTGGCGGTCTACGGTTATGACTATGACTGGAGACCACATTTGACAAAATCCTCTAGCACTTCGGTGGAAATAGTAGATGACGAAGCACAATTAAACTGGCGAAATACAGTAGGTTCCCAATGTTCTAACAAATAAAAACAGCAAAACATTTAACAGCATTCCTTTTGTTTTATTTACAGTAGGTGTAGGTAGGTGAACTATTAGTGTTTCATTAAATATTTACTAAGTTTATCACACACACTGGTATTTTTTTGCCCCTGTCAATCCGGGGTTTGATACTGAGCTCATTTAAGCCAGAATTATATTACGGCACCCAAGAAGCTTATATGTGACACTGGAGATTGCACGGCGAACAACGCCTTGAAGCCAAGAAAAGTGACCTTCAATGACGTCGCTTATGTTTTTTGTCCCTTTTCATTCTTGCTTCAAGGCATTGCTCGCAGTGCAATCGTAGTGATTATATTCTCTTTGGTGCAATCTCCAGTGTCATATATAAACTTCTTGACGGTGCCTAAGCCAGCACACCCGGGGCCCGTTTCACGAAAGCTTGTAGCTTTTGTTACAACTGGAAGCCTCTTTTCAATTCATATTGTTGAATAGGCTGATTACAAGTGGAAGTCTCTTTCTAACTACTTTTGCTAGAAAGAGAGATCCGCTTGTAATTTGTAACTTGTAGCTTCGAGAAACTGTACGGCTAGCACAAGTTGTATTATCTCGCTGGTCACTCAGTGCGTCTCTATCGTTACTGACTAAGATATAAAGGGAGATCCGAGCGTCAAGCAAGTCGCGGACGCGCTAGCCCTCCTTCTCCGGCGAAGTAGTCAAAGCCATCAAAGGCTAACTACGTAGGTCCCTCAAAAAAAAAAAAAAAGCTAGCCTCCTTGGTGCTATAGCGACGACGCGTACGCTAACTAGCGTTTCTATTCGTTTTGTTTTTGAACCAATCGCGTCACAGGTATAGCTCGTTCACAGACAGTGCGTCGCCTCGTATTGCGCCGCCTTGGCACGTGCCGCCTTTGGTCAAAAGATGCCGCCGCGTAAACCAAGAATGCGAGCGGTGTATAGTCTGGCAAAAAAGAGTAGAAAATAATAGGGGCGCCACTGTCTATGTCAAATTCGATTTTAGATGGCAACTCTTACGGAATTTTGTATAGAACAATTAAGTGTTGCCAAGCTGTACCGTATCATACATCGAGTTAAAATCGTATTTTATTACAATGACTACAAGTGCGTGCAGGTGTAGCGACACTATCTAAGCGAATGGACTATAGATCACGTGATTTTTCGTGTGACTTGATCTACCGGTGACCAGGTTAGGGTTTTCGATAAAATAGACGACTTTGTTAAAAACTTAAACATATCCACTCGATAAAATAGTGTCACGCATAATAGGCCGGCAGATTGGTTTTAAACCGACAAAAAAGGAGGTTCTCAATTCCTCGGTATATTTTTTAAATCAAATATTATAGGAATAGGTACATATAGCGATTTAAGTATTCAGTGACGATTCTAGCATTTGCATTCTAAAAGTATCACTTGGTGAAGGAACTGATGATGAAGACCACTGACGGCCATCAGAACTCCTCAACGGTACCTATATTAAGGGTGGCGATAAGAAATCTCGATTAAGATAGTTGAGCGATATTATGATGTATAGAAAACTAAAAACCGTCTTCAAAACGCAAGAAATCACTTTTTCAAAAATTTATTTTAAATATTATGTAAAGGGCATTGGTAAGAATGTTCGACACTTTTAGCTGACATGCACCAATAATCGACAGAAGCTTTTAATTCTAAGATCATAGGGTTATAAATTGATTGTTGCAAAACAAATGAATAACATTGGTCCTTTGTCGAGTACTGGTGTCTTTACCTTATGAACATTTTCTTTTTTTTCAGCGGCCATAGGTTAGCTAGCTTATAGTGGTAGACGACTTCTAAATTCAAAAAATATTTATAAGCGTTCAATAAGCCGAGCCGAGATATTAAGGCTGTCCCCGCACTAGCATCTTTTCAGCGTCAGCGTCCTGCCAGCGCCCGCGCAACGTTGACGCAACATCGGCGTAACTGCAACGCGACGCCAGCGGCGTCTTAGCAAGCGTCCGCGTCACACCAGTCCCTATGCAGTGTCGCCTCAACACCAATAACGTCTGAAATGTCGGCGTCGGTGTTATCCGTGAGGTTGCCGGGTTAAAATAGTGCCACTCGATGTCTTCCCGTGGATGTCATAAGAAGCGTCTAAGGGAATAATGGCTTGTAGTACTGTTAGGCGATGGGCTTGCAACCTGTCACTAATATACAGCTAAACATCTTCCCCTGATTGTGCAGTCTGTGGTTACACAATGCTAACAATTTTTTTTAGAGATGTTGGTAATTCTCTCTGCGTACCCCACTCTGGGAATGAAGGCGTGACATTATGTATGTAAAACCCGGCGTTTTTCCAGCGTCTTGTCAGCACCCGCGCAATATAGATAGTTACAGAACGCCGACGCTCAAAAGACGCTAGTGTCAGGTTAGCCTAAAGATTTGAAGTTCTACGTTCAAGTATCAAAATGTAAATATCTCAACTCCTTAAAAATACAAAAAATACTTAATGGCCGCTCACCCAAAAATTACATTAACAAATGACAACTTTACCCAAACCCCAGGCAAAACAGTCACGGGTGAAAGAGGCTCGAGCCACAGCTTACCGATCGCTGATATAGACTAAAGACGATTCATTATTTCAAATAATCTTTGTACATGTTTGGAGCCTAATTTCTCCGCATGAGACGGCTGGGGTGGATACCGATGCCTTCGCCAATCAGGCACGTGTGTCATCTTGAGATGTACACAGTCATTCCACTTCGATACGTATTCACAGAGCTGGAACTCTTTCTCAACCCCTGAACACTCCTTAAGGGCAACTTCCAAACTTTCTTTAACTTTAACATCATCGTTATATATCTCTCTGTTGATTTGCTTAACTCTCTCTTCATCAACTCGTTTATTTTTGATGATGCCATATCTGGTTAGAATGCATGCGACGAAGCATTTACCTTCGTTTGTCTTTTGGGGGGATTTCCTAAAGAAATATTCGACGTCGGTCATGCTAGCTAGGACTTGCTGCGCGCATTCTGTTACGTTTTGTTTCAACGACTGTAAGTTATCGACGGGTTTGGTGGCAAACGCGGGATCTCCTGACCCGGTCACAGATAACACTCCAGTGGCGAGAACGAAGAAAAGATACATTTTCGTGTCGTATGGATTTGGGACTCTAGATTTTTGTTAGTTTACGTTAAATTGTGAGTGTTTTGCCGAAGTGTTACATGAGAATTAATTAAACTTGATTAGCAATTGGTAATAAAGATAACGTGATAAAGTGCTCGCACTTAGTTGGTTTTAATCCTTAATAAGTTTTTGAAGTGAAAACTTCTTTATCAGCGTTGTACACTTTTTTGTTATGGGTAAATAATGTTAAACTCGCGTCAGGACACGTGACCTGACCGAAAATTCGTAAGACAAAAAATTCTTTAGCGGCGTTGTACACTTTTTTTGTAATGAGTAAAAAATGTTAAACTCGCGTCAGGACACGTGACCTGACCGAAAATTCGTAGGACGGTTGGAGAGTAGACAGCCGGCGCGGCGTAGGAGAGGAAGTATCCCCCTCTCTTTCTACGGCGCGGCGAAAATGTATGCCTGCGCCTGCTGTTTCCTTTAGGCCAAAATACAACTTTTAAATGTAATATAAATTGTCATGTTGACAGTACTTTTATACTGATAATTAAAGCAATTCGTGCAAAATTATTCCCTAACCAGTCCAAAATATCAAAAATGCGCAACGTTAATATTCAAGTTTTCACTTCTGCCGGCACTCCCGGAGTGCAACCCGTCGTTTTTTTTTTATAGAGGCAAACGAGCAGACAGATCGTCTGATGGTAAGCGAATACCGTCACCCAGACACCTGCAGCTCCAGAGCCCCTAGCCAAGATGCATTCGCTAACTAGCGATTCGATTCGTTTGGTTTTAAACCAATCGCATCACTGGTAGATCACGTGACTTTTCGAATACGTGATCTACCAGTGACGCGATTGGTTTAAAAACAAAACGAATCGAATCGCTAGTTAGCGAACGCATCTTGGCTAGGGCCTCAGAGGAGTTACAGGTGCATTGCCGGCCCTATATACTCCGTCCACGCAGAAGTCGTTAATCGCTGCTCTCTCGGGAACTAGGCCTCTATTAGTTTTCAGGGTTCCTCAGTCAAACTAGGAACCCTTATAGTTTCGCCATGTCCGTCCGTCCGTCCATCCGTCCGCAGCCTAGCGCAGAGGCTCTTAGTATATACTAGAAAGCTGTAATTAGGCATGAATATACATATTAGTCACGCCAACAAAGTGGTACAATAAAAAATCAAAAAAAAAAAAAATGCCTTGTTCCCCTACACGTAACGTGGGAATGTATTATTTTTTCTCGTCTACCTCATTGGTGGGATATCGTTGGATAGGTCTTTCAATAATATTGTGGGTTTGTTACAACAATTGTTCGATCAAGGGATCCGTTTATGAAATATTAAGCTTTAAAGCGACTATTTTTGTTTGGTCCGACGTGCTCTTGCCTGGTTTTTTACTGTGTAGAATCTCAGCCCTGTACAATTTTCCTGAATTAAAACTATGCTATGTCCTTCCCCAGGACTCGAACTAACTCCACCCACCGAATTTCATCAAAATCGGTTCAACAGTTTAAGCGTGAAGATGTGTGATACGTGACAAACAGTTACAAATTGCACCATTTCTGCTATTGTTTCTGCCAAGCAACATTGTTCGCAAAGTTGTGTTCTGGTGTGGAGATAACACAACCGGTGAAATTACTAGCATAGAGGCGGTCCATCTTAGTCCTCAGGGTTGGCATCGCATTTGAGGTCTTAGGATTATAGTCTTGAGAATTTAAATATCTATGGGTCTCAGATTACACTTACCATCAGGTGGCCTGAGTGCTCGTGTGCCTTCCCCATATCATAAAAAAACATACGTTTTACACCCTTATAATCTGTGATCGCTATATATTAATCAAACACAACCTTCATGATCTAATCGATTCGAGAAAATAATCTTAAGAGCGCGATGTAGGATTGCGCGTGAGCGCTAAGGCGCCACCTATTAGTACGTTTTATTTCTAAACATTTGAATGGGCGCTAGATGGCGGTAAAAATCCTCTTTGCTGTTCGGTTCGGACGCCTTCACTTTAATTTCACATTATATCATTTCAATGATTGGTGTTCGTGATTCTATGAATCATCATGATTATATAATAGTAGATTATACACCGAGGGGATAAAGCACAGTTTTATGTCACGGGCGCGATATTGAATCCTGAACGTAACGAAGGACTCCAGATTTAACTCCCGAGCGCAGTGAGGGGTTCAAGCGCGCCCAAGACGAAAACAGCTTTATCCCCGAGGAGTGTACTCTACTTTTCTCACCTTTTGCGAGACAATAAAAAAGCGAGTCTACTAAAAACAGCGTTTTATTATAGTAAATTAAAATTAAAAGTGAAAATTGATATTTGAGACATTAGTCCAGTTGTGGAAAGACAATATTTATTTAAAACTTTGCAGTTATCACCAATGTATTTTATTGCAGCGTCTTACAATACTCGCGGCTTTTGTTTAATTTCAAATGTGTTCCATTCAGCTTGCCGTGGCCAGCTCGATTTTAGAAAATGTTCGATTTTCAAATTAGGTTCGACGCGGCGGTGGCGGCGGCGCCGCGCCTGGCCTTCGAGTATTAGTTGATCTTTTATTACGAAATTAGACTTTAAGGCCATTGTAATAAGAACTATGAAAAGTGAAAATATTACAACCCAGCGGGTTATAATGAGATTCAGTACAACATTACACCCCGGCTAAAGCCAAGGGCTTTAATGAGTTGGTTTGCGTAAGGTTTGCATGATATGTAATTTGGCATTGTCGAGCAGGTGGTGTGAAAAGTGCATTATGGCTGCAAATATGCCTGATATTGTAGCTTTCTATAATTTTAGTTTCGACGACTTTGTTACTTCATTACTTCATTGTTAGATGGCGTTAGTAGTTTAAACAGTGTGATGTGAGGTTTCTAGAACACGCGTGCGAATTAATTATACAAATAACCTTTCTTGAAAAATTATCTGTGTCCTGTTTTACTAAGACACAAGCCACAAATTACAAGCGGAAATCTCTTTCTAGCAAAAAGAGTTAGAAAGAGACTTCCGCTTGTAAATTGTTGCCTCGTGAAACTGGCCTTGATGGTGAAAACCGCATCAAAACCCGATGCGTGGTTTAGTAGGAGTTAGCGGAAATAAAAACAGACGGGTATATTTTGTTTTATCTTCTTTACCTAGTTATTATTACTTATAAAATAAATGTCCACCTGTCCGTCTGTCCGTCGGTCTGTCAAGAACCTTTTTTTCAGGAATGATCAGGCTGAAATTTTGAATACATATAATATATACATTCCGCACAAGGCCTCATTATTGAAATTTTGATTTTAAAAACAATTTTTATGAATTTGTATGAGAGGTATTATATGAAAGCTTTCAAATTACACGGGATAGATATTTTTTAATGTTTATAACCATTGACCATTTGGGTAAATGTGAGTGGTGCGGAAGAGACAGCGAACGGACTAGGTAAGTTTAAATTTGTCAGACTCATCGAGGTAAATTTGATATTTTTTTTCGACACACTTTCTTGATGTATGTTCAATAGTTCAGAAACTAGCTAGAGTGAACCATACGTGTTTTGACATACATACACAAACAGTTTAGTACACATAAACCTAATTGGGGAATAAAAAGCTTAATATAAACCTAGAGTTGATTACGCTTATCAAATTATTTATTACGTTTATATTTCAGTAGGTAATAAACGATTTTAGAAGATAATTACTTAACGAGAAATGGAATGGTATTGAATAATGTAAATTTCTCATTGGTTATTTGGTCGACTGGTAGAGAATGCCATTAGGCATTAGATAGGTTCGCCATTTGTAAATAAAGATTAAATAAAGAAATGGTACGGAACACTCGGTGAAAAACTAATCTACGTTAATATTTGGCTCAAATAATCAGCATTTAAGCCAACATGTTGTTAAAAACTTAAAATGTCACTTTTATTTGACAGATATTATTATTTAAAATAAAGTGTTTGTTTTTAATCGGCTTTTTTAATGATTATTAATGATTAAAGTCATGGATATTAAATCAATAGTGTGCCAGACATGCCTGAGCAAGGAGAGAGACCTATTTCCAATGAAAAATTTACGCAGTTTGTTCATAAACACGGAATTAATACAGCAGAATGTTTGTATCTCAACACTTTTCTTATTTATCATAGAATATTATTTATATAAAGTTTTAGCTCAATAGTTGTTTGATTTCAGGTTAATAGTGACGGTGGCGTGTGTTGGGAGTGCAAGAGAATGCTTGTAAAGTTTTTTAGATTTAGAAAACAAGTTCAATTTGCTCAGAAGTTATTGATTGGCGATACTCTGGTTTGTATTGTTTTGAAGAGGTTTTTTTATATAATGTTGCCATCTTTCAAATCTCGGAATGCAACCTAGATATGTCAACTGAGTTTTTTATAGTTACTTGGTACAATAAAAAACAATGAGGCAGTGATTGGAGTGCAACCTAATGAAACCCCGCCCATACAACAACTAGGACAAACCTGGGGTATCCTGGACGGATGGCAACTCTACTTTTATAAAATTAAGGCCTGATACTAATAAATTTCTATTACACATTTTTATAACACACAACCATTGCTGTACCACTTATAAGTAACTTCATGCCTCTGAATAAGGAATTTAAAAAAGTAAAATTCTCCTTTTTTTCTAGAAATTAAAAATAAACATTAATGTTAAATGTCTTTAATTTTTTAAGAGTTTCATGCCGTTGTGTTGGTCTACCACAGATGCAGATGATTTTTTTTATTGATAGATAGATAAATAGAAAGCCTCAGTATCCTGTACCAATATTGGCTATTTTTACATGATTGTGGTCAGAAGGAAGGTTATGTTTTTGAGTGTATGTATGTCTATTTCTTCAGCACTCTCTCTCTCTGCAGCCTAATCATCTTAAAGGATTTTAACACATTCATAGAATAGAATAGAAATTATGTATTTTACTTTTTAAGCTGGGTACACATCTGAGTGGCTCAGTCTGGACATGCTCGCCCTGCGCGGCGAGCTGCTCGCGAGCCAAATTGTTGCTCATAAACATTGCGGGTGAGGCAGCGTGGTTGATGCGAGCCGTCATTTCAAAATGGCGTCGGACATGATGACAACCGCGGCTGCGTTTATCATAATTCACCGAATTATTAACACAAAGAAGAAGAAATCGCCTCTGGTGGATGGCTCAGCAACTTTATCAAATTTGTGTGCGCCTCAACCACACACAAGTTAGAACTTGTCTTTCTGCCCGTGGCACGCTCGGATACACGTCCAAATTACGCGAGGCGCGCACACCGAGGCGCCTTTGAGCACAGTCAAGAGACCGACTCTCGACGGCACGCCGCGCGCCGCGCGCCGCTCGCGCGCTGCTCGCGCACAGCGTGTGAGCGAGTACGAATTTGAGCAAAATAGGTGAGCCATGCGTGCCTCGACCCGAGGCTGCTTTAATTCATACTCACCTTTATAGCAACACATTTAAAACAAATGAAAAGCAAAACAACACTTTAAACATGACCTATGAAGTGTTATTAGATTTGTCTGGGTTGTGGGAGTGTCTGAGGGAGTGTTGGAAGATAGTTAGTTAGTAATAAGTTTTGGTTATTTTTTTTCAACATATGACAATATCTGAAAATTCATTCAGGATTCAAAAGCAAAGCAAAGGTATTTGCTAGTATTTTTATAAATTGTATTTATTGTTTTAGCCTGACGATTTAAAATGCTTCAGCAATTTATCATTTTCAACAACCGACACTTATGATAATCAAACCTCGGACCCTCTCACTTCGGAAACGCTACCGATTCCTCTAGAGTCCGAAACAAAAGAAATCAAACAAGAAACTGAAGATCTCAAATTAGATTATGATTATGAAGATCCTGTTGAATTCTCGGACGTATATGTCCAGGAGAACATTGTGAAGAGAGAAGTTACCGTAAAAAATAAATTAAAAAAGGTAAAAAATAAGAAATGTGAAAGGAACATTGATGCGGATGGCATTGACAAAGTGAAAGAGAAGTTTATAGAAGTGGAGTATACGGAAGAAGAGATGCTGAAATGCAGAGAGGAGAAGAGGAGTCATCCCAATTTTAAGAAGTTACCGTTTAATTGTAATACTTGTGTGCTGGGTTTCACTAGACAAGAGACTTATGACTTGCATATGGATAAAAAACATAACAAGGTATTTCGTCTACAAATCACGCAATCTGTGGGAAAGGACCAAAAAGTTGGTTAACCGTAGTTAACCATACAAACAACAAAAGTGAAAAAAGTTCAGTTGTGACACGAAAATTATCCATACAATTGTATGGCAAATTTTTGTTGCACAGCGGAAAAGTTTAATAGAAAATTTTATTATGTGAGTTAGCGTGGCAAACTTTTTGGTCCTTACCCGTGTATATTTATGGACTTACGTTAACTTGGAGCTGGACCTTGGTTCTATTTTGGATTAGCCCATCGTGCTTTGATGCCTATATCTGTGCGTCTATGTCTGTTTGTGGCATTGTAGTTCCTAAACGCATAGATCGTTTATTTAGGGTTCCATGTTTTCTATGTATTTAAGTATGTATTTCTCTATCTAAGTATGTTTATCGTTGTCTAATACCCATAGTACAAGCCTTGAGCTTAGTTTGGGACTAGGTCAATTTGTGTGACATTGTCCCGTGATATTATTATTATTATTATTATTATTATACTTCAAAATGACAAAATTTAAATCCCTATAGGATCACTTTCTTGTCCGCCCGGCAGTCTGTCTGTCATGACCCTTTATCTCGGGACCGCGTGGAGGTATCGAGTTAAAATTAAAGCGTTTACTCAAGTATACAGTATCTTGAAGCTGTTAAAAAATCAAACTTCTAAGTCTAACATAAAAAAAGATACGGCAGTTTCGATACTCTCAAGGGAATTAAAATTTATAGTGTACTTTTCACAGAACTAGAATCCTGAAATAAGGCAAGAAGGAAGGTCTCGCAGCACGGGGAAAGGAAAAAATCACAAATTATTATTTTTTGCAATTTAAAACTTTTATGCAGTTGGTAAACTAATCGCGACCTATGTCGATGTATGGGGAAAACAGTTTTTCAACGGCAAAGTCAAGTTTGTCCCTGAACACTATTTTAAATTCTTATAAGTTTGCAAGGAACCGTCGGTGCGCGAGTGCAATTTGCACTTGTCTGGTTGTTTTTTTCATCTTTAATCTTCCTATAATCAGATGCGGTTTGCGTATGTCATATTGTAGAGAGAGGTGGTTAGGATAGCTTTGATTCGTTAATTGAACTGTTAGGGTATGATATAGAACGATTTGTGCGTGTTTAAAAAAAAAATGGAATTTATTTTATGTTCTCGGTGGTTCTTAGTTAAGTTTGATGTCGTAATTAACTATTCATGATACAGAAGCTTGCATTGTCAATATTATAATTACAATATCGAAGCGGGATGAGCTAAACCACAGTGTTTAGCCTTGTTGCTTACTATATAATTATCATAGTTTTAAAATAATAATAAAAAAATTTTTTAGACTACTGGAACTCAGATTTGTCCAGTGTGTCAAGTCTGTTTTACATCGGCTTCATCGTTGAACAAGCACGTAAGAAAGCATTACCACTGCTACCGGTGTAAGCTCTGCGAGTACGAGACCACGGAACTGTGGTCCGCGGAGACCCACTGCCGGGTCAAGCACAGTGGGGACACCGAGGATTGTATACATTGCCAGCAGTGCAGTTATATTGCCAAGTAAGTGCTCATTATGAGATTTTAAGGGTTTCTAAGATTCGGCCCTTCTAGTGTCGCTATGCCCGTCTGTCCGCGGTTTTAGGTACTAAGTTCGCATTGTTGTGTTCTGGTGTGGGGATAAGACAACCGGTGAAATAACTAGAGGCATTCCATCGTAGTCCTCAGGGATTATAAGTCTTGGGAATTCAAATGTGTATGGGTCTCAGATTCCACTTATCATCAGGTGGCCTGAGTGCTCGTGTGCCTTCTCCTTAACATAAAAAAGAGACTTCAGACTATAAAGCTGTAAATTGCTATAGTTTTCAATTTTTATTTTTTATTTATTGTTATAGTAATTGGACAATGGATTAAACAATTTGTCCTCTTAAACCACACAGGGTTTGTTAGGGGTCAGAGCTGCTGTCTTAACAAATCACGTGATGGTAGTTACACGCTGTTATTTTTATTCTAATTAAATTTAAGTTAAATTACTAGTGACATGAAGTTTAAATTGAAAGGTCGCTTGATTCATTTTGTTGCGTACCTTTGGGTCTAGGGTATTAATAAGACGAGGAATTAGGTAAGCACTAGTTCTTTGTCCTTAGGTGTTATTAGAGCTAGCGGGAGTTAGCTTGTTCTGGGTGACTTGACGACAGTGATGGGCATTAACCGATTAACTTTTTAATCAACTTATTAATCAATCATTCGTCACAATTAAATCACGTTAATCACGATTAAATTAATCGATGGAGTTCACGAATAACGATTAATTAATCGGCCTATTTAATCGTTTAAATTTCACGATTTAAATCTCGATTCAAAATTGGAACACGCATGGTACAAAAATTCAACATGTTGTAAATGATTTTATACAGAGGGTAAGCGGTTAAGCTGTAGCAATCTGTCAACGTAACTCAAAACTTAGACTTACAAAAGGAACGATTTATTCCTAATATTAACCGAGAGAAAATTAATCTAATTAATTAATTGATTAACAATTTAATCGCTGTTCATTATTCGGCGATTAATTTAATCGTGACTTAATTAATCGAAACTCTTACGACTAAGATTAATCTATCGCCATTTTTAATCGTTAATCGTTAGTCGATTATATTTGGCCCATCACTGCTTGACAAGTGATTATGCGGCTAGAGCGTTCTTTTTGGTGCGTTTTATCAAAATATTGTTCCTTTAAAATGTGGTATTTTATTTATAACTAAATAGGGAGCACGTTGCAGTATTAAAACAGTTTACAGTCTTCATTACAATGTTTTGCCTTAATACACTCGCGGTCAAATAAAACGGGTCAGTGTGCGTTTTTCATACTAAAGAGGCTATTTCGAAGCCTTGGTTCCTCGCCAGCGGATGCTTTTAGTGAAATCTGATGATGGATACCCCGAGCATCGATACAGGACATCCAGATTGCCTAGGATACCCTACTGATTGAATCTGCAGTTGACGCCGGAATTGTGCATGTTCAGAAAAACATCTAAAATGACAATAAAATGTAAGGAAATCAAAATGCTGATCCAAACCTCTCTCGCTGTGGTGTTAAATGATTGTGCGATCAGTTAGGTATCTTAAACCTTGTGATCTCCTCTATTGAACCTCGGAGTATCCACCATTTAACCTCACTCAAAACAACCCCTGGCCGGAAATCAAGGCTTCGAAATAGCCTCTTTAGTATGAAAAACGCACTCTGAATCGTATTATTTGACCGCGAGTGTAGAAGGTTATAAGATTCAAATTATGCCAGCAAAGTTGTGAAATAATATACATGTAAAGCTAACATTTTTTACATTAGGATCGAGTAAGGCTTCATTGGATAGCTCGTAAAAAACATTATGTTCGTTTAGAAAATATTGTGTGGTTGCCGGATTAGAATAGTGCCTCTCCATATCTTCCCGTGGATATCGTAAGAGGCGACTAAGGGAATAAGGGCTTACACTAATACACTTTTAAACTATTGCACTGATTCTGCGAAATGTGGTTACAGAATTACCAACAAGTCTTTTTAGAGTTATTGGTATTTCTTTAGCTCTCCCTACCGCACTCATATATATACTCGTATATAGAGAATATTGAATTCGAAAAGTGTAAGAAAAAAAAACAAGGCTAATTTATAACTTTGAAGACGTAATTTACAATACAATACAATACAAATATTCTTTATTGAACACCACATACAAATACAGCGTTAAAAGTTAAATACAAATAAAAACTATGTAATTTAATGGTATAACTATGCCTATACAGCTATAATTTCTTAGTTAAATCGCTGACAGACGGACATGGCGAAACTATAAGGGTTCCGCGTTGACTAAGGAATCCTAAAAGGGATATAGAATTGTTTTTGTTTTTTTTTTGTTTTTTATTGTCAGTGTTTATACACTGAAATACCTCTCCATGCGAGCCGAACTCGGACTTGACCGGAGTAACAGTCATAACTATGTTTAGGTCGCGTGAGGAACTAGCGGAGCACAAGAAAACGCACACACTAATTTGCAACGAGTGTGGGGAGAAGTTCAAGGGACCCAACACGCTCAAAAGCCATATACGGTTTGTTTGTTGTTTATACTTTATTTATACAAAGACATGTATGCACTTATGCACGCATGTGCGTGCGTGCGTGCGTGCGTGCGTGCGTGCGTGCTTGCGTGCGTGCGTACGTACGTGCGAGCGTGCGTGCGTGAATGCATCCGTAGTACTTGTAATTCTGTGTTACTATGCATGTCCGAAATAAAGAGGCTAAGTGTATCCGAAATGGCCCATCTGTAGTATAAGTGCGAGGAATGTGTTGCGAGGGATGTGTTTGTCATGGACCAATAGAAACACTTCATTTACCTATCCTAACTCAGCTCGGCTCTGGTGGGAACAGCTCAGCGGAGCGAGGTGTTTGTACATACAAAACAAGGGAAAGATGTGCGCGAGAAATTGTTGCGAGGCTCAAAGGTCGCCAGCGCACTTGCGATTCCTCTGGTGTTGCGGATGTTTGTGTCGCGGTGATCACTTACCAACAGATAACACGCTTGCTCGTCTGCCACCTTTTACCATAAATAAAGCGGCCAAGTGCGAGTCGGACTCGCCCATGAAGGGTTCCGTAGCAGCAAGACGATTTATGACGTATTAAAAAAAACTACTTACTAGATCTCGTTCAAACCAATTTTCGGTGGAAGTTTGCACGGTAATGTACATCATATATATTTTTTAGTTTATTCATTCTCTTATTTTAGAAGTTACAGGGGGGGACACACATTTTACCACTTTGGAAGTGTCTGTCGCACAAACTATTCAGTTTAGAAAAAAATTATATTCGATGTATGAATGTGGAAGAAGCGAAAGAGCTTTGTCAGGATCGTAGCAGGTGGAAAGAAGTGATCTCTGCCTACCCCTCTGGGAAACAGGCGTCATTTATGTATGTATGTTATGTATATTAGAAACCTCAATATTATTTTTGAAGACCTACTCATAGCCGTCAAACGTCATTTGTCATAACCTACACGTATGGCTTTAATGAAAATAAAATCGAGTAAGTAAGGGGATAACAAACTCGACTCATTAAAAGCCTACGGCGTCTCTCACTCTCGTTTACTTCCCTTGATCCACAATGTACTATTTGTCACGCTGTTCGTTAGTTAAGTCGTTCTACTTTTTAACCGACAATACATCGTAATTTTTCTATATTTTGCGTTTTTCAACTATTGATAATTATGCTTTTAATTTTTGAATTGAAAATACGTTGCGTGAATTTTTATTTGGACTAATTAATGGTTATTTCGGTGGCGATTTTTTTTTTCTTTATGGTGGTTTTTCAGAATATACTGTGACAGAGTGGCCGTTTTCAGAGGAGACTAAATTTGGTATTACCACTCTGTCACGCGATACTATGAAAAACAAACTTATAAAAAAAAACACTGGATAGAGAAAGTAAAAGATTATATAGTACTAATAGATGAATAAATGTTTGGACGTATATTCAAACACTAAAACATTAATAATCAATACTCTAACTGATAAAATGAGGACAGGCAATTGTCGGTAAAAAAGAAGAATGACCCAGTTATCAGTTTCTTATTTCCCTTGATGCACAATGTACTATTGTATAGCCGTATCCACGGCACTCTCCGCGAGCACAAGTGCCCGCAGTGTCCGCGCGCGTTCGGCTCGCGCGGGCGGCTGGAGGCGCACGCGGCGGCGCACGGCGCGGCGGCGGCCGCGCGGCTCGCCTACTGCGCCGCGTGCCGCGTGCAGTACAAAAACATATACGTGTACCGGAACCATCTCAGCACCAGCGCGAGACACAGCGAGACCAGGTGAGGTTTATTTCGAAGGTAAATACCACAAGGTAAACTTTGGGTAAATACAACAAGGTATGTATGTATGTATGTATGTAAACACTTTATTGTACAAAAGAAAAACCAAAACAATACAAAAAATAAAAATAAAAAGATGTACAAAGGCGAACTTATCCCTTTAAGGGATCTCTTCCAGCTAACCCTTGAGAGATTGAGAGAAGTGAAAGGTTGTGCATCGAGTAAACAGGTGTACAAATTTATTTAGAGCACCCAAAAAACAAAAACTAACCAAAAAGACTATAAAAACAAAAAAAAAGAACCATAGAATAAAAACAAAACTAATACATTCAAATACTTACATAAATAGATAGAAAGATATGTAATTATACCTAAATAAACATACTTAAACTTACATATACTAAATATATGTATATATCAACATTTGGATAATTGATACAATATTTAGGAAATAGAGTCAAGCCAGAACTTTTTTAATTTGCCTTTCAGGGAATCTACCGATTGTGATTGCCTAAAACCCGCTGGTAGCCGATTCCACAACCTGACAGAGTGCACAGAAAAGGATTTGGAATAGGATTTAGATTTGTGAGACGGGAAAGCGAGGGTGAGATTGGCCTTTGAGCGCAAACGGTTTTGGGAGCCGGTGGCCATGAAGCTAAACCGCTCAGAAAGGTAGGAGGGAGAACGAGGATTAAAAATAGTGTTAAAAAGCAGCGACAGGACGTGAACATTTCGGCGAAAACGAATTGGTAACCAATTTAGCTGTGCACGGAAGTGGGAGACATGATCATATTTCCGCAGACCGAAAATGTACCGAATACACACGTTCTGGAGGCGCTCAAGTTTATCGAGCAGCCGTTCTGAGAGGTCCATATATGCAACGTCAGCGTAGTCTATAAGAGGGAGGAGAAGAGATTGCGCTAAAGTTATCTTGGTTTGCTGAGGAAGAAAATTCTGCAGGCGCCTTAGAGAATGAAGTGAAGCGAAGAGCTTGCGGCTGACATCGGTAACCTGAGTTGACCAGGAAAGAGTCTGATCCATTGTGACACCCAAATTTTTAACTGTGGAGGAAAAAGGAATTATGGCACCGTCAAACATCAAATTGGGAATCACAAGGTCAGACAGCCTCGAGATGTAGTACGGGCTTCCAACAACAATTGCCTGCGATTTCTTTGCATTGACCTTTAATCCAAAATTAGTGGCCCACTTCTGGATCGTGGCAAGATCGTCATTGATAAGGTCAATCAGGGAAGGGAAGTCATCTAAACTAGCACCCGCATAAATCTGCAAATTAATTGGGTAAATACTACAAGATAAACTTTGGGTAAATACAACTAGGTACACTTTGGGTAAATACCACAAGGTAAACTTTGGGTAAATACAACAAGGTAATCTTTAGGTAAATACAACAAGGTACACTTTGGGTAAATACAACAAGGTAATCTTTGGGTAAATAATACAAGATAAACTTTGGGTAAATACCACAATGTAAACTTTGGGTAAATACAACAAGGTAATCTTTGGGTAAATAATACAAGATAAATTTTGGGTAAATACCACAAGGTAAACTTTGGGTAAATACAACAAGGTACATTTTGGGTAAATACAACAAGGTACACTTTGGGTAAATACAACAAGATACACTTTGGGTAAATACCACAAGGTAAATTTTGGGTAAATACAACAAGGGAATCTTTGGGTAAAAACCACAAGGTAAACTTTGGGTAAATACCACAAGGTAATCTTTGGGTAAATACTACAAGATAAACTTTGGGTAAATACAACTAGGTAATCTTGAGGTAAATACCACAAGGTAAACTTTGGGTAAATACCACAATGTAATCTTTGGGTAAATACAACAAGGTGAAGTTTGGGTAAATACCCAAAAGTAGGTACTAATGAATTTTAGGAGATAATGTTAAAGATAAAAGTTATTTATTCAGTAAGTAGGCCGCACACACGACAAAATTCTTCCAGCGCTTCCCAAGAGGAGACCACTGCTGAGAAGAAACGCCGCAAAGAAACTCGGCGGTCAGACATTTTTTTAATATTGCTTATGACAATGATAGAACTTAACCTAGCATTATATAAATAGAAGCAAATAATTAAGATAATAATAATAAAAAAAACGATAAGTTCTCCTACAGAAATCGTGTCCCCTAGACAAGATACAAGGTGAGTTTTAGGCGATGGGCTTGCAACCTGTCACTAATACACTAGTAAACTTCTTGGCCTGATTGTGCAAAGTGTGGTTACAGAATTATAAGCAAGTCTTTATAGATTTGTTAGTATTTCTGTAGCTCTGCCTACCCCACTCTGGGAATGACGGCGTGATGTTATGTATGTATGTATGTATGAAGGTAAATACCATAAGGTAAACTTGGGATAAATACCCAAAAGTGGGTGCTAATGTATTGTAGGAAATAGTAAAATAGAGCAAGCGGATGTTTTGCCTGGGGACTCATCGCTGGGGACCGTAGTCCGTTAGGATGTATTTCGAAGAGGTATATAATTCAACTGACTGAAGAAACGCCGTTAGCGCGATGTTGCGCACAGTCAGATTTACTTGCGCTGTCTGACGCTGGTGACGCGGGTGGCACTGTCGAGTTGGTTGTAACAGGTTGTCACTAGATGTCGCTAGGTCACCACAGTATCTGAAGTAAATATTTAAAATGGGTATTTAACCTACCTTGGGTATATACCAAAAACCTTTTATTTAACTTGGGTAAATATACAAAATGGTAATTTAATTTATTTCATTTACAAAATAGTTGTTTTAATTATTATTGGACGAATACACAGAATTAGTCTTAAATTTACCTTGGGTAAATACAAAAATACATTAGTTTACTCCGGGTAAATACCAGTACGAGCTTTAATCTTGGGTTAACATCTGAACAGCGGAAACGGTGACTTATCATTGAGCCTGCGTGCGACTCGTTTCGTAGACGCTGTCACTGATATTGCACTCCACTATTCGCTTTCTGGAAGGGGTGGAGGCAGCATTGGACTAAGACTTAAAAATAGTGCATTTGTTCTGGAATCGTAAAGCTCCATAGATTATTAGCAATGTTAAATCTTGTTCAGTAATTATTTAACAAAAATTAATGACTCACGAAAGTTTGGATAGGATAGAAGTGTACCCTTAAGGAACTCATCAATAAGATATGAAGCACGGTGAGCTATCACTCTTCTACTACGTAGGACTGCCCCGAGGATAGAGAGATCCTCTTTTGGACCTTATTACAATGCAATAAGGTGGAGAAGCGGATGTCTCTCTTTCTAGTCTAGTCGATTGTACAAAGGTATAATAAAGATCAACAAATACCCGGATAAAAATATACAAACAAAATACCTTAGGGTAAATACCTTAAAGGGTGAATTGATTTTTGGTAAATACCCTAAAGTGGGTATTCGGAACACTGGCCCTACGCTAGCTTGATGCAAGTCCGGAACATTTTTTTTTAAACTTAAATTTACGCTATAACTAATGCAACAAGGTTGCAATTATTGGGTCTTGCGAGGTTAAAATTCCATTTACAATTTAGAAACAAATTAAATTGTACTTTATATCAATAAAAACATTGTTTAAACTAAATATGGCATACCAGCCCCCTTCACAATACTGACAATGATAGGTGACAGGTGACAGTTCGGTATACATTGCAAAGTTAACACGCTAATACACAGACTAGGTTTCATATAAACTGCGCCACGTACACTGAAATTTCACCTGTCACCTGCCATTGTCAAGATGGTGAAATAGGGAGCTGGTCTTACGAGGTTAAAAGGGACAAATTTATCATCATATCTTTCTCTTTCAGATACCACTGCGAGGTGTGCAACAAAAAGTTCGCCTCTAAAGTGTACTACAAGCGGCATTACACTTTCTACCACCAAAAGAGTTCACCGTTTAAATGCGAGCAGTGTAACCGGGTAAGTTAATAATCCGACCCTATCAACAGATTATTATCAAACACCAGATTGACGGGGGCAAAAATGTACCAGTGCTAGTGATTCATTAAATATCGACTAAGTTTATCGTTAACTTTTTTCGTGACATGAATTTTACATAAAAGTAAGTCCCACCTTTATCTTCTATATCGGAATGATCAGCTTTGCATGAAGATAAACGATCTTGCGAGGCATTTTTAACAGACTTAAAAAAGAAAAAGGTTCTCAATTCGTCGGAATGCTAAAGAATATTGTTGTACTAAATAAATTGTTATTCAATGCAATTTCAATGGTTGTCAAAAGTGAATCGAGTCCAGAGTCAATGTCAGATACCGGTTGTTAATAGATGCGATAAGTATAAATAAAACCGGGCAAGAGCATGTTGGACCATGCTCATTGTAGGGTTCCGGAGCCGTTAAGTACTACAAACATAACATTCAACAAGTAATAACTAATTTTCTATTTAAAGTCATGTGGTGCCGTCTTAGATGATTGGAGTAGGTATAAATAAACACTTCAATCGCCTGTATCTCAAGAACCAATGATGTCTACTTAGTCGTGATAGATTCCTTTTAAATTCGTTATACGCGCTTTTACAAGTATTTTTCAGATTTTTAGTATTTGTAGTTTTGGCTGTAGCGGGGGGATACTTGACTCTAACAAAAATTAGCGCTTTAAAGCTAAATATTTCATAAACGAATCCCTTAATCGAAAAATTATATATTTTTGAAAGACCTAACCAACGACATCCCACACTATGGGGTAGACGAGAAAAAAAACATCCCCACGTTACGTGTAGGGGAGGTAAAGAAAAAAAACATGATTTTATGTTGGCATGACTAATATGTATATTCATGCCAAATTACAGTTTTCTAGTACTAAGAGTCTCTGAGCTAGGCTGCGGACGGACGGACATGGCGAAACTATAACCCTAAAAAGAGGTTTGCACATAATTAAAAGGTACTCAACCTTGGCCATTAGTTATCATAGTGATGATTAAAAATTGCTTTTATCGATGTCGATAAACTTAGTCGATATTTGGAAACCGATATTTGGATTCAGGAGGTTAGAGCAAACGTAGTTGAACTTTATTTCCTTGATAGTAGATTCGAATTCGTCTGACGAAAATCGCCCTGTTTCTGGTATGGCGGGCCTAACGGTAACGGAACGTTTTCCTCCAGCTGTTCATATCTGATTGGCGACTGAGGAATCACAGGCAGATGCAGCATGACTTGCCTCGCAGCAGAGACCACGCTTGCAGTGACTGTGGGAAGAAGTTCTTCGTAAGTATACGTAGGCATTCTGAGACTGCCATGGCCAGGATTCGCACTTGAATTATGTAAAGTTTCTCTTGTTGCAATGCAATTAAAATTTTCTCTTGATCCGCTTTCCTCGTGTACAATGGCAACCTCTACGCCAGTGCTTGATAAGGATTGTTAAGAGCAATATTCGATTTTCCTGGTTTAAAGTGTTTACATTACATTCTGTGGAAGTAATAGCACATTTTTTGTCTCAATAGTTCTACCGTGGAACAGTTGAGAAAAAAATAATTAACAGTTCTGACGTCACAGTTCCATAGGACTGATGGGAAACTTGAAATGCTTCTAGTTCTATAGATCAAATGGCACATCTTGTCTCAATAGTTCTACCATGGCACAGTTGGGAAAAAATAATGTTAACAGTTCTGACGTCACATTTCCTTAGGCCTGATGGGAAACTTGAAGTGCTTCTAGTTCTATAGATCAAATGGCACATTTTTTGTCTCAATAGTTCTACCATGGCACAGTTGGGAAAAAACAATGTTAACAGTTCTGTGACGTCACAGTTCCATAGGTCTGATGGGAAACTTGAAGTGCTTCTAGTTCTATAGATCAAATGGCACATTTTTTGTCTCAATAGTTCTACCATGGCACAGTTGGGAAAAAACAATGTTAACAGTTCTGTGACGTCACAGTTCCATAGGTCTGATGGGAAACTTGAAGTGCTTCTAGTTCTATAGATCAAATGGCACATTTTTTGTCTCAATAGTTCTACCATGGCACAGTTGGGAAAAAATAATGTTAACAGTTCTGACGTCACATTTCCTTAGGCCTGATGGGAATGTTGAAGTGCTTTCAGTTCTATAGAACTACTAGCACATTTTTGTTTTAATAGTTCTACCATTCAACTGCGGGGAAAAAATAATGTTAACAGTTCTATAACGTCACAGTTCCATAGAACAAATGAGAAGTAACCCCTTTTATTTAATTAAAAAGCCGTTTATTAGAAAGAAAGAAAAACGTTTATTTACTTACTCATATTTAAAAACTAAAACTCAAATAATGATAATAAAATACATACACATAACATCACGCCTTCATTCCCAGAGTAGGGTAGGCAGAGCTACAGAAATACCAACAACTCTAAAAAGACTTGTTGATAATTCTGTAAGCACATTAAAAAAAAAAAAAAAAAATAAGAAAAAAACGAAAATTAAAAAAATAAAAAAAAAAAAAAAAACATGAAAAAAACACGGTTATAGAAAACCCAAACATGAAACTTATTTACACAAATATCCTAAACAAAAATAAAAACCAAAGGAAACATATTTTTTAAGGTCCGTAGATTTCCACTCTGTGGGCCCATTATAGACATAATCTTAATCTGTATCATAGAGTAACTTTGTATATACTGATCTGTGTACGTAGTATCTCTTATTAGTCTGGTATCTGTGTTATAATTTATATATACCCTTTTAATCTGTGCAAACAGACAGAACAGCCCTGAGCAATACCCATTAAGGGAATGATAATTATATAGTTGTGTGCTCCCCAGACTCCCGCGACGCTGCGCGCGCACCGTCTCACTCACTCCTCGCGTCGCTCGTTCATGTGCGAGGCGTGCGGCGACACGTTCAAGCAGCGACCCGCGCTCTACACGCATGCGCGGCTCGTACACCGCGCCGCTCGCCCCCCCTAATAAACGTGTCGCTTTAACTTGTGTTTTATTAATTATTAACATCTGACACCAAACGAACAGCGTGAAAAATAGTACATTGTGCATCAAGGGGAGTAAACGAGACTGAGAGACGCCGTAGGCTTTTAATGAGTCGAGTTTGTTATCCCTTTCTGTCCGTGGTACACACAATGTTTTTCATCACAATATAATATGCAAGGAAACAGGAAACGATCATAAAAACGAATGGCACTATTGGCTCTCGACTCGTTAAAAGAGATTGTCAACATGTCAACTTAACCTTTTTCAATATAGTCTTCCACAGATAATGCTAAGAACTGCCATTAAGTTTCAAACTTGACAGGCCATATTGCCAGAAAGTACCAATTTTTAATGTAAAATTTAATAAAAATAATTGCAAATGTCTCTGAATAATAAGTAGTAAAATATAAATGTAATGCAGTTAAATGTACCGTATAAGTTTTATATACAGTAAAATGGTTTGTAGGCAAGTTTTGAATATAAATAAAAATACCTTTTCTGATTTTACACCTAGTCTGAATTGATTGTTCAGGGAGGTAAAGAGGCTATAACTGCCCTATACGCCTGCGTGTTATAAATGTTATAACACTTTTTCCGAGCATGTGTGATGAAAACACAACAACAAGGTGACAACTAAAAAGTTGGAGTTGGTAGTTAACCATACAAAAACGAAAGCGAAAGTTGCGTTGTGCCACGAAAACATCCTTACGTTTTTGCAAAATGTTCTTCGCACAACGGAAGTTTAGTAGTAAATTTTATTGCATGCCCAACTTTTTGACCTTACCTTATTCTGACAGCCATCTCACTCTAAATTTGATAGTCCCTATCCTCTCCTATTTTAGTAACACTGGAATTGCAACCTTAACGAATTAAATATAAGGCGCATTTTATATTTGGTATTATGTCCTCAAGTGACAAACCTGGGGAGTCGGCAGGCCATATTATTATCGTCTGCAATACCGCGTAACAAACAAATTCAATAAGTTGCAAAATGTACCTTACCAAGTACTAGTTAAGGTGTATTTTGCACCGTATCTAATTTGTTCGTAACACTATTGAAGTATCATCGACGATATGCGACAGCTATGGCACTTGTGACAGTTGTGTCATCCTTGATCATCATTTTCATATCAATATTTTCATGTCATCTATACTAATATCTAAATGTGAAAGTAACTCTGTCTGTCTATTTGTTACGCTTTCAAGGGTAAACCGCTGAACCAATTTAGATGACATTTGGTATGGAGATAGCTTGAGTCCCGGGGAAGGACATAGGATACTTATTATCCAGAAAAACTGGACGATTCCTGTGGGAATAGCAATAAATTACTTCTACGTGGACGGAGTCGCGGGAAACAGCTAGTTTTCCATATGACAGCTACACTAGGTACTCTAAATGTGACATATGTTTCTTTCAATCTGACAGTTATGGGGCTCTTGATATGAAAGTGACGCCACCTTTAATGTCACTATATAGCAAATCCTGTCACTCCTTGTGAACGCCTATTGATGGCTAAAAACCAGAGCTAATGTCCACCTTCCTCAAAGACACTTAGGTTTATTTTACATTATCAACCTCGACGGCTATAGCCGTCACTGGTGGCGAAAAGGTTGCTATCAAAGGCATGACACTCCAAATGTGACAGTCATTTGGAGACATCGGAATATTGGGAGCGAAATTGAATGACACGTAAAGAGTTCCTATATCGATAAACTCAGTTATCGATGCTTTTCCCTAAACTGGTGATCGCTCCAACTTTTATGTGTCGTAATTTATTCTGTTCAAAGTATGAAAATTAGACAAAATAATAATGGATCTCTCTGCTTCATTATTTTTAAAGGGTTTTTGGTTTTTTTTCATGTTAAGGAGAAAACACACGAGCACTCAGGACCCCTGATGGTAAGTGGAATCTGAGACCCATAGACATTTTAATTCTCAACATTATAATCCTAAGACCTCAAATGCGTTGCCAACCCTGAGGACTAAGATGGAATGCCTCTAGTAATTTCACCGGTTGTCTTATCCCCACACCGGAACACAACAATGCGAACACTGTGCTCATCATTGTTTTTTCTGTATGTATTTCAGAATTACTGTTTTTGTGCTGTGTAATCTACTTTATCATCGTCGCCAAAAAATACACACAAAAGAAGCTGGGAGCGATCACTAGTATTGGGAAAAGCATCGATAAGTGAGTTTATCGATATAAGAACTCCTTACCTGTCATTCAATTTTGCTCACATAATTCCGATATCTGGTCATTTGACTCTAAAAGCTACAGGCACTTCACTATTACACTTCATAGCAATAATAACAGCCACAACACTCTTAACATGACAGCTACGTCTCTAAATGTGACAGCTCGGCACTGTGAAAGTCGTGACACCCTTGATTACAACTAGGCCGAATTAAATAAAACGCGATTAAACTGAACCATTCATTTATTACACTTATACAACATTAAACGACTAATTCATAAGTGCCTCTTCGGTTACTGCGTAACTTCAGAGTTCATTTGCCCGTAAATACAGAAACAAAATTTAAAAATACATACTCAGTTTCAAATAGGCCTTTCAAGCTTGTTAGACTGCTTGTTATGCCCCAAGGGCCAATTACCCAGAAATTGGAGCCCCGCAGCGGGGCTCCGTCGAATTGAAATTGCCTTGAAATTGTGTTTTGTATGTGTATAAATCGTTGGTCTGGAATGGGTTGTTTTGCTGTAATTTGAATTGTTCTAGTTCTGATATTCGACGGTGGTGGTAGTCGATTGAGCCCAGACGGCGTTATCATTTTTGCACTTCTGGATGTTCGACTTAATCGAAACCAATTGGTTGCTGAGCTCTGGAAGAGAAACATATTAAGTTATGAGAAGTTTCAGACAAAGTTTAAAGGCTTGTAGTAATTAGGCGATAGGTATAAATATTATTTTTATTTTATTTATTTGCTCTTGTGTTTATTAGAAGTTTCGACACTTTAAATTTTATTAATTGTTTATATAATTCTACGTTAAGTTCTATCATTGTCATAAGCAATATTTAAAAAAATGTCTGACTATTGAGTTTCTTGTGGCGCATCTCAGCAGTGGTCTCTTTGAAGTGCTAGTAGAATTATGACGTGTAAAAGAGCCCGTGCAGGCCGCACGGGCTTACTGAATAAACAACTTTTTTTATTTTTATACCAACACTACTATGTGTGTGTAAACATATTATTAAAGCTTACCTGGATAATTGTTATCAACTAAGAATCGGCTGCAAACTGGCACCATGTTTTCTACGATGCTATCGCCGAGGTCAGCCGACCAGGAGTTAGCAAAAGCGCCGATCAGGGTCGTAACCGAATTGACACACGCCGTCAGGTCAGAGTTGCTGATCTTTGATTGTTTGTTGACGATGGACCACAGCACTTCGCATTGATCAAAACAGGTTGCTTCAGAGCCGGCGAACTTTTTGCGATCTGGAAGGAGACAGTTTCATTTAATTAATTAAATATCAATAGACAATCTTACACAAATTTACCTATTCTATTGCCTTCACGTATCGTTAACGTTACAATAGCTTTTATTTACGTGACTGTAATGGCGGCCGAGTTAACCTTTTCAACGCCATTGATGGATTTTTCCGTCATGGTTGACAGCGAAAATAGACCTGAGTATCTATGAGGCAAAGTTGACATTCGCTCTGGTTTTGTGTTTGACATAGCGTTGAAAAGGTAAACAATACGATAACACGCTGTTTGTCCCGTGGCCCGGCTGACCGATATTGATGTCATAAATATGAGGTACCTAGTTTTAGGTTATGTTGGTTCACCAGCTGGATGAGCTTGGAGGTGGTCCAAAAAACAACCCAGAAATAGGAGCACCGCTTCAGCGGAGCTACGTCGACTGTTAAATTTGATTTTGAAATAGAAAGATTGGTCAGCCAGCGCCGTGGGACCACGGTTAATGAGTGGATAACACGTTAAAGGCAAGCTAACATACTGGATTTCATTCGAGTTTTGTTCTTAATATCAAATAAATATTTTTTGTGATGCAGTAACAAAATTGCTGATATATTGTTGTGTAATCGTAACTTTCCTGGTGCACGGTTAACCTTTCCAACGCCATTGGCGGATGTTTCCGTCATGGTTGACAGCGCGAAATAGACCGAGTATCTATGACGCATAAATTGGACCACAGGACAATGTCACATAATTGACCTAGTCCCGAACTAAGCTCTAGGCTTGTACTATACGGTCAGGTGGGGTAAATATAAGACACGGGTAAAAATAAGACTAAGTTTGAACACTCGAAAACTTTTTCTACGGCCTCTATTCAGGTGCGTTAAAACGATATCGTGTTTGACACGTTTAAGAATCGTTTATGTCACAGTCACCATTATTGTAAATGACATAAGAGTTATCAAAATGTTGACAATACGGAAACAGGTCAAAAACGATATCGTTATAACGCAGTTGAATAGAGGCCCTGCTTCATTCCTTTTCAAACGCTTTTTTGTCCTTTTTTGTGTGTAGACTTCCTTTTAAATGCAATAGGAATGCAGTAGAATAAGTTTTGAGTGTTAGAAACTTAGTCTTATTTTTACTCGTGACTTATATTTGCCCCACCTGACCCTAGGTACTAGACAACGATAAACATACTTATATAGATAAATATATACTTAAATACATAGAAATCATCCAAGACTCAGGAACAAATACTCGCGCTCATCACACATATATCTGCCCTTACCAGGATTTGAACCCAGGCTAGCGTGTCGTCAAATGTCGTATTTGACACAGCGATGAAAAGATTAAAAGGTATTTTAAATATTATACCTCCGTTCTTAAAAGACTTGGTGATGGTATCCAGTTCGGTCCTGGCGGATTTTAGCTTGAACGTGGCGAGTAATCCAGCCCACGTGTCGTCTGACGCCGCCACCGAGAAGATGTCGAAGTAGGCCTTCTGGCACACGAAGCTCTTGCTGTTACGGGAGCCGCCCAGCACGCATACGATGTAGCGGAGGAGGAATCCGAAAACTGGAAAAAAATGTATGGTCAAATGCAGGAGTCAAATCAATGCCTCCCTAGAGAAGTAAGTACCCTCGTCAATGATTACATACATACATAACGTCACGCCTTCATTCCCAGAGTGGGGTAGGCAGAGGTACAAATACAGAGAGTCCGCACAATCAGGGTAAGATGTTTACTAGTGTAATAGTGACAGGTTGCAAGCTTATCGCCTAACAGTACTACAAGCCTTTCCGAATATTTATTTCTCCGGATTTTGAATTTTTCCTATACTTAACGATGACCCATCGAGTTTGGACTCATTAGTTTATTGATTAGCAGTAAATGATTTTGCAAAAAAAAAGTACAGTCGGCAACATAAGCTTGTCTAATAATATTTTTATTTGACCTTAGTGCTTGCCATTATTCTGTTAGTGTCTTTTGCTGTCCTTGTGTATAACCTTCGAAGGCGTTTATAATCTGCTTTAACTACAAGCTCATTATCTTAATTTGTGGTTAACTACATAATAGCTATGTAGTCTTAAGTGGATGAGCTCAGTTCAAAAAGTTTAAACTATAAACACCTTAGCCTAATAGTGCAAATTGTGGTTACAGAATCATCAAGTCTTTTTAGAGTTGTTGGTATTTCTGTGGCTCTGCCTACCTCACTCTGGGAATGAAGGCGTGATTCATGTATGTGTGTACTAGATGTAACGCCTTTAACATGTAACGCTAAACTTACTTCTGATCAAAAGGCTTCCAAGTTGTCCGATGAACATGTCGATGATGTTTCCAAGGGCCACGATGACCTTAATGCCGAAGTTGAGGACGTCGTCAAAGCTGCGGGGGATGTCCAAGTTCAGAACTGCAGTGATGCTAGTCTGCTTCACGTTTTTCTTGTCCTTAACGTTCTTGAAGAGGTCCTTCACGTTGGTGACCAGGCCGTCTCCCTTCACCGCGTCGGTGCCTCCATTCTGACGACAATAGATTAATAAGAATAATAAGAGAATTGATAGATGTACCTCACGAACGCGGGTTAACTGGCTAGCTTTAGGCTTGTCTATAAATAAATAAATATGAAAACTTTATTGGACGGGGCTTGAAATATTGTTCTTTTGTAAGAAGCAAAAAAGATTGTCTTTGCCTCCCGTTTTTTAGTGTTCCGTAGTCTAACCAGGAACCCTTATAGTTTCGCCATGTCCGTCCGTCTGCAGCCTAGCGCAGAGACTCTTAGTACTAGAAAGCTGTTATTTGGCATGAATATACAAAGAAGGCACGCCGAAAAGGTGGTAAATTAAACATCAAAAATATTGCGGGTTTGTAAAAATAATTTTCGATTGCTAATTAGTGGTGCCGATTATTAGTGGTAGGACCCTGTGCGAGGTCCGTCTGGATCGCTACCACCATCTTATCCATTAACTAACCGCCAAGCAACAATGTTCGCATTGTTGTGTTCCGGTGTGGGGATAAGACAACCGGTGAAATTACTAGTATAGAGGCATTCCATCTTAGTCCTCAGGGTTGGCAACGCATTTGAGGTCTCAGTGTTATAGTCTTGTAAATTTAAATGTCTATGGGTCTCAGATTCCACTTAACATCAGGTGGCCGGAGTGCTCGTGTCTCCTTCTCTGTCCGTCCGTCCGAGCATGGTCCGACATGCTCTTGCCCGGTTTTATGTTTGTAGTACTTAACGGCTTCGGGACCCTACACTGAGCATGGTCCGACATGCTCTTGCCCGGTTTTATGTTTGTAGTACTTAACGGCTTCGGGACCCTACACTGAGCATGGTCCGACATTCTCTTGCCCGGTTTTATGTTTGTAGTACTTAACGGCTTCGGAACCCTACACTGAGCATGATCCGACATGCTCTTGCCCGGTTTTGTTTGTAGTGCTTAACGGCTTCGGAACCCTACACTGAGCATGGTCCGACATGCTCTTGCCCGGTTTTATGTTTGTAGTACTTAACGGCTTCGGAACCCTACACTGCGTATGGTCCGACATGCTCTTGCACGGTTATTAAGTTTAAAGGTGCTTACGTTGATGGTGACTCCGGCCTTCCAGTTGACCTGGCCGTTGTCGGAGACGTCGATTCTCTTCACGTCCACGCTGACGCTAGGGTAGCCCGCACTCACAAAGAGCTTGTTGCATGGTCCAACGATCTTCTGAACGAGCTGCGTTCCAGCTGGAAAATAAAACGAAGTTACAACCTTATTCATGGACAGACCTGTGCCAACTCGGGCACGAATACTAAAGTGATGGACTTTCAGACGAGAACTTCATGAAGGGGAATATATACCTAAACGTCTTTTTTTTGTTCCTAACCTGTTAACTTCCAGAACCCAAACCAACCGTACTTAGGGTTCCGTAGTCAAACTTAACCTTTACAGTTTCGCCATGTCCGTCCGTCCGTCCGCAGCCTAGCGCAGACACTTATACTAGAAAGCTGTAATTTGGCATGAATAAATAAGATATTAGTCACGCCAACAATGTGGTACAATAAAAGTGACTCTCCTTTACGTAACGTGGGGATGTTTATTTTTTTCTCGCCTACCTTATAGTGTGGGGTGTCGTTGGATAGGTCTTTCAAAAATATTACGGGATTATCCAAACAGTTTTTCCATTAAGTAATCCGTTTATGAAATATTAAGCTTTAAAGCGCTAATTTTTGTTGGACTCAAGTGTCGTCCCCCCCCCCCACTACAGCCAAAACTACAAATACTAAAAATTTGAAAAAAACCTTAAATGAAAGAGCATATAACGAATTTTAAAGGAAAACTATCACGACTGAGGAGACATCATTAGTTCTTGAGTTACAGGCGATTAAAGTGATTATACCTACTTAAATCATCTAAGACGGTACCAATTGACTTTAAATAGAAAATTAGTTATTACTTGTTCATTTTTATGTTTGTAGTACTTAACGGCTCCGGAACCCTACACTGAGCATGGTCCGACATGCTCTAGCCCGGTTTTTATAGGTAGATCACTAATGCAACGATATAAAAAATGCAATTTATTATTAATTAGATTAACGATTAACGTTAACTTGCGTTAAAACTCGATGTTTAACGAAGTTAACTATTTAATTAACGGTGTCCAGTTATGGCAACGACCCTGAAGGATTGGGAGTCGTAGTCTACAATATTTGTAAGGATACTCACAGCCCTTGTTGTTGGAGTTGGTGATCGCGCCAATGACGCTGAAGAGGTTGCCGAAGCAAGAGGAGAAGTGTTGCTTGGTGATGGTCTTTGAGGACACCCAGCCGGATAATTCAGCGGCTTTCTCTAGGACGATGGTGATGGAGCCAGTCGCTGGAAATACCAATATTCGTTATAACGTCGCTCGCGACTTCATATACGTGCTTAGTCTTTTCTGTATGAGTTTTATATTGAAAAACAGATTTAACTTTTGTCAAGTACATTCGTACCTCTCGTTCGCACATCTTCGCTCTCCCTCTCTTATCTACCACCGAAAGGACGATTAAAAAAAAAAATGTTTATATCTGTGCTGGTGCCTCTTTTTAAGTGTAAGTATCTACTTGTGCTAAGAGAGAACGATGGACGCGAAATATGTCGCTCCCTTCAAAAAATGTAAAATTGCCTTGTTTCTTTAAAATAAACGCAGTACTATTTAATTGTGGTGCCGTTTTAATGAAGAAGCCAACATTTTCGACACGTTAGCCCAGTTGGTCACCCTAGCTTCGAAGCTAGTAAGGGCAGATATTTGATGAGGATGAGTATTTATTCCTGAGTCTTGTATGTTTTCTATATATTTAAGTATATATTTCTCTATATAAGTAAGTTTATCGTTGTCTAGTAAGTTCAAGCCTAGAGCTTCGTTTGCGACTAGGCTTGCAACCTGTCACTAATACTTTAGTTAACTTCTTGGCCTGTTTGTGCAAAATGTGTTTACAGAATTATAAACAAGTCTTTTTTGAGTTGTTGGTATTTCCGTAGCTCTGCCTACCCCCACTCTGGGAATGAAAAAGTGATGTTATGTATGTATGTTTATCTGTTTCGGTCTCCCAAGCTAGAGACGCCTAGTTTGAGGGCCTCTGTTGCCGACTGAAGGAATTCGAAAATTCGACACATTTCCTGGAGGTTTAACCATTAATTAACTACGACTTTTAGCAGATAGTTTATCTACTTGTCGAACATCATACCCTACTCGTATCTAACTATGCGTGTGTACCCTTTATTTATTATTAAAGTATCCAATATTTCAGAGTTGTTGGTGTTTCTGTAGCTGTGCCTACCCCACTCTTGGAAGGAAGGTGTGATGTTATGTATGTATGTTTGGTGCTAATGATTTACCTTTGTTTCCAATACTAGCGGAGTACTTGGCGACGTCTTCCTTGCAGTTGTTCAACCGGTACAGAGCAATGAGGTCTGATGCGGTTTTGGCTTCTCCGATAATACCGAATCTTGCGTTGAACGCCGCGGTGCAAATGCTTTGGTCCCCTAAAAAAAAAACATTTAATGGCCTGAACGTAAGTATACAACAGTTGAAAGGGAGTCTAAGATTTCAAATACGTTGCCAACCCAGCACTAATGAAACGCATACGCTAGTAAATCTATCTAACAATCATCCCTTTGCTTCGCCATAGTCGGATAAAAATAAGGCAATATTTTTTCGCTATTTGTGTTAGAGACAAATATATTTCTGCCATATTCGAATATTGCTGGCTTACTGCTTTTGGGGAGCGATTTTTGAATGTCACCGATGAGCTTCAAAACACTCGTGACTAGTAAAATCATAATGGCTACCAACATGCAGCTAATATGCCGTTTCTGTCATAGACAATAGTTTACTTGGGTCCCGTCTTACGCAGTGTTTTCCAAATTACCGTTTTTTTTTGTCATAAGTAATCCCTAGTTATTAGTAGTCACTGGAGCCGACCGTATAAAGAAACGTTTCAATCAATGTCATGTTATGGCGGTTTTTAGTTTTATAACTTATGACAGTCGGCTGTTTAAGTCTCCGTATGACACTCAAAAATCGGTCCCCAGTTCTTGGTAGTAAGCATCCATGGTAACAATGCTATAGCGGTTATTATAGAACTGTTATTTCCAATGCATTTGTCGTTACAGAACTTTTATCGTCATGACAACGCTTTCGTGGCTTTGGCTATGGGTGGCATTCTTGACGGAATGGCATGCAAAGGCACTCACCTGGGAATCCGTTGACGCAAATTCCAATCTTGAAGATGACGGCAACCACTGAAAACGGATTGAATTGAGATTTTGTTTCTGACAACAACATATATAACAACAATATAGCATAGTTCGTAGTATTTACAATTGAAAAAAAATATTTTTAGTAAATTGAATTTTAAATACTTACACCTAGCGAAGATGGATCCAACTGAAAAGAAATTAAAAGGCATTTAGTATTTATATAACACAAAAATAAAAACCAAAAGTAAATAATAAAAAACAGCTCACGTCCGATGAACACGGAGTCGATGATACCACCGATTCCGAGGGCAACTGGAATTAAAAAGTCCAGTGTTGATAGACGATAGAAAATAACATCATATTTTAACGACTGTCCCAACTGTCACAAGTCAAACAACAAATAGGTCATACACACTCTAAAAAACAAAAGTTGTCTTTCCTGTGGTTAAAATAGTTAAAAGCTTGTGTGCATATAAGTTATGTTTTTATATGATAGGTCTAAAGTAGTCCTGGCGCCGTTTATGCGGGAATGGGCTTAGCCAGAAAATTAGGCCTTAAAAACGTTAACTTCTGGCGTATCCACAGGCAAGACGGTAACCTAAATCTGTGTATGACCCAAATATCACACATCAGTGTCGTAGGGACCATGCCGCAGATACCCTTCTAATCTGTGCACCTGCTGGAGAGGATGTTCTTTTTATAGTTTTTCTTTATTTTTTATTATTTATAGCTTAGTAAGTTTCGTTTTATCTTAAACTTGACACTCCATGGGTGAATACTGATCCAACGAAACCTCGCACTCTAAAATACGCCAGGGCCTGTAGCCTACGGTCTCAAATAAACATGGCGTCTATGTAATGTTAACATCTATGTTATACATTTTTAAATACGCCATTTTGTCACTTTTTATGGTTTCGTAGTCAAACTAGGAACCCCTAGAAAGCTTGATATTTGGCATGAATATACTTGTTTTTTTTGTTTAGAGTACCTCTCCTACACGTTGTAGGGATGTTCTTTTTCTCTCGCGTACCCACGGTGTGAGGCGTCTTTCAAAAGTGACTTTAAACGGAAAACTAGTTGTTAGGTACTTGTTGTTTCTTGCATAGTCCGACATGCTCTTACCGGGTCTTTCTCTATAGAGTTTGCTATAAAGACTACCTACTTGTAGTTACCTAAAACCATATCAACAACTATTAAAATAAAATCCTTACCTCTTATGATAAGTTGGACGATATCCTTAAAGGCGGTGATCTCTGTAAATACATTAAAAGGTTTATTTAAGTATTTATTTATGTATTTATTTATTTATTCAAACGTTATTGCACAGTATAAATGGCGAACGTAATGCCTTAAGGCATTAAGGCTGACTTGAGTATTATTAAATGTAAGTAAAACTGAGAGTTAAAACACAACTTACTGATGCTAATGATCTCAGTGAGAATGTTCGAGGCCAGTTTGCCGATTCCTAAAACAAAACAAATAATAGGTTAAATATGAAAAAATCTATATTCTATCAGCGATGTGTGACAGCGATAGACAGCCGGGTACTTTTAATACCCTGGGGTACCTTTATTATTCTGGAGAATTAATAGTAAAGTCAGTGTCAATTGGACTTGCAAAAGATGTAAACTAATTAGTACTGTTTGACACATAACATCAAATATTCACCAAGCGTGTTTTTATTAAAATTAACGTGTAATAAAAAGTTATTTCATTTCAAACTTAATTTGAAAATAATGATCTAGTGTACAAATCATTGCAAAGACCTCACGTGATCTTTAAAAGTGCGTGATTATCGAGTAATCTTGGTGAATTGGTTCGTTTGGTTTTCAAAAGTTCAAATGACACACTCTTTTTGGCAACCCTAAGTATGTGTAAAAGCGATATTAATACTAAGCCAAATATATACTGCCGTAATAATAAAGAAGGCGGTTAACCACAATGTTGTAGTTGAAGAATTCTATACTCTATTGATAAATACATTAGATTTAAAATGCTTCAGCTATTACTATGCAGTTAGCCGCCTTTTTGGTATCTCGGCAGTATACCAAATTTCATCGCAATCAGTTCAGTTAACAAACAAACAAATAAACAGAGTTGCCTTCACATTTATAATACTGTTAATTTGAATTAAATTACAAGTTTTAAACATACCTGAGAATCCTTTAAGAATGCTTCCAATCAGACCTCCGAAGTCGAATGTAACTGTACCCTAAAAAAAAAACACATTTGTTTAATACAAAATGGGTTTGTCTTGACCCTAGTCGAGACCAGAACGTCAGGACAGGGTCGAAGATGAAGCGAGCTTACCCAGAAGGTACCTGGGTCGTTTTCAAAAAAATTGTACATAGTTAAGGGCTTTAATTAAAACAAAACTTAATTGATTCCTTTGTGTGACGAAAGTTACCCATACAGGTTGGACTAACTTTCGTTATACAAAGGACGCGATCGTGATTTTGTTTTCATTAAGCCCTTAACTATGTACATTTTTTTTGAAAACGACCCACCTATTAATGCTATTTTTGAAGGACACCGGGTCAAACGCACACGGAAATACGGATGTCAGCAGGGTGTTCCAAATTCAAACGTTCAAACGATGATCCTAACCGCTGGAGCCAGGTAGGGCGCACAGGATCATCGTTTGAACGTTTGAATTTGGAACACCCTGCCGACGTCCGTATTTCCGTGTGCGTTTGACCCGGTGTCCTTCAAAAATAGGATTAATAGGTACCTTCTGGGTAAGCTCGCTTCAACATAAATGTCCCTTGATTTTCCCTTATCACTTTTAATTATTCAGACAAGCTTTCGACTATTTTTTTACATAGTCGTCAGCTTGCTTATAGAGATCCAACCAGGATTCCGCTGAGCGTCCAGAGGCGACCTTATTACTGTTACTGTGTTTTCTAATAAACTAAGGTTTTAAAAGCGGTTTTTTAGGGTTCCGTAGTCAAACTAGGAACCCTTATAGTTTCGCCATGTCCGTCCGTCCGCAGCCTAGCGCAGAGTAGAAACTGCTAAACGTTCTCTCAATGTCCACAGTGGTCAACAGGGCATTCTTAAAATATTTATAATGACTCAAACCCAATTTCTCATTCATGTTGGTTATTGTCATTTTATCACATTTTATGAGACTGTTTACTTTTTCATGGTGTCATAACCAGTATTTTTTCTAGAACCATTATTAACGTTTTATAAATACCTTTAAAAAAAAATTCACATACAATGTCGATAAATAAGCTTTAACTTCTTTTATTATTGCAATGCTGTCATCTAGCGTCAATTGACGAGACTGCAGTTCCTGCGGACTCGATATCAGATATGACATTGAACCTCTTTATAGTAATCAACAATGTTCAATATGCACATTAATTAAATTACATCGACATCTTTTTTATCGGTATCAAATCCCTAGAACTTGCCTCGAGATATCCCAGGTATGATTATTGTGAAGTCTTCGAATTCAAGTCACGACTTTGGTTTATTAGAAAGCACAATGATAGTATTGAGGGCGCGACTGTTGGCTCAGTGAAGTTAGCTGTATCGTGATAGGTTGCACCCATTCTACTCCATCACCAGATAACCAGTTCCTATAACGGGAAGTGGTACAAAAACAGGTCCTTAAGAAATTATGCTCATAGAGTTTTGTCTTAAGAAAACGTTTTTTTTTCATAGGTAATTATTTACTTAGAAAAAGTATTCAGTATTAGCAGTGTTTGCCCGCTTTGGTATTGTGGTCGGAATGACGTTATTTTTTTTGTAACCGCGTTTTGTTTTTTAAGTCCAGCACTAGCTATAACAAAATACCATGTGGCGTTTAAGCTCTTAACACATTAGCATAAATTTGTTTATTTATTTTAATGGTAAAATACATACATACATAACGTCACGCCTTTATTCCCAGAGTGGGGTAGGCAGAGCAACAGAATACCAACAACTCTAAACTTGTCGATAATTCTATAACCACAGTCAGGCCAAGATGTTTATCAGTGTATTAGTACAACCCCTTATTCCCTTAGTCGCCTCTTACGACATCCACGAGAAGACATGGAGTGGCACTATTCTAACCCGGCAACCGCATGGGGGCAATGGTAAAATAATAAACAAAAAAGTCTAGAGAAAAATAGATGTCTTTTGCTTCAAACCTCTTTAAGCATGATTTATTCAGAACACCTTTTAGGTTCTAGCGCCTTTCTTCTCAGCAGTGGTCTCCGCTTGGGAAGCGTGAAATTGACGTGTACAAAAGTGACTTCCTACTTACTGAGTAAACATCTTTTATCTTTATTACACTCTTTGTGGTCACCTTTCAATAAAAGATATAATATTTTTAAGAAATATACGTACACCAACAGTTGTTCCACCACTATTGTTGTTGCCGTTGTTGCCATTGTTGCCGTTGTTGGTTGGGGCTGGGGTATTGTTGCCTGTTGGGGCTGGGGTATTGTTGCCTGTTGGGGCTGGGGTATAGTTGTCATTTGGCGCCTGGGTAGAGCTGTCACCGTTGTCTGTTGGAGCTGGAGTACCGTTGTCGCTTGGGCCTGCGGTGGTGTTGTCACCGTTGTCGCTTGGGCCTGCGGTGGTGTTGTCACCGTTGTCTGTTGGAGCTGGAGTACCGTTGTCGCTTGGGCCTGCGGTGGTGTTGTCACCGTTGTCTGTTGGAGCTGGAGTACCGTTGTCGCTTGGGCCTGCGGTGGTGTTGTCACCGTTGTCGGTTGGAGCTGGAGTATTGTTGTCGCTTGGGCCTGCGGTGGTGTTGTCACCGTTGTCGGTTGGGCCTGCGGTGGTGTTGTCACCGTTGTCTGTTGGAGCTGGAGTACCGTTGTCGCTTGGGCCTGCGGTGGTGTTGTCACCGTTGTCGCTTGGACCTGCGGTGGTGTTGTCACCGTTGTCGCTTGGGCCTGCGGTGGTATTGTCACCGTTGTCAGTTGGGGCTCCGGTGGTGGTGTCACCGTTGTCAGTTGGAGCTGGGGTGTCTGGGGCTGGGGTGGTTGGGGCTGGAGTTTTTGGGGCTCGGGTGGTTGGGGCTGGAGTTTTTGGGGCTGGGGTGGTTGGGGCTGGAGTTTTTGGGGCTGCGGTGGTTGGGGCTGGAGTTTTTGGGGCTGGAGTGTCTGGAGCCTGGGTGCTTGGGGCAGGGGTGTTAGGAGCTTGGGTGTTTCCAGTGTTGCCGCCTCCGTTGTCGGTCCATTTATCGGTATCACCGTTTGCGTTACCAATAATAACAATAGTGGTGTTTATGTAAACGGTGATGTCTGAAAAGAATAGTATAGGTACAATGTATTCCCGTATAGTTTACTCGTAGTTTAGAAATTATTTTGAGAGCTTTCAAAATTGGTGGTTGTAAAGTAACTATTGTTATCGTAAAATGTGTCAGAAATTAGATGTCAGAAAACTGTTCAAGGCGCGATTGTTCGAATATGGCGACACGAGTGGAGAAGTACGCGGCTAAGTGAAAATTCGAGAGCACGTCGAAACCAATCACCAAATTTCAAAACTCCCGGTAAACCTTAATCGCATGGATCTTTTGTTTCGTTACTAAACTCAGGAGCTATAAAAACTGGTCACTTTCTATGAGACATTCTGTACAAAATGATCCGTTTTCATTGCTTTTGACTATATTTATTCTATCCTTGTAAGAACCAATACTTATTTTAGTAACATTGCAATTTCAACCTTCTCTAAATAATCATAGGGTGCCTTTTATTTTTGGTATTATGTTCTCAAAATATATCTGGGGACTCAGGGGGCCATAACTTATAATCAGATTAAATTATTACTGTTTAATGTTTTTTACCACTAAACGATAGACAACGGGAATAAAAGAAATGTACATTTTTGGTAGTGAAACCGTTAGAACTTTTACGTTAATTCCAAATTAGTTTTGTACACAACTACCTACATGCAAAAGAGGCTTTAATTAAGTTTATCCTAAAGTTTTTTTGTAAAGTTCTAGTACCTGGGTATCCTGAGTTCACGAGTTTTGGTCCACACGCTGGGTACAGGTTTTGTACGATTTCCTTGCCAGCTGAAAAAAAGATTGTCGTAATGAGGAAATATTTTTGCACTAAGCTCTAGGCTTGTTCGAGAGATAATAATATTAATAATCAAAGAAATAATTATGTAGAAAATATTGGATGTCAGAAACAATATATGTAGTATAGTGTATAATTAAGTACAGGTACTAAATATTATTAGTGCATCTTTTCAATAAATAATAATAATAATAATAATAATATACTAACCGCATTAAGATTATATATTTTTTTAATTTTGTTACAAAATAAATATCATGAACCTTTTATGACTTTTTTTCCAACTACTATACATAAAAAGTTATACTCAGTACACTTTTTGTGTAAACTCCATTTAATACTTACAGTCTTTCTTGTTAGCGTTTGCAATAGCTCCGGTTATGGTGGTTACTGTAAAAAAAGCATTAAGTTACAAAACTGCAAGAAAGAAGTATATTAAAGGTCTAAATATAAATAACCAGTACAAAAAAAAAAGCATCTGCTTACTTGAGACGATGCTCCTGGAAATAGTTTCCTTAGTGATGGAACTATGGCCTCCTGAAAAAAAACGAAATTAATTATAGATGTGAATTTAGGACATTTGTCAAAGTGACTTTAAACATTATTTGACTTACACAAGGTTCTTTTTTGAACTAGTAAAATTTGACGTGGACAACTCAAATTATTTTTTTAATTATTATATGCCATAATAGCTAAGTCGCATGTAATTAAAAAAAAGTATTTAGACATTAAAAAAACATTTTAACAAATATTGTACCAATCTGTTCACAAATTCTTAAAACTGCATAGTTCATAAACTAAGTTTAAGAATTATGAAAAAGCGGCGTGTCGCCAGCAGGGATTTTCGAGTCCAAATTTGGTGGGTCTACATTAAGTACAGCGAAGATCCCGTGCCCTTTTATTTTTTATGAAGTAATTGATATCTAAGACTTTTTAAGACTTTTTCTTAAGACAACAATCTCAAGGCTGTAATGCGTTGCTAACCCAGATGACTAATCGTAAGATGGAATGCCTCTATGCTAGTAAAAAAATACATTGGGGGTCTTATCCTTGCTGCATGCTGCTTGGCGGTAGGTTAAGGGGATGGTGGTAGCTAAACGGACCCTACATAAGGTCGTACCTCCATCTTCAGCCCATAATGCCTATTTAAGTAACATTGTAATTGCAACCTCCGTCCATTTTAGTTTGAATTTCCTTAAGGGACAAACCTGGGGATCGGGGAGGTCAGATCAGTTTAACACCATAATTTTGCAATAGTAACCTTTAATGTAACCAAGGAGAACGCCGCCTTGTTCGAGGATGATCCTGGCTGCTCCGGTTGCCTTGTCGATTCCTGAAATAGGGTTAATTTATAAAATAATGTAAAATACTTTTATATGCACGCCTAGCATGGAAAGGCCATCGAGCACACAGGCCACCTGATGGTAAGTAGGATAGACATTTAATATCCTATAACTACAACCGCGTTGCCAACCGTAAGAGACACTTACCCAAATTAACCTAGACGCAAACTAAACCCTAGGCTAGTAGGTACTATGGGTACTAGACAACTCTAAACCCTGTCGTAGACTCCATTCACCTGGATTAATAAAGTTTTATATAAAACTAGAGCTCCCCCGCAACTTCATACGCGTGGAATTACTTTCCCACCTTATCCCTCCTAGTGCACCCCTAGCATGTCCAAGGAATGTTCCCTGCAAATTATAAGTCCCTAGGTCCAGTGGTCTTGTTTTGTCATACAAACTTTAGACCCCCCGTTTCACCCCCTTAGGGGTCAATTTCCAAAAATCATTCCTTAGTGCATTCCTAGACCTCGTAAGGAACCTACGTGCCAAATTTGGGATCTCTTGAAATGAAATGAAAAATGAAATTAAATATCACCCACCGGTTTGGAATGTGCGCTGATATGTCAATCAGTCACTCAGTTTATTTTTTATATACCAGCAACCCGCTGTCGCATCGCTTTGGTTTTTGAGTTTTCTGACTATGTCTAGTGACAGGTGACATTTCAGTTTACATGGCGCAGCTTATACGAAACCCAATGTCGTGTTAACTCTGTAATGTATACCAAATTGTCACCTGTCACATGTTAAGATGGTGAAATAGGGGGCAGAATACTACTAGACTAACTAACCGTAACTCTCCGTGAAAAAATATCTAAGCGATGGTGAACTGCATCAAGTTCCGTTGCGTGGTTTAGGAGTTAGCAGACAGACGCGGAAAGCGACTTTGTTTATCCTATGTAAAAAGAATACTATGTCTTATTTTCAGTACACTTTATTCACATTGAGGAATCATGTACTAACAGTGTACTTTATGCACCAATTCTAGGGATGGGAGCATAGATGCATAGGTTAATTATCCTCCAATCACCAAAGGGTATTAATCGTACCCCTTCATTTTTCATAATTTCATTTAGGGGAGAGCGGGGCTGCAAGTGCCGATTTTCATAAAACACAAAATTGAGCTATGAAAATAGTCTATATATTGTGTGGCTTACACACACATTTAAAGAATGGTTATTGGAGTTTCTGAATAGTGATATTATTTTGTGCATCGTTAAACAGTTTTCAAATAAAATCCTTTTTTATGAGATCGATCGGAACGGAACTACTAACCCCACTATGGGGCTGGTTGTTCCATCCTTTTGAAATACAAACTTATCCTTAAACAAATAAATCTCAGTTCTCACACGCTAAATGAGTATTTTGTAATTCGTCTAAATATGTGTTTATTTTGTGTGCACTATCAACTCGGTTAACAAAAAAATCAAAGGCAAAAAGGTATTATTTTGTGGGGTTCGTTGTTCCGTTGATTTAGTTTTTTTTCCATAACTACTATTATACCAAAATGGAAGCAACTTAAACGGCTCCTGCAACGGCATAATTTCATAACGTTTCGCGTCAAACATCATAAAAATTGCTCCGTTTTTTACTTGCATTTCTATTATCATCGGAACAACTTACCCCCGGCACTTTCAGCCCCGCTCTCCCCTACCATAATGGTTTTCCCGGGTTACCTTCGTTTCGTCAAAAAGTTTTCGGTCAAATACATTTTTTCTGACATCACGTAAATTTTTCATGCCATCGTATAGAGCCCAATAGGTTAGGTTAGGTTTGTTTTATTACGATTCTAAATAGTTCACGGTTTTAGAAAAAAAGCCTATATGGCAAATGAATATTTGATGAATATTTGATTTTGCATATGATTCGTATGGCAAATAGAATTATGTCAAATGAAATTCGGTGAAACGATAGCGAACCGGTATTAACATACTAAGTAAGTAGTATACCTATTTAATCAACCCAGGTGAATCGAGTCTATGGCAGGTAGAACACAGAAAATATCCAAGCCTAAGGAAAAATTACACATAATTTTTTCATTAGGCATGGTTACTACCAACTAAGCTCGCACGCTAATGGTGATAGATATAGAAAGTATAACGTAGATATGATACTACTTAACGTGCACAATTTATATATTAAAAACCGGGCAAGAGCATGTCGGACCATACTCAGTATAGGGTTCCGAAGCCGTTAAGTACTACAAACATAAAAATTAAGAATGAATAACTAATTTTCTATTTTAGTAATTTGGTGCCGTATTAGATGATTTTAGTATAGATATAAATGCGTTAATCGCCTGTATCTCAAGAACCAATGATGTCTACTTAGTCGTGATAGTTTTCCTTTTAAATTCGTTAAATTCGCTTTCATTCAAGATTTTTTTCAGATTTTTAGAACGGGTTCCCAAAATCTGTTCCCTCAAACCCGTAATATTGAAAGACCTATCCAACGATATACCACACTTTGGGGTATAGACGAGAAAAAAATACATCTCCTTGGGAAAAATGCTAAAAAAAAGGTTTTCAAAATTATATTCTACCACTTTGTTGGCGTGACTAATGTGTTTATTCATGCCAAATTAGAACTTTGTAGTACTAAGAGTCTTTACGCTAGGCTGCGGACGGACGGACGGACGGACAGACATAGCGAAACTATAAGGTTTCCTAGTTTGACTACGGAACCCTAAAAATTAGGTGTTTGTTAGAAGCTTAAATGATAAGGATGAAATATCGGTTTACAACTACGCGCCTCTCACATCTGTTGATGTACAAAGGTCTCTTTATATAAATGGATTCTCAATGTTAAAAGGGATCCATTGACAATATCAAACAAAGAAAAAATATGATAATTGACTAACACCCATTAAGTTCAGTAAGTTTTTAATAATATATGTTTTTATTTTTAACAACACAGACTTATCCATGTTAGTCATTACGTTTGACGTGAAAGTGACATAAAATGTTACCGGTCGATTATTATAAGTACCTATATTCTGTGGTAAGATGAAAAAATCCAATATGGGTCCACTCATACCTTGTCCGTTGTTATAACTCCTGACACAGCTGTTGTATTCGTTCTGGGCGTTCGGGAGCTTGAAGAGGATGTATAGGGCATCAGCGGAGGTGGCTTCTCCGTCGACATTGAACTGCCTGTTCCATGCTCTGTTGTTACAGATACTCCTGTCACCTGTTGATAAGCGTTACCAGTTAATTCCTGGAATGAAGATGGTCAGCACCCTATTTAACAAGGCCGAGGTCATGGTCACAAAAAAACAACTTTAATTTCACTTATCACGCTTTACACTGACTTATTATAGCCATGTATAAGCGGACTAAAGTGATGCATTTAATCCCTAGGGCATAACAATAAGTAATTAGAAGGGTAAGTTCATCCCCACCACGCGCGCTCCCGCGTGGCCTGTCAGCAGTTCAGAACTACTTATCGCAGCAAAAACTAGCGGGTTGCCACCCAAAATCGGCGCTTGGGGTGGACGTGCAACAATATTTCAAATGAAGCTCTCAAAGGCGCCACTGTCTACGTAAACTGTTGTTTTACCATACGAAATTGTTAGTTCCGTATTTGACTGCGTGCTTTACGATAATTGTAGGACGATATGAACGAAGTTTGAATCTTTATTTATAAACACATTAAGTAAAGAGAGTAAAAATTAAAGAATTAATAAATACATTGTGTACCTATGCACTTGCTGTTTAGATTTAATAATACTCGTTTTAAAACACTACAGTAAACAATTGCGATTCGCCTTCGAGATCTTGCTCTTGGTCTATACTTTACGTCACCGATACGAGTACCTACCGGATAAGCGTTTTGTTTAAAACCGCACCTTTTAAATGGTAAGGGATTTGTCAAGGACATCACTGAGACGCAAAATATTTAGGGTACTTTTTATCCGAGTCCGCTGGTGTAAAAAAAGGTTATGGTTTATCGTATAGTTTTACAGGTAAATAAACTAATTCTACACGAACGAGGTTGCGGACTCAGTATTATATCCTTGTGACAACCCTAATTTTGCGACAGGCGAGAGAGAGGTGAGGCGGGGCGTGGGGCGCTGTAGGTAATTATTTCACGGCTTTGCTGTCAAATCCATACAATGACGCCGAAGATGCCCTTCTAATAGTACTTATTGTTATGAATAGAGGTTAAGTAGAAGCCTTGGTATACCACAAACAGCCAGATACATGTTGCCATTCAATGGTGTTGTCTAACTTGTATAATTTAACATTTATTTTTATCTAAAACTCGAACTTCATCCTTCATAAATATCGGGTCATAATGGTTTACTTTTGTCCCTTGTTAAACAATCTACCTACTATTAGGCCTCCAATCAATCAAAGTACATACTGGACGATAATCAGAGCACTTCAAAAGTCAGAAATGAGAGACCAATTGATAATCAACTCCCGTATGGTAAAAAAAAACTGTACAAAGTTTTACCGCTATTTAATATCAGTTTAAATTTTAAATTTCATTCCTTTAATATGTACAGTTTACCGAGTGACACTCGGTTATTGTTAAAAGGTGTTCTAATATAACGATAGATCAACTTACCAGGGAATCCCTTGAAGCAGATGCCAACCTTGAAGATGAAGGCTATGATGCGGATCAAAAGCGAGCCGAGGCCGCGAATAGTGGTGTTAATGGCTCCACCCAGACCGAGGGTCACTGTCAATAGAACAAAAAATAAATACGGTTCAAATAATTCTAACACAAAGGATGATTTGAAAATAGCTGTCTTTTGTAATTTAAAGAAAAGAAAGAAAAAAAAACAATAACACAGAAGAGTAAAAATAACACATGAAAACGACCATTTTATATTTGACATAGCCCTGCCGAAATACCAAAGAAGGTGGCTAACTGCAATGTAGTTATCGAAGCATTCTACTATACAGGGTATTTTTTTTGTCAGTGCACAAATTTCAACATATGATTTTGTATCGTTAATATAATATATTACGACAGTAAAACGATTTAAAAAAATGTTGCAAATTATCTCTCTTTTACCTTCTCGTGTAGACACAAAGTCACACTAGAAATGATGACATGGGTTGTCAAGCTGTAGGTATGCGATACACTGTATTGATCTTCGATTTTTAAAATTTCATGTACAGCTTATCAGACAACAAGCCCCTCTCCTACTAATATTCTGAATTTTAAATTTCATTTATTAACTTTTTTTTTTATTTTTTTTTTTATGTTAAGGAGAAGGCACACGAGCACTCAGGCCACCTGATGGTAAGTGGAATCTGAGACCCATAGACATTTGAATTCTCAAGACTATAATCCCAAGACCTCAAATGCGTTGCCAACCCTGAGGACTAAGATGGAATGCCTCTATGCTAGTAATTTCACCGGTTGTCTTATCCCCACACCGGAACACAACAATGCGAACACTGTTGCTTGGCGGGTGGTTAATGGATAAGATGGTGGTAGCGATCCGGACGGACCCTGCACAGTGTCCTACCACCACTAAAAAACTTAACAACACTCCCCTCTCCTCGCACCCCTGCATTAGAGGGTCCATGAATATCGTTAAGTTAGTGGAATCATTGAATCGGCAATATCTCTAATATTTTTTAAGCTAGAGTAAAAATAACACAACAAGTGTTATTGATTAACAGCGAATATGCGAATATTAAAATTTAGATTTAAAATGCTTTTACTATTACTAAGCTGTTAGCCCCCTTTTTGGGTATAACGGCAGAGCATATGTTTCTAATATTCATTGAAACTTACGCTTGATAGCTAGGTTGAATACGTCAGCGATTGCGTTGATCTCTGAAAAAGTAAAAAAATAATGACATTAATAATAAATCACCTAAAATTAATATTATAAAGAGGTAAGATTACTTTTTTCTTTGGAATTATGGAACCGAAAAAAAAAGGTATTTATTGCCTTTAAAACAGATAAAAAATCATGAGAAGAGGAAAATGTACAATTACACAAAGGATCTAATAATAATATCAAAATATCAGGAACCCTGACATAGCTACCCTAGGTCAAGAAACAAAAATAAGATTTTGATTTTAAATTTAACTGTCAAAAAAAAACTATTTTAATCCTTTATCAAAAATTTACCATAATACTACTAAATCGATACAAATTCACTCGTATATAAGTGACAGACTGAATTTATTATATGTAATCATTTATGTCGAAATCAGAATATGTTAAAAACGGAAAACGCCGAAAAATTAATTTATCCCATTGTTAATAGTTATTGCTAGTGAGTTAGCGACCCACCCTCGCTTCGCTCCGGTTAAAGTATTATACTCGTACAACAACCTTCCTCTATCTATTAAAAAACCGCATCTAAATCCGTTGCGTAATTTTGAAGATCTAAGCATACATAGGGACAGAGGCAAGAATGTTGCCAGCAAGATTGGTGATGCCTGTAAATAAAAAAACATTATACTCTACATTATTTTATATACGTCGTGATTCCAAAAAATCCATACATTAACTGTTCTTAGTACATTATTGTGTTTAGTATGACTTTAAATTTTATGGATCTTTTTTGGTCGTTTGGACAGAGTTACTACCTATAAATAATACATTTGCTGGCCAATTTGAACCTTGGTGAACTAGCAACCAAACACTACAATTTACAACAAAATTGCTTAAGTATTTTCGAAGTTACCCTCTGGTTTAAGAAGACCACAAATATAAGTTACGCCGGCAATATTCGTCCACGCAGAAAGGTGCTCACTAATGCCGAAGATAAACGAACGTAATAATCAATTCAATACAAACCTTGTCGTGGTACGCGTAAGGTAGAATATGAAGTGACAGTTAAACTCAGCTTGTGTACGAATGACAACTGACGCGGCGCTAAATAAAATGGCGGTCAACGGCGTCGCTGCAATGGCTGCCGAATATTTGACCAATAGCCTTCGAAGTTATACCCGCGCAAACGCACTGCCTTTTAATTGGCTAAAACGTTTTCGCACCTCTTTTTTTCTCATTCTTTCAGCGCAGGTACATCGTTGTAACTTATATTCGTGGTACTACTGTATATTTGTAGAGTCTGGCAAATGAAAAATTTGAATAGGGACCCGCCCACCCAACGCCCACCCATTCACCGATAAAAGCCTTTGAAAGACTTACCTCTCAATAGAATACCCCACTCAAAGAAAAACCTCTTGCAACGATATTAAGTATATGACTAAGTTATTTGTTAATCTAACCATTCACTATAGGGGAAACTTTAACAGCTAAAGCACAGATAACCCTAATAAATAGCGCTTTAAAAAGCATATCGAACGGCTTTTCTAAGTAAAAGACTTATAAAACCCATTCGAAACCCCTTGAATGGGATAGCGGGCCGGTCCCTGGATGAGAATGAAAAATTCACTTACGCGGCAATACTGATTGTCAAAACCTATGGCAATGACATATAGTGTTACCGCGTAAGTGAATCTTTCATTCTCATCTTTCATTTGCCAGACTATATGCAGTTGTGTGAACAAAAGTCAAGTGGGCGGTTTTTAACCCTCTGCAACTGTGGTGACTTTATTAGAAACATTCTACTGGGGTGGAGTCTGTCAGACGTCATTTTTGATAAAACATAGAAAAAATACTAATGGGTCAATGATAAGTATTGTTTATTAAATGTATAGCATGATTATTTAATTTTCATGTGGAATTTATAATAAGCATGTAGGTATATGGGCTTCTAAATAAAAAAAAATACATTAACTTGACAAAGGTAAAAAAATCTAGAGTTTTTAACATAGATTAGTTTATAATGCCCCGAGTCTTTAGGAGAGGTTGCTGAGCGATACAGAGGCCCTAGCCAAGATGCGTTCGCTAACTAGCGATTCGATTCGTTTTGTTTTTAAACCAATCGCGTCACTGGTAGATCACGTCATTCGAAAAGTCACGTGATCTACCAGTGATGCGATTGGTTAATAACCAAACGAATCGAATCGCTACTTAGCGAATGCATCTTGGCTAGGGGGTCAGACCTATTTCACGCTATAAAGCGATTTTTTTTGGCGGTGTCTTATAGACGTCACGTCAGTCGCAGAGAGTTAAAGCCGGTGAGTATAGAGACTCGCTAATATCTATGTGGTGTTTCCATTATATACACCGTGTTTTTTTTTATTTACGATAACTTCGGCATATTGTTAGGTACACGTATAGAAACTACGTGGTACATTAGATTTTAAAATATTGCAAAAAAAAAAAAAAAAATTGTTTAGAACAAAGTAATTAAATGTTGTGTCTTCAATCATTCTAAAAGGGTCTTTAGAGTTAACTCATAGTTAGTGTCAAATACGTCGAGTCAGCGTGACATACACACACACAAGTAAAGATAACACTTGACAGGTGCACGACCTAACAATTGAAAACTCTTTACTCATAATAGGTAATTAAAAGAAAATTGTTAGGTAATTAAAAGAAAAACGTGATTAACTGATTAATTTTAATAATTGAATATCTTTATAACCGTACGAGTTATCATATGTCTGTCTTCGGGAAATTAGCTTAATTTGACTTGAAGAACGTGCCCTTAAAGTTATCGTAAATCAAAAAAAATACGGTGTATACATTTAAATACAAAATATTATCATATCTGTACATTTGGTACGATTTTTCTATCAGCAAAAAGTGATTTCATTTTACCATTTATAAATTAAGAACAATTTATACCAAATTATGTTTGGCCGAAATGGTATAATATATACTAAATATTATTTTACTTAATGTTACACAGGCTGGTGACGTTACCTCGAATACTCCTGAAGATTCCTCCCAAAAATCCTCCAATAGATAAAGAGCCACCCTGGAAACAAATATATTATATTTATTATTTTCTAGCGACCCGCCCTCGCTTTGCTTCGGTTTGTGTGTTTTCTGTAACACCCGTGCATTAACCAACATGTATTTATCCATAGCTGGGCATCTCGTTAATCCGTTAATCGTTAATTAACGAAGTTAACATATCGAGTCGCGGATTAATTTTTAAATTAACTTTAAAATGTTATCGGACTCGTTAACATCCGTTAAATTTACCCAAGTCCGTTAATCGTTAATCCAGTACCTAGTCTACACTATAATATTATAAAGAGGAAAGATTTGTACCTATTTTTGTATGTTTGTATGTTTGTAATGAATAGGCTCAAAAAGTACTGGGCCGATTTAAAAAATTCTTTCACCAATAGAATGCTACATTCTTCCAATTTGACATAGGCTACATTTCATTTTGAAAAAATTAGGGATCCTTGGTAAAATTTGAACAATGTAACCGAAGGTGTAGAAAAATGAGTCTTAAAATGTCTTTCGTCGAAGCTTGCGCAACGGATTCTGATGCGGTTTTTTTTAATAGATAGAGAGATTGAAGAGGAAGTTTTATATGTATAATACTTTAATCCGGAGCGAAGCGAGGGCGGGTCGCTAGTATTTAATAAAAAGATACCGCTCGCACCGCGCCGCGCCGCCAATTAAGTACACGTTCAGCCTCGCTCGCAGACGATAACTTCAACATATTAATGATCTCTTGTACGGGAATATCCACATTATACCAGACGACTAAATTACAGGTGCGCCAAAGTTCATTTAAAATTGGAAATTAGATTATCGGAACTCCGTAAATGTGTCTCATACCATTTTACATCATAATGATCACTCTTCATAATCAAATTTAATCATACACCTGTTTACTTTCAGGATTTTAAAAATATCCAACTGTGTAATAAGGTTAGGTTAGGTTAGGTTTGTTTTATAAACGTCCTAAAATCAGAACGGTTTCAGTAAAAATCACTTTAGGAGCTGCGATGATTATGAATTACAATTATGAACAAAAAAAATATGAGCAAAATTATTCGGAGAAATGGTAGGTACAAATTGTTATTTGATTAAAAAATCGAAAGATCAATTTGATATGACTCAATATGGACTCTTAAATTACACATACACACTGTACTGTATAATTATTATACACGTCTTTTTTGTCCCTAACCAATAGTTGTTATAAGTAAATCACTAAAGCAACGACGTAAAATATGCAATTTTTATCACGTGTTATCGGATTAACTATTAACGTTAACTTGCGTTAAATCTTCCGAATTGTAACGCCTCGCGTTAACGTTTAACGGAGTTAACTTTTTAGTAACGGATTAGCGATTAACCAAGTTAACTATTGATTAACGGTACCCAGCTATGTACTTATCAAACTCAAAAAAAAACAATCAAAACTTTCAAAGAAGTTTTGTTTACATCTTCTTGTAAATCCTATCAATGAAACTCAATTCTGGTTTTCATATATGTTCCCTATTCGTTGTGTTTTAACGCGACCCCTGATGACTCACCACGGATCCGGACTCTCCTGTGCTGATGATGAAGCCGGTCTTGGTGTTGACGTCGGTGTTGGCGTCTGCAGTCCAGAAGTAGTTGTCTCCATTGGCACTATCGATGACCTGGGTGATCTGCGCTTCGCTTGTGACGAATCCTGGTTTATTTCAGAATTATGAATAGGCATACTTCGATGGTTGGGTTAATTGGAAAGAATGTATAAAGAAGATTGACGAAAGAGATATACAGTGCAAAAGTTGAAGAGCAGGGCCTCTATTCAACTGCATTATAACGATATCGTGTTTGACGTGTTCTAGAATCGTTTATGTCACAGTCGCCATTATTGTAGATGACGTAAGAGTTATGAAAACGTTGACAGTACGGAAACACATCAAATACGATATCGTTATTGCCGTGTAGAATCCCAGTAGTTTTTCGAATCATATCGGAGAAATTCTGCAAAAAGACCGAATCTTAAGTACCCGAAACCGACGTGCATCATGCATGACTCGATGTATTAACGTGGAAGAAGCGAAATAAATTTGTCAGGTTCGTAGCAGGTGGAAAGAATTGGTCTCTGCCTACCCCTCTGGGAAACAGGCGTGATTTAATGTATGTGTATGTATGTATGAATAGATAATGTGAGCTATACTTAAACGTCATTAACAAAGCCTTTAGTGTTCTTATGTTGCTATTACAAAAAACGTCTCGAAACGTTGCGTTTCTCGTATAAATAATAGAGACTCAAACGCGTTAGAGACGGTTTGCCGCGTGAAACAACTTACATTCATAGAATACTAGCAACCCGCGCTCGCTTCGCTCCAGATTAAAGTACTATACGTATAAACGTTCCTCTTGAATCACTCTATCTTTTAAAAAATACCGCATCAATATCTGTCTCTTCGCAGGCTTAGGGATGATGGTTAGGGAAAATCAGAATGGCAGCGTGCGGCTCGCTCTGCGTTTATTCCAAAAGTGAACATTAATTACTGAGCCTCTATTTTACAGTTTTTATGTATAGCGCCACCTATTGGCGATGTCATGGACTAATTACTAAAAGCTATAACTAAGTAGATCTTAATCATACTATCAAGCCATCAAATTCCTCGAGATTGTGGTAGATGGCGCTGTCAGTCATTGACAATATCCGTTGCGTAATTTTAAAGATCTAAGCATACATAGGGATAGATAGACAGCGGGACGCGACTTTGTTTTATACTATGTAGGAACTAAAGCATAGAAAGAGCCTTAAAACGAAAGCGTCAGATTTATACCTGTCTCGAAAATTTCAATACGAATGTTCAATGAGTTAAAAAAGGAAAGAGTATAGAGTCCAGTTCTTGCTAAAACTAACCATACACACACCAAGGTGTTGTCAATTCATGTAAACTAGTCTCCAAATGGTCACCATGACACAATGTCTGCACTTATAAACGTAGTTTATATATGCAACAGTGTACGACCATGATATTTTAGCTTAAAGAACTGTCTCTTTTTTAGCTATCTGTATGTTGCCTTTTATTTTTTCGGTCCTTCTATGCCTTTAGATCTTATTCTACGCGTGCACTCAAGGGTCTGATTCTAAGTGCGGTCGTGAGACTGCCTAATGTTACTAAGTAACAGATTCACAATCGCAGTAAACAATATACATACATACATACATACATAACATCACGCCTTCATTCCCAGAGTGGGATAGGCAGAGCTACAGAAATACCAACAACTCTAAAGAATTGCTTATAATTTTGTAACCACATGCACAATCAGGCCAAGAAGTTTACTAGTGTAGTAGTGAGTTGCAGCCATCGCCTAACAGTACTACAAAAAATAGTAAAACAGTATAAATAAAGAGAATTACCAGGGAATCCTTCGGCAAGGAACCATTTGTTGACTGCTGGGATGAACCTGTTGCAGGCAGCAGTACCCACTGTAAAAAAAAATACAATTATTTAAGCAGTTTTCGTAACGGTTACTTATAAAGTCTACACAGGGGCTTTTTATGGCCGTGTTAACGCGTACTAAACGTGGATAGAACATCTGTCACTTTCTGACAAGTACAGTGCGAGAGTGACGGATGCTTTATCCACCGCGACAAACGCGACCATAAAACGGGGCTCGCATTGTACGGTAGCGAGACATGGACACTAACAGAGAAAGATAGGGAAAGAAAAGAATGGAAGCGTATAAGATGTGGTGTTGGCGAATGGAAAGAATTAGATAGACGGAGAAGAAGACCAAAGAAGAGGTTTTCTATATATGGTAAACGAGAAAAAACATTCTAAAAACTATAGAATGTAGAATACGCTCGACAGTTTAATATTGAACATTTTGGAGGAAAAAGGAGGAAGAGTTAGACTGAGTCTTTCTTCAGCCCAATAAGGCAGAGGTCAATTTCGTGTCGTCTCCGACGTTTGACAGTCGTGTCCCGCCAAATATATACAAGTCAGCCCTGTCCGGCTTTTGTCAGCATTTTGGTCAACCCCGCACTGCCAAAAGATGCCGAACCAAAAGCGCGGGAGCGACTCGTTGAAGTCGCAGACAGCGTATAGTGGACCCAATGTGATTTATAAAAATACAAGTAAGTATCAAATGAATAACAGTAATAAATACACAAGCAAAGTCTCCATTTTTTTCTGTGTCTTTTGTTCCAAGTTTGCCTTGGAACCAGGCAAAATTTCCGGCTAGATATGAATCTGTGTCAGGCTTTTCTTTCTTTTGGCCTGGCAACCCTCGTATCGGGAGGTTGGCAACTCTTACGACTATGTAGATGTTTCCATTACCTCCTTTAGAGTTGCTGTTGCCAATGGCTCCAAACAGGTAAGTCACTGTGGATAAAAATACGTGTTAGTAAAATTTTAATAATGTGCAAAGGATGCAAGTTGACATCACAAGAGCGTTGAGCTAGACTTGGCTGAGATTCTACACGGTAATAACGATATCGTCTTTGACGTGTTTCCGTATTGTCAACGTTTTAACTTGACAGTATTGGCGTCAGAGTTAACGCGCGGGGGGCATTCCATACATGTTCATGTAACAGAAAGTGACCAAAAATATGAAAAAAAATGCCAAATTTAACGCTTAATAAATAATTATTTGAGTTATTGCCGAAAAGCTGGTGCACTTTTTTGTGTTTTTAGTAACGGCTTCAGAACCCTGCGCATGAGCGCGGTTTTTTCATCTCTGTTATAAGACTTACAATAATTGTGTTGTGATATAAATCGTCCCTTTACTATCTCAAACTCGTATCGTATTTAATTGATTAGTAAGAAAAGCACTCATGTTCCGAGAGCAATAAAGACTACTTTTCTATCAAACTATTCGATCATATAAAAGGTTGAGAAAGTAAAGAGACGAAATACCAGCCAGCCATGCTGAGCCAGTATCCGGTTCACTGCTACGAAGACACTCCTAACTACCACTTTGTCTTTTACTTTACTGTTTTAACTTTTTGTGTGTCTTGTTGTGTTTAGTGAATAAATGTATTTTTCTTTTCTTTTTCTTTTATATATGAAATATTTTTAGATTAATTAAATACTTACAATGTAGGAAGCAAGTATTGAGAATACTGTTGTCCCATTTTCCAGCTGAAATAAAAAAAAAACATCACAAAATATTCATTAGAGTTTCATTTCAACACGAGACTTGAACTATGAAAGTTTGTGAGCCATTTAAAGTTGATAGAACAGCAAAATTACTGCTTTATTTCTTACTAGGTGTTACTCGCTACTCCACATAGAAGTCGATTATCAGAATTCCTGCGGGAACTGTCCAATTTTCCGGGGTAAAAAGTAGGCTATATCCTATTCGAGGACCTAACCTATATGTGTGCAGCGTTTCATCCCGATCCGTTCAGTGGTCGAAGCGTGATTGAGTAACATACATCCAAACATTCAAACTGTCTCTATAATGTAGAAAGATAAGATTAGATCAAAAAGCATAATACTATTCGCAATCTCTCAAAAGTTAGCTTGAAGAGATCCCTTGAAGAGATAACACCGCATTTGTATATTTTTATCTGCACTGTCAGGTTTTTAGGGTTCCGTAGTGAAACTAGGTTTTTCGTTTTCTATCATTATTGTTTTTAGGTTATATTTAGCATGGGTTACGTACGTTTGGCTAGGTTAGACCTGTGACCATCAAATAATTATGAAATACTAAGTTCCTGTCGACAAAATGAAAATTTGGCAAAGTAAAATATTGTATGAAATTGCTGATCCAACGGTAAACCGTATTTATTATTACAAATGCACGCAAGATCTGTAATAAAAGTGAGCTTTGTTTCCGAATCTTGGATATTTTTCTATGGACAGTATAATTGTTGTTTGTCGTTACCATAGCTAGTTAATGCGTTAATCGTTAATCAACGAAGTTAACAGATTAACTTTCAAGTTAACTTTAAAAAATGTTAACGGACTCGTTAAGTTCCGTTCATTTCCCTTAGTCCGTTAATCGTTAATCTAGTACAAAATGTTAACTAAAAAAAATTCGCATGCACCGCGCCGCGCGGTGAAAAACACTTCTCACTTCAACATATTAATGTTTATATAGGGGAATACATGATGCCAGGTGACTATAAATTAAACTCTCCAATTATTATTTTTTGTTCCTAACCTGATAACTTCCACAACCCAAACCAACAGTTTTTCTAAATAGGTAGTAGGTCACTAACGGAACGATATAAGAAATGCAACTTTCATCACGTGTTAACTGATTAACGATTACCGTTAATTCGCGTTTAATCTTTACGTATAACGGATTAACGATTAACGAGGTTAACTATTTGATTAACGGTACCCAGCGATGGTCGTTACCTAGTACCCTTAGAAGCATAGAGCTTAGGGTAACTGGATTCGTGTGAGATTGTGGCTCGATGTTTCGTTATTTGTAAACTTACCTTCAATAACTCCCGCCAAAAATCTAGTGGACCTCAACAAGATCGCCAACGAGCCAGAAGTAGATTCGAGGCCTGGAATAACAAAAGAAAGATAATTACGACACGACATAATATGCTTGTCACTTCTCATGCTAAGTCATTCTTTATGCTGGGTATAGGCCGCATAAAATCGCATTTTACGCTCGAGTGCATAAAGCATTGTCGTCATCTAGACTAAGACAATTAAGCCCTACAGACAGACGAGGTGACTGCACTAAATAAACTTGGTATTTTAATACATTTTCGTTAATTTATTTCTTCTATGTTGCATCAAACAAAAAATAATTTTAAAACTATTAAAATAAGCACTATTAACAAGAACATTACAAAATCAACGTATAACTTGACAGTATTGCGTTCGACCTAAGTAAAAAATGATATGCAAAACTTATTTTGTTTCGGAATTTAAAAAATGAAGAGGAAATAATGCTCACACACACATAACACAGCAGTGGAAAAAATGCAAACAACTTATTGAACAGGCATTGCCGCCTAAATCCAAGAAAATGTTTATTTGCTTTTTTACTGTTTTATTTCCTCGTAATCGAAGTGAAAACCAGAGTGTTTATTTATATTTTTTCACTTCTCATGCTCTTAAAATTCTACTTAATTCTCTGCGAATCGGGAGTAAAGCTCCTTATTAATCTCTAGGGATTAAAGATTTTGTTTTTTAATTTACTTTGGAAACCCCTAAACAACCAATTACGGTGTTTGTGAATGGAGGATTATCGCCATTTTCAGTGATTGTGTATGGACCATATTTTTGGGTGTCGAAATAACCTCAAAATGACAACTGTGCAAATATATTAAAAAAAGGATTTAATTTCATGAAACACGATTAATTATTACGAATATGAATCTATTTAATCATATTAAGGCCGAACTCTTTTATTATGTGTGGTCCAATTACTTTTAAAATGTTTTCCAAGTTTGAATCTGTTGGCTAAATATGCAAGCATTTAAAACATCACTTTACAAAAAAAACCGCGGAACTTTTTTTTCCTATTTGTATTTGGAATAGATGTTCATAACTTGTATTGAGCGTACGTTGTTAAAAAACAATATTGTTTAGAACGACGTTTTTTTCCTCGCATTCAAAGTGAAAAGTAGAGTGTTTAAACATCTCGTGTCATTATGGCTTGTTGAACAATCTACTATTAAACCGGCTCCGAGCCCTGCTGGCCCTCGTCCCATCATCGCGCACCTTCCCCTTCGTCTTACCCTTGTTTGCAGTGTTTGCATTGATGATAACGTCGACGCGCGAGCGGACGTTTATAAGGTCGAAGACGCGGAGCGTTTCCTCGATAGAGGTGACCTCGACGGGCACGGCGAACTGGGCGTTCCATCCAGGACGGCAGACTCCATATCTCTCTGGAAACACAATTTCGTTAACCCTTAATTTGTGCAATAAGAGACCAAAGTTGGTTTTAACTGCGAGTGTACATTTTGAATCCCGAGCAAGGGACGGATTCTAGAATAGAATTAAGGGGTCGAGACCCGTGGTCCGACTACTTCAACCAACTGCTCTTTTCGACGGAGCCCTACCTCGTGGGTACCTATTTCAGGGCGGTTTGCCCTTCGGGCGTTTCAAGATACCTAACGAACCTAACCACTGACGAAAGCGAATACTCGTAGAGCAGTGGGTTGAAGTACCACCAAGGGTAGATGGTCAAACGTAGCGAGTGATTCTAGGCTAGAATCCTGAGTGCAACGAGGGATTCAAAGACACGAGATGCAAATAATATTAGGTCTTGTGTTGCACATACAACTTTTCTCATCAGCAGAGAATGTATTACTTTACGGTAAAAGAGACAATATGGCAATAATTAAACGACATGTATATTGGTCCCCCAGCCGCCCCACGGTGCAACACGACCACTTTTATATTGTGATCAATAATTAATTAAAAAAACAAAAAACTTTTAAAAGAAGTTATTTGTTGCGTTATGGAAATCGGTTTTTTGTTTTTTTAAACATTTATTTTATTTTCAACTTTTTAGTGATCGTGAGACGCTGTTCCGTACTCCCACTTATTAGTTGATATGAAACTTTAAGTTTCAAGCGCGCCGCAAGCAACGCTACCGGAAAGTCATAGTCATATCTCTACAGGTACTTATACTTCCTTGTAGTCGCTCAACTATCTTAATCGAGATATGTTAACGCCGCCCTTGAAATAGAGACCGTTGAGGAGTTCCGATGGCCATCTGTGGTCTTCATCATCAGTTCCACTTCCCCAAATGTTACTTTCTGAATGCAAACTGATTTCTTACTAAAAATACTAAAACTTTATGTTTGCCTACAATATTTGAGGAGTTCCCTCAATTCCTCACTGATCCCTTCATCAGATTCTGATTCGGTGACAATGGCCCCTGCACGTTAAGTGGGGATGTTTTTTCTCGTGTACCCCATAGCGTTGGTTTCTTTCAAAAATATTTCAGGTTTGTTGAAAAAATTATTCGATTAAGGCATCCGTGCTAATGTTTGTTTAGTCAAGTGTCCCCCCCACCATTGTCATTCATTCAGCCATTCAGCCTCTACGAGAAAACAGTACCTACCATACACACAAATACATACAGATCAATAAAATGTTATTAATAAGGGAGTTACCATGCCTCAACAGACACACAGATGTAGCTATACACGCGTTAAACTTATAACCCTCTTTTTAGGGTTCCGTAGCCAAATGGCAAAAAACGGAACCCTTATAGATTCGTCATGTCTGTCCGTCTGTCCGTCCGTATGTCACAGCCACTTTATTCCGTAACTATAAGAGCTATACTGTGGAAACTTGGTAAGTAGATGTATTCGGTGAACCGCATTAAGATTTTCATACAAAAATAGAAAAAAAACAATAAATTTTTGGGGTTCCCCATACTTAGAACTGAAACTCAAAAATTTTTTTTTCATCAAACTCATACGTGTGGGGTATCTATGGATAGGTATTCAAAAATGATATTGAGGTTTCTATTATAATTTTTTTCTAAACTGAATAGTTTGCGCGAGAGACGCTTCCAAAGTGGAAAAATGTGTGTCCCCCCCCCCGTAACTTCTAAAATAAGGGAATGATAAATGTAAAAATAATATATGATGTACATTACCATGCAAACTTCCACCGAAAATTGGTTTGAACGAGATCTAGTAAGTAGTTTTTTTTTAATACGTCATAAAAACATTGATCAAAGCTACAACGAACTTTTATATTATGTTACTTGCTGCTACGGAACCCTTCATGGGCGAGTCCGACTCGCACTTGGCCGCTTTTTTTTGTTGGGGGTTAGAAATACTTACTGTTTCCACCCAAGAAGCAAAGTACAATCTTCAGGAGACCAGCGACGACTGTAAAAGAAAGTTTACAATTAAGAAAATATTATTAACTAAGAATAATATTAAGTTCTGGGAGGCCCATTCCAATGAGTAGGCGAGTCACTGTCTACCATTTCAAGTAAAGTAATTAGCATTGGCCAGGCAGACGCCATACTTTATTTAATCAATAGCCTAATTCACCCATATATAATTTCATTAATAAAACTAATATCAATGTTCCCATCCTTCTTAAATAGTCCTGCACTAACCGGTGGTTGTCCGTGGGAGCATACTTCTATAGTGTGAACTCAGGGACAATCGCCGGGTGGTGTCCCGCCACTTTACTAAATTAAAGTTGTCTAAAGGGCCTCTGCGGGTTGGATTCGGCTCCATGTACGTCTTCCAAAGGGCCAGGGCAAAGTCTCGTGTTTAGTAAAGATATAAAATAATAATCTAGTAATAAACTAAACTTACTTCGGACGAGGAGAGATCCCACTGGAAAATAAATAAAGTAATTAATAAGAGTACAAAAAAACAAGATTCATTTGTAGGGTTCTCTGGAATAGATCCCAATAGCAATATTGTAATTGTGTGTATTTATTTAAATACTTCATTGCACGAAATTCAAATAGTGTACAAAAGCGGACTTAATGCTTCAAGCATTCTTAAACAGTCAAGGTTAAGGTGAAACAGAAATCAAAAATTAGGTAAGTCCAATCAATTGTCAATCTTTTCCATTTAACTAACTAGCATGTATAGGCCCTATTAATTTTCTTTTCTTTTCACATCGGTATTACTAATAGCTAGTTTTATGCAACTGTCACATAATGAAGCCTTTTGTGACAAGAGTGGAAGCATTTTTGACAAATAAGCGTTTTAAATTATTTATATTATTATTATTCTGGGTATTAATATTGTCTTTGACATGTTCTCGTATTGTCAACGTTACCATAGCTCTTATTTACTTGATAGTAATGGCGGCCGAGTACAAAACAATACGATAACACGTCAAAGGCAATATGTATTTACCGAGGAGAATCGAGGCCGCGACAGCTCTTAAAATGCCTTTGAGTTTGTAGTTTATACCTCTCTCATTTGCTCTCATATACAAGACCTTAGATAAAAACAAAAAGAGAAATTTATGTGACCAGGCGCGCGGGGTTGAGCCTAAATACAGGCGCTGAGCGCCTAATCCAAGTCAGTTGTCCGGGCGCCACCGATCAGTCAACACGTATTTGAACGAGATAGCGTAATATAAGGTTTACGCGAGTAAATCGATTGCATATACGCGTGCAAGATATATTGCCGTCTTACTTACGCAACGGTGTTAGCCGTCAATTTTACTCTTTTCCTCATTTGTAAATGCCATTATTTTACAGCTGTGTGTGTGTGGTGTTTGCGAGTGTATGTGTCGCGTCACGCATTATTTAGTGTTTTGTACGGCGACAACATGTCTTTTCTTTTGCTTTAGTCTAAGAATGTACTAGAATATCTTCAATACTTACATCCAGAGATGGTGGCGTCCAGAAGTCCTCCCAGACCCAGCAAAACTGTAAAAAAGTTTACTCTTAGAATATGCCTAAGCACTTAAGGGATACGTTTTACGTTTGTAAAGGAAAAGCCAACCATGTTGCACAGTAAATTTGAGCTATCGCATTTTAAATATTTTTGTTTTTGATGAGGATTTTATTTACGATATCTCATGAAACATCAATTAACGATAAAATACTTACTTTTGATTCCAAGGGTAATGACATCTTCGAAGGAGTTGAGAGCTGAAAAATACAACGCCAAGTGAATACAATAATTCAATTAACCAAATTTCATTTTTGAATTAAGGTCAAAACTGCCCTGATAAGCCAAAAGGCGGTATCTTAAATTCAACAGCGAAAGTAGATTCAATCCTCCGCTGTTAAAAATAAGGTTGCACTTAGAACTGGAGTATTGTCTGAGATACCGCCACCTGTGGGCCTACCACGCTCCCACGGGACAAGATTTTGAATAGGCTCGAGACTTTAATTCGTCTATTCTATATTCCATCGTCAGGATTGTTAGGTTCAATATAAAAGTGTTTTGTATGACTTGTGTCTTTGTATTACTAAGCAACTTAAACCCCGGGTAGCTGTCATTTTAATTATTTCATTATTTTATTTGACACTAGTTCCCGTGGCAGCATATTAGGCCCACTGAAGTAGGTAACTGTACCCTAGCACGAAGTTTTACCTTCTACCCCGTTACTTAACTACGTAGCTTATACCATGTTGTCACTTTCTGTCAGTTGCAACTGTCACAATTACAGATAAGCACAAAGCATGACATAGGCTACCCCACGGTTATTCCCCGTTTATAAGTAAGGGGTTAAGAAATTTTGTACGGTGATTGATATCAGCGTACTTTAATTAGACAGAAAGTTGACAATGACGTTGACTTTCGTATCGTCAAAGAGTAAAAATAATGCATGAAAACGAGTCTATTTTAGGTTTTTTTTTATACAAATTATTTATTCAATTCAGTTCTTTATCTACTACATGTTCATCTACTTACAGAAGCCTATGTGGCTTAGTCATAAGCAGAGAGTCACTTGACAGTAAACTATTATCAAGCACTAAGTATTTTTTATCAGTCGCTACCTCTGAGGCCTTAAGCTACAAACGCCCCTAACGTTTTTCTTTTCTATCGCTAAAATTGTATGGGATGACTGTTGACCACGTGGTTTATCGAAACTCACGAGAATGTCATCCTGTACATATTGAGTGATAGAAAAGAAAAACTTTATTAGCGTTTGCATATTGGCTAGCGCCTCTGTTCCATGGCTCTAGACATTATTATGTAGTGACTTGTAAGTACCTTTTCGCACTGAATTAAAATTTTTTACATCTAAAATGTCTAAACGGCTTTTGGTAACTGGTTTACTAGGTATGTAAGTTTCCATAATTATTCTTAAATTTATGTAATAAATAAGCAGGTCATCATTCTATTTTCCTTAAGCTGATCGTGTTCTGTTTTTAAAATCGTTTGTGCCCCGAATGTGTTCAGATGTTTTCGAATAGAGAATGCGATTCAAAACATGACGTATTATTTTAATTTTGGTGCTGCAACTATCGACGAGTAAGGCAAATTTAATATTATCTACCCACTGGTCGTACCAAGATTAGACCAAGGCTGCGTTCCGAATCACGCTCACGGTGCTCACAACGCTCACAGTGCTGACGGCCGGTCCGATTCAGTTAGCGCGCTCAAGGCCGTGTAGTGTTTTTGTTTCGGACCGCTCGTTAGCGCGCTAAATGTTATAACCTAAAATTGGTCAACTGTCAAGTCAAAATAGGAAAGTCTGAAATTATTGTTTCACAGATGAGATGGTATAAGTCAATGAGGTAACAAACATGTATGATGTTTGCGTTGCATTAATTTTCAAAACATCTTGAATGCGATCTCTTATTAACAGTACGTCAAACGTTAACTTGACGTTTGTGCTCACGGTGCCCACGCCTGGAAGTGTGAGCACCGTGAGCGCCATCCATGACGTCATCAATGACGTCATGACGCCGTGAGCGTTGAGCGTGATGCGGTCCGATCGTGAGCGCGCTCTGAGCACTTTAAGCGTGATTCGGAACGACGCCCAAATAGGTATTAAAATTAAAAAAACCTATTCGTACTTACCGATGTTGACGATATCTTCAATAATGTTGGCACCCAGTCTTAAGACACCTTAAAAATATAAAAACGTTATATGTAAGTATAAATACACATTTAACTTAGTTATAAATTGTACAGAATAGAGGACGCACGCGACTCCGTACGTGTAGAATAAGGAGCATGCATAAAAACCGACTTGAGTTTCATTGATATTTTTCAAAAAAAATGTACCTAATGAAGGACTGAAATTATGAAACGGTAAGTTTTACATGTGAGTAACGAAAATAACTATATAAATGGACGACTAATTTTTGTTACTCTCATGTAAAAGTTACCGTTTCTTAATTTCAGTCCGTAATTAGGTACAATTTTTGATTTTGAAGGTAATTGAATAAAAAGCATATAAAATGCAATACACAAAAATTTGACCCATTTATATTAAAGACTTTATATAGAATCACAACGTGTTATTTTTTTTTAAATTCCTTGAATGAAAATAGTTTCATTTTATTTACGTAATATTTTAATTTGATGATATTGGCTCAAACATAGTAATTTCAGAGATAAATGCTAATTTCTTTATAAGGTCCGTATATTTTAATCATGGAACAACAGCTGTGACGTCATTCCTGTCGTCGATTTGGTATAGTGTTTTTGCAGGGTGTCTGACCTATGACATTTTAATGCATCATATGAAAAAGTAACACGACAATTGTTTCGCGTATACAGTTACCCTACTCTTCCATAGCACTTTCCAGGGAGCGTAACAAAAAGAAATGCATGTTCCCTATTATTAGTTACCCGCTATTCTCCCCTATTTTTAGGGTTCCGTAGCCAAATGGCAATTAATGGAACCCTTATAGATTCATCATGTCTGTCTGTCTGTCCGTCCGTATGTCACAGTCACTTTTTTCCGAAACTATAAGAACTACACTGTTGAAACTTGGTAAGTAGATGTATTCTGTGAACCGCATTAAGATTTTCACACAAAAATAGAAAAAAAACCATAAATTTTGGGGGTTCCCCATACTTAGAACTGAAACTCAAATTTTTTTCATCAAATGCATACGTGTGGGGTATCTATGGATAGGTCTTCAAAAATGATATTGAGGTTACTAACATCATTTTTTTCTAAACTGAACAGTTTGCGCGAGAGACACTTCCAAAGTGTTGAAATGTGTGTCCCCCCCCCCCCTGTAACTTCTAAAATAAGAAAATGATAGAACTAAAAAAAAATATGATGTACATTACCATGCAAACTTCCACCGAAAATTGGTTTGAACGAGATCTAGTAAGTAGTTTTTTTTAAATACCTACGTCATAAAAACATTGATCAAAGCTACAACGAACTTTTATATTATGTTACTTGCTGCTACGGAACCCTTCATGGGCGAGTCCGACTCGCACTTGGCCGTTTTTTATTTATTTATTTTAACTCCTTAGGGGATGGATATCCAAAGTCCCCTTCTTAGCGCCCCTAGGATATCCAAGGAATATTCCCTCCAAATTCCTAGTCCAAGGTCTAGCGGTTTCGGCTATGCGTTGATCTATAAGTCCTCTATACAAACGACACGGTTGGATGACACGGTGGCCTAGTTGGGAGTGACCCTGCCTCCGAAGCCAGCGGTCCTGGGTTCAAATCCCGGTAAGGGCAGATATTTGTGTGACGAGCGCGATTGGATGTTTTCTATGTATTTAAGTATTTATTTCTCTTTATAAGTATGTTTATCGTTGTCTAATACCTATAGTACAAGCCTAGAGCTTAGTAACTAGGGCAATTTGTGTGACATTGTCACCAGATATTTTTTTTTTTTTTTTTTTTTTTTTTAATTTATATATTTATATATTTATTTAAATATGGTTTGGTGTAAATTAAATTAAATTTCAATAAACTACTAATCTACTTAATATCATTAAAGATTGTTTTTCTCCAAGTATTGAGTATTAATTAATGTTTTACTTACCGACGAGTCCCTTGAAGATATTTCCGATGATCTGTCCAAGGCTTAGGGAGACAGGTGCCTGAAAACATTTTTTTTATGAACGACTGTATTTACCTAAGTGCCGAAGGCGTGGGGTAATGTGTGTAACCTGTATGTATGTATGTATATATGGTACTTTGTTCCCTCGTAGATGTTGGATGGATGGGTTTTAACAAGCGAGGTGTCGTTAGAATAGTTAATTTTCGTGACGTCATGGAAAAAATACCGTTTTAATTTTAGTCCTTAACTATAGGTACTTTTTTTTTAATAACGCCTTAAGACGAATGTGGGCGGTTTTTAAGAAAAATAACTTTTCCATTGCGTTACGAAAATTAGCCATATTAGATACGTTAATTATGGTAACGAAATGGAAAAAGTTGAAGTTTCTTATTTTTTGACCTTAACGATGTACACACTTTGTTTGAAAACCGCCCAGATTCGTCTTAGGGCGTTATTAAAAACAAAATACTTATAGTTAAGAACTAAAATTAACAACGGTATTTTTTCCATGATGTCACGAAAATTAACTATTACTGCTTTAAGAGAAATAGTGGCATCTCAGACAAAACTCCTGTAGTAAGTTCAACCGTATTACTAACAGGTGAGGTTTGAATCTGTTATGCTTATTTATTGGCTTATGAGGGCGTATATTAAAATATGACTAATTATCGTGACGTAATGGAAAAAATACCGTCGTTAATTTTGGTCCTTAACTATAGGTATTTTTTTGGAAATCGCCCCTTAACGTTGCGAGTGTCACTGGGTACAGTGGGCCTAACACGTTGCCACGGGACAAGATTTGACATAAGCTCGGGAATTTAATTCGTCTAGTCCATATTCCAACGTTAAAATAAAGAGTTTAGTTTAAAATAAAAGTGTGGCTGCCTCACTTGAGTCCTTGTATTACTAAGCAACTTAAATTCCGGGCGGCTGTGATTTTAATAGTTTCATAATTTAATAGTGTTTGACACTAGTTCCCGTTTGACGTATAAACCTCCCTAAATTTGATGGTGTTTGGTGACAGAACTGGAGATAAAAAACGACTACAAAGCTAACTTATTTATCCTTAATCTTAAAGATAAACCAAGGCTTCATTTTCAGTAACAACATTTTTAGGGTTCCGTAGTCAAACTAGGAACCGTTATAGTTTCGCCATGTCCGTCCGTCCGTCCGCAGCCTAGCGCAGAGACTCTTAGCACTAGTAAGCTGTAATTTGGCATGAATATACATATTAGTCACGCCAACAAAGTGGTACAATAAAATCTAGAATATTTATTTACTTTACATCCCCTACACGTATCGTAGGGATGAATTTTTTTCCGTCTACTACATAGTGTGGGGTGTCATTGGATAGGTCTTTCAAAAATATTAAGGGTTTGTTCAAACAATTTTTTGATTAAGGGATCCGTTTACGAAATATTAAGCTTTTAAAGCGCAAATTTTTGTTAGAGTCAGGTCTTTTTTAGCTATCACGGAAGAACAAATGAATAATGTATATATATTTTTTCTCTAATTTAAGGTTGATTAGTGCCATGGTATAGTTCTCATCAAGAGAATATCATTATGGGGATGGTTCATACCGATCATCAAAATTTATGGATCACCCCTCGTATTCTGTGAAAAAATCCCGAAATCCCGGGTCTTATCCATATTAAGTATAATGTTTAACGTCATCCACCCGAAATTGCACTACCTATTCCGATGGTTATGACTGAATAAGCCTTGAGCTTAGTTTCGATATATGTCCGTTTGTGTGTCGTTGTCCCCTGGTATGAATTTATATTTTTAGAACAAAAGGAACTTTACAAGCAAATCTCAGAATTTGACAAAACTATCACGTCTAGTAATTACAATTCTACGCTAAATAACAGAAATTGGGATCACTAGATTACGATGGAGCCGCCCGCGAGACAAGACTGCTGTCCAAGTAGACAGCTGTCTGAGCCTGATTAAGGCCGTACCACACCTACGGCACCGCTCCTAAGGCACCTCCAGATGTTATTTCCATCAATATTCTTACCCCAGTATCAGTCACCGCGGTAGGGTCGATGGTGGCCCATGGTGCGTTGTCGTTGTTACCATACTCCAATAGGGTTTGGATGTCGGACCAGTCACCGATGCCTAAATGAAACCATTTAAAATATAAGTTATTTTTATGATAAGGAGAAGGCACACGAACACTCAGGCCACCTGATGTTAAGTGGAATCTGAGGCCCATAGACATTTGAATTCAAAAGAATATAATCTTAAGACCTCGTTGCCAACCCAGAGGACTAAGATGGAATGCCTCTGGGTGAATTTCAACAAGCGTCAAATTATCCTAATTTTGGTGGTATTTTTTATTTTCTTAGTAGGGTTTACAATTAAACGTTTAAGTGACGTCATTAGTCATTATAAAAACAGTGTTAAAATGGCCCTTTATTATATCAAGTGTTTTTTAAGATATAACGATTTTACTAATTATGTACCACCAAAATTGTTATTATCCACCAAAATTACTTTTCTTAGAAAAACTCACGATCAATAATAACATATCGGGCTAATTAAAATATAATCGTTAGGGAATCTTCCTTGTTATTTTTGAAAATCCAAAACGTAAGTTTCTAATATTATAAATAATGATTATTTGTTGTTTAAATAATTTTGGTGGAGACCAGAAATTTTGATAATTTTGGTGTTTCGCAAAAGCCACCAAAATTGTACCACCAAAATTATAAAATTTAACATTTTTTTTAAATTAAAAACAAATGTTTTAGTTTAACAGAACCTTAACTCGTTACAGTTAAAAAGACACCGTAAACATACTTGAAAAAACTATCACACAACAAAACTTTTTGTGAAATAATGACTTATCTAAGTTATCACGATTAATAAAGTGTATTTCATACCACCAAAATTAGATACTTATGTGCTTAGCGGGAAGACGCAGAAAGATGGTACAAATCTTTCACCGTCTATTGCTGGAGTGAAACTGAACGAACATCTGACGCTATATTTGTTTGTTTAATCACGTTTCGTTCGATCATAAAATCAATTTCAATATTCACCACCAAAATTAACTATTTCGCTTGGACAGTTTTATTTACACTGCTTCCAGTTTCTTTTTACTTGCAAATGCAATAATTGATACATTTTAAAATACCTCAACTAATAAAGAATACAGATAACTAAAATATAAGTCTAGTTGAGGCTTAATAAGTTTGTACCACGACATATCAGTATATGCGGGAAGTACAGGACACGACACCAAAATTGATTTTGGATTGAAAATATTTTTTTACGATAAATATAATAAGTTAATAATAATTTTAACTTTGGCTCAATATGGTACTTTGAGTAGGTTATTTATAAAATAAATAGTTTTCCAATACACGTACTTTACACCCCAATTATCACGTCCGCCGCTCAAAAAATGTGGTTGAGATAATTACCCCTCTATGATAGTAGTAGTGTGGTTTCTGACAAAAACTTATTAAGACAAGTATTTGCTGACTATTGTACATGTGCACTCACTAACATCTTCTTTTTAAAACAAATGAACGAGTCTTAACTTAGTTCTTGGACACAATAAGATTAGTCCGAATTTTAGTCCGTTCCAATAACGGGAATAGGTTTAAAATTTACTTACGAGATTCGAACTAAACATATTAACTGATTAAAAAACATGAAATCGGATCCCCTCATAAAATACCAACTTAGAGGCAATGGGACCACCTCGGAAATACAACTTACCAAAACAAAAAAATATAATTCAAAATCGATCCACGATTGACAACAGAAAAGTGATATACAGTAGAATTGGTAAGCTTCTCCTTTTATGGAATCGATTAAAAAGTAATGATGATTACTAGGCAAACCGCTTACTGAGTCTTCCGAGTACGCGTCCACAATGACGAGTTCACGAGTATTTAGTTTAAAGTACTTGTTGAGTATTTCCGAGTTGCGAGTCTCTGAATTAAGAGTTTTGTCTCTGTACGCAGACGTTGACCTGGCCCGGGTTTTCGCGAATTTTGTTTGAGACATATACGTAACTATTGTATTGTGTGTAATAAATTCATACTATATACATTTTGTAACTCTGTATACGCCGCGATCTTTCGCATTTTTGGACGTCCAAGCCAAAATCTGATCCAATAAATACGTCTCACGTCTTCTAAAAAACTTTTTCAAGAGGAACCAAATAACATTCATTGCTGACTTCTGACATTGTCTGTAATCCGACTGCTAGTCGTAGTCAGTCGTAGACGTACTTTTTAGGTTAAACACTGTTACGACTTACTCACGTAAGGGCCATATATGATACCACGCCCGCACGATAATTATAAAGGATGGCTTTATGTGCTCCCGTTTACTCGTGGCAGCGCCAAATTCAAAACATCTACCTACTTTACCAGAATTAAGAAGTTATAAATACTCAACTATTTAAACAAATATTATCGTTAAAGGTCGAAGTGATTTGAAGATTTAACCGAAAACATGCGAAAAAGGTGTCATGTTTGAAAAATAGAAGTATCGATAAATTGGTTTCTAATCGTGTGTTCACGTTTAACAGTATCAAGAACAAATGATCATTATTAATATATCCAAAGAACAGACACACAGGCGTTTTGGTTATCGAGATCCAGAACGTGGAACACTACCGACTTTATCATAAGCCGTAGTAGTGTTCATCTTGTACATAATGAATGACTCGCCCCATACATTTTGTCACTTTTTAAAAGCTGTTATCATACATATTATGATAGAATTTGTCTAAGCTAGATCGCTGTTGGGGAACTTGGTGATCCATAAATTTACCTTACATTATCATTATAAATAGATAAATATATCTTACTTTTGCACTTAGCTCCAATAAGGTACTTGTTGGCGATTGGGATGAAGTTCTTGGCGAAAGTTAGACCAGCTGGAAAAAAAGAGATAAATTTAAATCTTGCGTCGACTTTTCTTGGCGATTTCTTTTTCAATTGCTTATTGCGACTAGTCTAACGAGTTTTATCTCGATTGGACTGAGCATTTCTCAATTTTTTTGCCACTTTGAGTGACATCTCCAGATTTAAAGAAGAGGTAGGTAACTAGATTGAGAACATCAAACTATGCAATAATTAAATGATATTCTAATGTTTCCCAAAATATTTGTATGGAAAGTTCCTTTTGTGTTACCGATATTCATACCTTTTTGGTAACGCAAAAGGAACTTTTATACAAATATTTTGGGACACGTTGGCATATTATTGAATTATTGCATAGTTTGATGTTCTCTACCTACCAGGCTTTTTTTACCCGACTACGGCGAAGCAAAGGAAGGGCAATGATTTTGACACCCTATGTATCTTTCTATGTATGCATGTATGTATATATAATAATAATCACAGGACAATGTCACACAAATTGACCCAAACTAAGCTCTAGGCTTGTACTATGGGTACTAGACAACGTTAAGTTTTCTTATATAGAGAAATATATACTTATATACATAGAAAACATCCAAGACTCAGGAACAAATACTCGTGCTCATCACACAAAGCGGGTAAGGTAAGCAATGTTTGTGTCATTTGTTACACGTGCTTGTTCTTCCACTACGAACAATATTTTTCTTTTTTGCAGTCGGGTATAATTAAATAAAAAAAAATAAAAAAATAAAAACCTTTTTTTTTTTTTTTTTTTTTTTTAAATTAAATATTATTAAAATCTGTATATGTCACTCAATGTAGAAATTTTTGTGAGAAATGCTTAACTTATTAATATTTCTAGTAGGGCCATTTACATGTAACAGACACTGAACATTTGCGAAAGTAATCGCTCCGGAAGTGTCCATTAATTTTGTGAATGAATATGAAAAATATACGAAAATTATTTTCAACATAATCGGATATACTGTTTACAGTTATTTCGGAAAAACTTCACTGCTCAACAAAAGGACGTAAGTGCTATGAAGATACGCTCTTTTGCTGGTGTACTTATTAACGGGTTCGGAATTCTACACTGAGCATGGTCCGACATGCTCTTGCCCGGTTTTTTACTTACATCCTCGTTGACGACTGTTTCCAATGACTCCACACAATGTGATGACTGAAAAAAAAATAGACATGTTAGTCGAAGACACTATGTACACATAGCTTTAGGGATGTATTGTGGGTTGTATAACAAATAATAATTAGATCTAACACTGCATCAAGAGTCCAGTGGCGAGTCGAGTATAGTAATGAGGGCTCATTACTATAATTGTGTTTTCTATTAAACTAAACTATTATCTTAAAATCTAAGGATGTTTTTTGTTGTTCGAATGAATACGTAATTAATGAGCATCGTGACAAAGTTTAATAATCTATAACCTTCGTGTAGTCAAGTTAAGGAACAAAAGTGGCTATTAATTGTGAATATACCGGGTGTTGCCTGTAATAGGAGCAATAAATTGAGGGATCGCTTCTACTCTATAAACGTAACATTTGTTCTACAACTTAAAAAAATATGTAATACAACAACAAGCCAAGCAACAGTATTCGCATTGTTGTGTTCCAGTGTGGGGATAAGACAACCGGTGAAATTACTAGCATAGAGGCATTTCATCTTAGTCCTCAGGGTTGGCAACGCATTCGAGATCTAAGGATTGCAGTCTTGAGATTATAGTCTTGAGAATTCAAATGTCTATGGGTCTCAGATTCCACTTCCCATCAGGTGGCCTGAGTGCTCGTGTGCCTTCTCCTTACCATAAAAAAAAAAATATATTATTTGGGATATTTTCGAACAAACTAAATAGTATTTTCAATGTACTCCATCCAATAGTCTAGTTGACATCTACTGTCAGCCTAGCAAGCAACTTCGTAGTTTTCGCAATACATTGATTGCTTAGAAAATCTAAATTCATTAATATTTAGTTGACAATAAGTTATTTTCAAAAGTTGTAGAATAAATGTTTTTACGTTTGTGGTGTGGAAACGATCCCTCAATTTATTGCTCCTATTACAGGCAACACCCGGTATAAGTTAATGCTCCGGAGAGTGATTCTCTCAACACAGCGCAGCTTCGATTTCAAAGGTGAAGTTTTATCCGGCAAGTTTAAAAAGTCCCGTCGGAGCGTACAAAACACATTTTAGCGCGTGCCTTCTTAATTAGGCAGCTTTATACGACACTGAACTCGACTCACCTGCCTGCCTAATTGAGAAGGCACGCGCTAAAATATGTTTTGTACGCTCCGAAAAGACTTCTTAAACTTGCTGGATAAAACTTCACCTTTGAGATCGACGCAGCTCTGTGCTAAAAGTCACCCCCCAGATGCTTATGCCAGACGGTACCGCTAGGCTATAATGGGTCTTTGGGGAAATACCTAGTTAAACGTACATACACAACGTCACGCCTTCATTCCCAGAGTGGGGTAGGCAGAGCTATAGAAATACCAACAAATCTAAAAATATTAACCTAGTTTAACGGTTTCAGAAAAATATATCTTCTAACTTGACAAAATTGGAACGAAAAAGTTGGTAACTTAAAGGGTGATGGGCAATTTTGTATGGACCCCGTCCCCCCCCTCCAACAGTAACGGGCTGCAGGTCTATATGTTCATTAGGACCCAATAAAAGACAAAATACTTATCTTCGTAGCAAAATCAATGGGATTTTTTTAATGAAAACAAAGGGCCAGGCAAGGCAAATCATCTACATACGTGTTCATTTTCAAACAAATTCCATAGTTCCATACGATAAGATTATGATTTTTCAAGAAAACCCCATACATATGGTGATCGTCGCCATAGAAAAAATACATCATATTGCCAAGATCTATAAACTGGCACATGTTTCATCACTGTTGGTGGGTGGGGACATTTTTACCCATCGTCCTTTAACCTGGTAACAGTTATAGACTATAATTACGTTTAGAAATAACGCTAAAATGTACTCAAAGTAGATAATTATACTTACCCTTGCGCAAGCCGTACGTAATGTCGTCATTTACAAAGACGTAGCGTCCATCTGAAAAAAAAAACTTATTGTAATAATGCAATAAATAGTTTATAAAATGGGTTGTTTTTCTAGTGTTTGACTTAGGAGTTTTTAATACCCATGTAAAAGTATTGGTCTATCTCCATAAATTTTAAGCGATAGAAAAGAATAACGTTAGTAGCATAATTGCAAATTTGCAACTTGGCTAGGGCCCCATTCGATAGAAATCGGAATCGTTAGAGCGTTTGCACCTTGGCTAGGGCCCCATTCGATAGAAATCGGAATCGTTAGAGCGTTTGCACCTTGGCTAGGGCCCCATTCGATAGAAATCGGAATCGTTAGAGCGTTTGCATCTTGGCTAGGGCCCCGTTCGATAGAAACCGGAATCTTTAGAGCGTTTGCACCTTGGCTAGGGGCCTAGGGCCCCATTCGATAGAAATCGGAATCGTTAGAGCGTTTGCACCTTGGCTAGGGCCCCATTCGATAGAAATCGGAATCGTTAGAGCGTTTGCACCTTGGCTAGGGGCCTAGGGCCCCATTCGATAGAAATCGGAATCGTTAGAGCGTTTGCATCTTGGCTAGGGCCCCATTCGATAGAAATCGGAATCGTTAGAGCGTTTGCATCTTGGCTAGGGTCCCATTCGATAGAAACCGGAATCGTTAGAGCGTTTGCATAAGTGAAAAGAAACAAAACTCAATAAAGACTTTACACAGGTTTTACCTGCAAACCTTTGTGCCAAAATCGTGGCTATAAAGGTGTTATAACACTATAACTCTCTTATAAGTCATGCGCTAACACTTTAAGATCTAAGTAGAACCGAAAATACAGGTCTACTAAAGCTTTTCTTACCGCTTACTTGTTTGTTGGGTGGCCACTGGCCTAAGGAGGGTATTTTACAATGATAGTTGGGCTGAGATTCTACTCGGTAAAAACGATATCGCCTTTGACGCGTTTCCGTAATGTCAACGATTTGATAACAAATATTTACTTGATAGTAATGGCGGCCGAAACAAACAATACTAAAACAAGTCAATCACAATATAGAAGCTCAGGACACAAATAATACAAGCAATAACAGACCTTTAGTCAACGGCTTAAGCGTTTTGACGTTATCTTCAATTGTATACTTACTCATGTAGTCATCAAGTTTGATTGACAGGTCAAGAGCGAGTTGCAACACGACGCGGAAAGACCCATTCAAACCATTGACACCTAAAACAAAACATAAAAAACAAAACAAATATTATGATGTTTATTCCCACCAGGGGGCTTATACTATGTCGTGTTCATTGCGTGACTAAAAGTGGATAAAACATCCGTCACTTTCTCACTAATACAGTGCGAGAGTGACAGATGCTTTATCGACCGCGATAAATGTTACCATGATACGGGGCCTGGAAAACGAGTGTCATTGGGAACTTTATGAAAACAGTAGCTGATTCCCACGACTCCGTCGGCGTAGACATTTTTATCGCTATTCCCTCAGGAACCGTTCAATTTTTCGGTATTAAACGTACCCTATGTCTTTCCCCGGGACTCAAACTATATCCACACCAAATTTCATCCAAATCGGTTCAGCGGTTTATCCGTGAAAGCGTAAGAAACAGACAGACAGAGTTACTTTCACATTTATAATATTAGTATAGACACCGGATTCTATTTAAGCTCGCGTCTCTTACGTATGTAAGAGACATACACATTTATACACATTTCAAATTGAAATAAGGATTTAGATATTAATTATATTGCTATACATTATAGTCGCGCGGTTTTAAAATGGCCCGATTTGACAGCTGTCTATTCAGTAGGTACAAAATTTGTGATTTAAGGTTCTAATTCTAATTTAAACCCTCAAAGTTACTTCGTATAAAACGTAATAAATATTTTATTAAATTGTTGAGAACATTAAAAATCGAATGAGGCTAGATTTCAGTTATTTTTTTAATTTCAGACAAACCTGGGGAGTCGGCAGGTTACCTTTTCCCTTTGAGCATATGTCAAGGTGTCTTTGCACCTGGACTCTGCAGTCACTCAGGCCGTACAGTTTGATCAGAGCCTGGACGTTTCCGGCAGCGACAGCCTGCACTCCAAACTGGGTGTTCAAGCTTGCTGGGCAGATTGTGCTGGAACCTGCAAGGGAATACTGGGTTAAACCTGGAGATGCTACAGTTTCTGACAGGGTGAAAGTTTTCGTCGGTGGTTTAGTCCATGAGTCGAACATAAATAAATAAATATACGAAGACAACGTTACAGAAATCGACCTAGTCCCAAAGTAACCTCTAGGGTTTTACTACGGGCACTAGACAACGATCAACATATAAATAAAGAAATAGGTACGTGGAAAACAATTAAAACTCAGCAAACTTACCGGGATTTGAACCCGGGACCGCTTCGTAGGCAGAGTCACTACCAACTAGGCTAACGTGTCGTCAACTCTAAGAGGAATCTTCTCCTTTTTTGAACTTTTTTGATAACTTCTTATAATGTCAGAGTAATATTATTTTAATTTTTCTTAAGGAAACATGACCTTATATGGCTTCTGTTTGGAAATTCGATTGTGTTCTTATAATAATACCTACCAAAACCTCCGAAGCACACGATGATCCTGAAGATGACGAGGATGATCTTGGCGATCAGGGTGCCCACTGTGGAATCAGATCAGGTCGTCAGATTTCAATAGAAAATAATTATCAGGGGACAATCTCACACAAATTGACCTAGACCCACACTAAGCTCTAGGTTTGTAACAAGTTTAACTAATGCAAGCTTTAGAAACCCTACCATTTCTTCCTCGGGCCCCGATGCCCCGGGGCATCTATTCCAAACGTAATTTATATGGATTAGGTAAATATCCCCTATAGGGGGATTTGCAAAAATCTGGAAATATTAAATACTAGCGACCCGCCCTCACTTCGCTTCAGGTTAAAGTATTATATATAAACCTTCCGCTTGAATCACTCGATAAAAGTAGCCTATGTTCATCAGGGATAATGCCGGCTTCTAATGGTAAAATATTTTTTCAAGTCGGTCCAGTAGTTTCGGAGCCTATTCGAAACGAACAAACCAACAAATCTTTCCTCTTTATAATATTAGTATAGATAATATTTTATACTTTCCATAGTTTTGTTCATGAAAAACCAAAGTAACAGCTAGTTTTAGAGATAAAGTTTTGTTTTTTGTACAAAGTACTGTATTCCAATATGCTACAGCCATCTTGCTTATAAAACACCTGTTACTGTAAATTTGCACCTGTAGTTATATTATAGTTAATAGTTTATAAACACTTACATCCATTGATCGAAGCGTCCACTACGTCACCTAATGCAACGATTACTGTAATAGAAAAAAAAGTTTTAATATCTTGTTAATGTAACGATTTAGCCAGCCGAATATCCAAGTACAGTCGAAGTCATAAATATGTTTACACTTTAGTGCCTTGTCACTGAGACAATTTCATATAATAATATTATGAAATTGTCTCAGTGAATGAAAGTGACAAGGTACTAAAGTGTAAACATATTTGACTTTGACTGTAAGTTACCTAAATAGGTATAAGTTTCACACCACTCTTTGTTGTTTATTAATATCAAAACATTTGAAACATTAATTTAAACTAAACTAATTTTAGTTAATTTAATTTAATTAGTTTAGTTTTAATGTAAGGTAGATTAATTTCTTACTTAATAAAATAACAAAAAATATAATTACTTTTTACGGCTAGGTTGAGGACGTCATCCAAGGCTCTGACCTCTGAAAAATAAATACAATTATTAGTGAGGTGTTTTGGGACAAGCTTTTTTCTTACTTTTCTTTTGTAATAATAATATAATAAAGTATCAGGGGTCCTAGCCAAGATGCAAACGCTCCTACCGTTTTTCTTTTCTATCGCTCGAAATGTATGGGATGACAGTCGACCACGTGGTTTATCGAAACGCACGAGAATGTCATCCCATACATTTCGAGCGATAGAAAAGAAAAACGTTAGGAGCGTTTGCATCTTGGCTAGGTCCCTTGCAGAGAAAAGGACAGCGCTATAATAGTTTCTCCATACTACGGCTTCTCTTGTGCACCATAATCCTAATGTCATAGAGTTCACAATATGTATTCCAAATTTCAGACAAATACAATAAAATACGTTTACCACACGTACTTTTCTACAGTAGTCGTTGAGCATAACGCTAAGTTATCTATTTTCGTAAATCGACCAAACTATGATTGACGTAATCTGTGGTGCTAGACAAGTTGCATTCGACAATCGATAGCGTTTCGAATTAACGTAAGCCACCGAGATAGTAACTAACGTGACACTTACGTCAATTCCATATATTTTTCAATCGAAACATAATCGCTAACGATTGTCGAATGCAACTTGTCTAGCACCACTGTTGACAGATCGCATCGACCGCTTTACCTCGCTCGTCGATAGAAAATAGAAACGTTATCAGCGTTGGCGTGTTGGCTAAGCTTACTGCTTATCGAGACTAAACTACTTGATGGTTCTGCGTTAATGACAGCGGAGATTCTGTTGCCACCTATTGACTTCATCATCAGATCAGATAAAAGACGCACGGGCAGATTTACACGTCAAAATTCTACCAGTGCTTCCCAAGAGGAGACCACTGCTGGGAAGAAACGCCGCGAAAAACTCAGCAGTCAGCCAGTTTTTAAATATCCGGCACATTAAACATTAATTACGTAGGTTAGGTTAGGTTAGATGTTTAAGATACCCTGAAAACATTATGGTTTCAGCAGAAAATAGCGTTCGATGAAATGAAATTTGTTGGAATGATACATTCGATGAAATGATAGACAACCATCGTGTAAAGTAAGTGATATATTTATCAGTTATCACCAGTGATCGGAATTAGGTGAGCTAAAATACCTATTCTTTGCGAGAGGACATAATATGGAGTGGTTACAACCGGATAAAAATAAATATTTTCTGGGTTCCGGGTATTTGATATTCATCCGGGCACTGCGAATACTAGCCGTAATGTTGAACATCCATTATTTTCCTTATAAAATGTTTGTAGTTTGTAGTTAAAATGGTAACATTCTTGCCATAAAGTTAAAATTATAAGGAATCCGAAAATGTGAAATATATGGTAAATTAAGTAATCTGTGTTTTCCTATTCAGTTAGTGCTTGTCAGATTGGCGTATTAGCGTCAAAATAGTGTAAGCTACTAGTACTAGAAAGATAAGAAAGCAATTACGTATAGGGTTATGTACATATTCAGGTAAGCGGGTGTACTCACTCGCTTCTGAAGGCATAATATGTGGTTGTACATATTAAAATAGTTAATATCTCCCTTATCTTTTGAGCACTAATTATATACACCGCTTGGCTCTAACACGCCCCTTTGCAAGCCATTAACAAACAATGCGTGGGAAAACTTATATTATTCGTCCTACAACTACTTTTTAGAAATCTTGTACATTCCTTCTTTTGTCTAGCCCTTTTTACTAAAAACTAACATTAAGCATGCCGTACTTTAAACAAAACATGTCATGTTTAATATTACGATAATTACCCGAATAAATATCAAATACCCGGAATCCAAAAAAAAATATTTTTATCCGGTTGTAACCACTCCATATTATGTCCTCTCACAAAGAATAGGTATTTTAGCTCACCTAATTCCGATCACTGGTTATCACCCAAGGTTGAAAACTTGTCATTTTAATTAAGGCTACCTGTCGGACATTTCTATACTTACTAATGGATAAGATGCCGCCTAGAAGGCCCCGTGCTGTATGTTTAGCCCCTACCACAGTCCTGAACAGGAAATCAAGGGTGTTGCCGATGGCGTTAGATCCAATGTGGAGGGCCTCCTAAAAAAAAACTAGTATTAATAATAGGAAATGCATTTAGCACCCAAGGTTTTTAGGGTTCCGTAGTCAATCTAGGAACCCTTATAGCTCGCTCGAAATACTTTTCGCATTTTATTTTACGTACAGTACTTTGTACAAACACGATTATGCAAACAGAAATCATCGGTCTATACATATTTGTTCACTCCACATTCTCGAAGATCAAATTTTTAGAGCTACATTCCCAAACCTTGATATTTCATTGAGAATGAATTTGGTTGTTATAGTATCAAATTGCACTGGAGAGCGCTCATTAAAAAATTAAAAGTATTAAAAACAAGCTTCAAACCACGATAAGGCTGAAAAAAATTACAATTTTATTTGGAAAATAATTTGGGGCTAGAGGGCCTCCAGGGCCCTGTATTATAAAGCTACAAGTTACAAATTACAAGCGGAACTCTCTTTCTAGCAAAAGGAGTTAGAAAGAGACTTGTAATCCGCTTGTAATTTTTAGCTTTATAAAACAGGGCCCTGGAGGCATTCTGGCCCCAAATTATTTTCCAAATAAAATTGTCAATTTTTTTCAGCCCCATCGTGGTTTGAAGCCTATAGGCCTCTAAATATGGCGCTGCCTTTACTGGACATTAAGGAACATAAGGTTCATTAACTGACTCTGAGAGAGTTATAGTTAATGCTAATTTATTAGTAGGTATATCTATTATACTTACACTGATCACGGTCAAGGGGTTAAATAGAGGGAAGGTGGGAACCGGCGCGGGCGCCGGACTTGCGGCAGCCGCCGCCACCTGTAAAACAATATAGTGGTAAAACATGGGTTCCAATTTTCAAAACGTCTCGTTAAAATTTGACATTTGCTGCACATAAAATGTATAACCATGGGTTCCTATATTCAAAACGTTTCGTTGAAATGTGACGTCTCGTTAAAATTTGACATTTGCTACATATAAAATGTGTCATGGTTAATCATAGAACCCTTTGAACGCCAAGAACCCATAAAGTGGTCGTGAACTGTCGTGCCTACCACGCCATCAACCGTTATAGTGGTCACAGATACAGTGCAAAATAGACCCGAGTTATTGTGACGTAAGGTTAAAATTAGCTGTGGTTTTCAGCTGTCATTGGCGTGTGAGGACCACTTTTGTATCAAGTCAATGGCGGCGAAAAGGTTACATTCATGACAATTTATTGACTGAAGTTATGTATTTGAACTGGGTGCGCATTTTTTCACATAACTTTTGAGGTCCTATTATTGGAAATCCGAAAATATTTCTCATACCATTTGTGTCAAGCGACTCTCTACTTAAGAATAAGCAATTTATTTATTAATAACTTCCTTTCAAAAAAAGGTTTAAAATACTACCTATAAATAAAACCCTTGCAGTTCACCCGCTTGTGGCATGGTCCCTAAAATGCTGGCCCCCTGGTTCCCCCTTTGCACAGCCAGACTCAGCCGCTGCGCAAAGAACGAGCCCGCTCTAGGATCGCCCGCCGCCAAAATTAGTACATTTTGATACAAGTGCGGAAAGTATGTCATTTTACGCGAGTCCCGAAGTATCTTGGCCCGAGCTGCAAGCGAGGAAACTCGGGAAACGACGTTTTTTAATACATTTGCGAAAAAATATCAATGAAACAAAATAAAACAGTAAATAAAACTATTACAAGAGACAATTTTACTTTTAATTGAAACAGACTTTATGAAATGGCAATGGTTGTGACCATTCAGCCAAATAAAAAAGAAAGTCACAGTAATTTAATTACCTATATTTAAAAATCAAAAAGTATAATTCTCTATTAACCAGCGGTAATGCATATGTAAAGGTGGATTCTCGGCTGGGCCCGGTTGCGGCATGGTGTAATGTGAATTCACCTTAATACGCAACTATCTAATCATTCGTAATACTAATTCAGATTTAGCCATCTTGATGAGAGCTGTTTTTTTTAATATTACCTACATACATTTTATGTGTGGTTGTATGTATGCATGTATTTAATTGGAATATTTTAAATTATATTACCTATGTATACTCTCAATGCTAAATGACGTAATCAAAAAGTGGTTGAACATGCAAACTCTTTGGTTGGATGCACGGCTTGGAAGTTAAATAGTAGATTATACACCGAGGGGATAAAGCACAGTTTTATGTCACGGGCGCGATATTGAATCCTGAACGTAACGAAGGACTCCAGATTTAACTCCCGAGCGCAGCGAGGGTGTTACGAGTTAATTCCCGAGCGAAGCGAGGGAATTAAGAAGAGTCCTGAGCGCAGTGAGGGGTTCAAGCGCGCCCAAGACGAAAACAGCTTTATCCCCGAGGAGTGTACTCTACCTTTCTCACCTTTTGCGAGACAATAAAAAAGCGAGTCTACTAAAAACAGCGTTTTATTATAGTAAATTAAAATTAAAAGTGAAAATTGATATTGGAGACATTAGTCAGTTGTGGAAAGACAATATTTATTTAAAACTTTGCAGTTATCACCAATGTATTTTATTGCAGCGTCTTACAATACTCGCGGCTTTTGTTTAATTTCAAATGTGTTCCATTCAGCTTGCCGTGGCCAGCTCGATTTTAGAAAATATTCGATTTTCAAATTAGGTTCGACGCGGCGGTGGCGGCGGCGCCGCGCCCGGCCTTCGAGTATTAGTTGATCTTTTATTACGAAATTAGACTTTAAGGCCATTGTAATAAGAACTATGAAAAGTGAAAATATTACAACCCAGCGGGTTATAATGAGATTCAGTACAACATTACACCCCGGCTAAAGCCAAGGGCTTTAATGAGTTGGTTTGCGTAAGGTTTGCATGATATGTAATTTGGCATTGTCGAGCAAGTGGTGTGAAAACAAAATTATATTTAAAAAAAATGGGAAACTATAACGCACTAGTACGTAATATCCAACTTTCCGCACGATATACAGCTACGAAAAGTACCACTTTTTGAGCAACTGTGTTAAAAAAGTCTTTCCAACACCTCTTTAACAAACTTCTAGGTGTCGGAATACCACGGTCCCAATGTTGCCATTGCAAGTGCCGAAAAAACATAATTTTCATTAAAAAAAGCGTATTTCCGGCACTTGATGGTCGGGGACGGTCGGCTGCGGACCCAGGCTGACGAGCGGATCCCTCGACGTGAGACGGAGCTAACGTGTCCACGCATGTTACGTCCCAAGCCAATGGACGGCCAAACACCATGGCTCCAAAGTGCAGCCGTCAGGTCTTTTGCCATCCGAGGCAGAAAGACCTGAGGGCTCCAGGGTTGCTGGAATATTGGCTGTGCCGAGGGAACGTTTAAAGCATACCATTGTAGTTACTTAGTTTTGGTACTGTGTTTAAAATATAAATAAGTAATTTTGTTGTATTTCCTCGTGTTGTTGGAGAAAAGCAGTATACAAGTCTCAGGCGCGAAGGGCTGTTGCTGAAATCACTACATAGTATAAAACAAAGTCGCTTTCTCTGTCCCTATGTCCCTTTGTATGCTTAAGTCTTTAAAACTACGCAACGGATTTTGATGCGGTTTTTTTTAATAGCTAGAGTGATTCAAGAGGAAGGTTTATATGTATAATACTTTAATCCGGAGCGAAGCGAGGGCGGGTCGCTAGTAGTTTATACATTACTAGCGACCCGCCCTCGCTTCGCTCCGGGTTAAAGTATTATACATATAAACCTTCCTCTTGAATCACTCTATCTTATAAAAATAAACCGCATCAAAATCCGTTGCGTAGTTTTAAAGATCTAAGCATACATAGGGACAGACAGCGGGAAGCGACTTTGTTTTATACTATGTAGTGATACTCGTCCCGCAGCGGTATATATCCCGGCCTGTGCAGTAATTTACTAAATTCAGTATTCAGGATTGTAAAGTTCTCACGAGTTGGAGTGACTACAATTGAATTTTATGCTTTTGGAGCTAAAGTTAACTATTCTAACTCAAATTCTATTTTGAAATAATAGCTTTCACTCCTGGGCTTCTATTCAGGTGCGTTAAAACGATATCGTGTTTGACACGATTAAGAATCGTTTATGTCACAGTCGCCATTATTGTAAATGACATAAGAGTTATCAAAACGTTGACAATACGGAAACAGGTCAAAAACGATATTGTTATAACGCAGTTGAATAGAGGCCCTGGGCTGGAATTCTACAAGGTAATAACGATATCGTTTATGACCTGTTTCCGTATTGTCAACGTTTTGATGACTCTTATGTCATTTACGTTACTTATGTTATGTGACATAAACGATTCTTAAATGTGTCAAACACGATATCGTTTTAACGCACCTGAATAGAGGCCCTGTTAACGTGTATTCCGCCAATTTTTAGTTACACAGCGTGTTAATTTCATACAGGCATATTTTATCCTGACGTAGTTAACGATCATACAAATCATGTGAGAAAGATATTTTGTTGGTAAGTTTTATTATTGAAAAGCAGTTAATTTTATAAAGTTTGTCTTAGCCCCCCCACAGACCTACAAAATGTTTGCGCAATCGTCATTTTATACAATCTGATTGAAACAGGTTCTGCCCTACACGTGTCAATTGATTGAGTCAATCATCAATCATTATGATCTATGGTCCATGATCTATCACTACATAGTATAAAACTAAGTCGCTTGCGCTGTCTGTCCCTATGTATGCTTAAATCTTTAAAACTACGCAACGGATTTTGATGCGGTTTTTTTTAATAGATAGAGTGATTGAAGAGGAAGGTTTATATGTATAATACTTTAATCCGGAGCGAAGCGAGGGTGGGTCGCTAGTTAAAAACTAAAACTGAGTTATCAGGCTCAACGTCACGTGAAAAACAGCTACATTGAGATATTATGAAAGATGTCTGATGAACAAGGATTTGGCTGCTGCAATTGCGCTGATAATTTAATGAAAGAAGAAAGAATAAAACGGTAAATTGTGCAATCACTAAGGACGCAATGTGTGGAAAATAAATACTAATCTCAGGCGAGTGAACCGCCTGCATTAATGATCTTTATTTTTGACTTTTATTGGCGAAGTAAACATAATACATGACCATTATGTAGATGCTTTAATTTAATTGGCGCAAAGTGTGAACATTGCTTGCTGAATTAATGAGTAAGAAAAATAATGTTGCTGTTACACAAGTTTTTACGTTAATTAGTGTATATATTAACTGTTGTTAAAATATATGAAGTTTACACGCTGTGTATACACACTCCCATAGACTTATGGAGAAATCCCGAGAGTCCATGTCTTCTCATGGATGTCGTAGGAGGCGACTAAAGGAATAAGGGCTTGTAGTACTGTTAGGCGATGGGCTTGCAACCTGTCACTAATACACTAGTAAACATCTTGGGCTAACTGTGCAAAATTTGGTTACAAAATTATCAGCAAGTCTTTTTAGAGTTGTTGGTATTTCTGTAGCTCTGCCTACCCCACTCTGGGAATGAAGGCGTGATGTTATGAATGTATGTAAGTCCATGAATATCACACGCGAGGACAGATGTTCGGTTAAAGAGTATCTTCTCATGGGGTTAGCTCCACACGCTGTCAAGGCCAAAGTTAGGTATTATAAATTGCAGAAAGAGGTTTTTACCAAATTACGACCTACCATTCAAAAATAAAAGTTTTTATTTCTATATTTTTAGGCCTTGATATTTAAAAGGTTTTCAGTGACTGGGCTACTGCGGACTTACATAAGCGTAGAAGAATACTGTATCAACTATATGAGGAACGGAGGTATAACGCGAGTGAGGAGTTTAAGGAACATGTCAAACAGTATTCTAAGCAATTCAAGATAGACTGCCGTATAACTAAGCGAAATTTTTTAAGTAACAAAATCTTGAATAGTTCTGATGTTATTAAAACGACCTGGAAAATAATTAATGAAGAAACAGGTCGCCGAAAAAAGAACATTAACGACTATCGTTTAAAAGTAGATGGTAAAATAATAGATTCCAATCCAGATATCGCAATTGAATTTGAAAAGTTTTTTACCGATATACCAGTGTCCACGACTAAGTGCTTGAACTCTTCGCCTGCGTCTGCCATTGTACTTTTAGAAGATAACGTGCCTGAATGCAGTATATACTTTGAATTCAAGCGCGTTACTGCCTTGGATGTAATTAAGGCATTCAACTCAATCAATATAAAGAAAACCAGTGACCTTTGGGGAGTGTCGGTCCATGTACTCAAATCCTTAATTGAAGTCATAGCATCTGACTTAATGGTCGTATTTAATCACTGTGTTGATTGTGGTGAGTTTCCTGATCTTATGAAACATAGTAAGATAATTCCATTATTCAAAACGGGTAGTACTTTTGACCCCACAAATGTTAGACCAATATCCATACTACCCACTTTCAGTAAAATATTTGAGAAATTGATTTTGTCACAGTTAGCGGAACATTTTCGGTATAATAATTTATTACACAATAAACAATTTGGTTTTACTCGGGGTCGCTCGACAACCGAAGCTGGTGTTGAGTTGATTAAAAACATTTTTAATGCCTGGGAAGGGTCACAGGATGCTTTAGGTATTTTTTGTGATTTGTCCAAGGCCTTCGATTGCGTTAACCATGACACATTGATCAGGAAACTACACCACTATGGAGTTAGAGGTACTGCGCTAAACTTAATAAAAACGTACTTATACGGGAGAATACAAAGGGTAGACGTGAATGGAGTACGATCACCTGGGTCATTGGTCTCAATGGGCGTACCACAGGGCTCAATATTGGGTCCATTTTTATTCCTCATCTACATAAATGACTTACCTTACCTTATAAAGGACAACCATGATATAGTATTGTTTGCTGATGATACGTCACTTGTGTTCAAAGTTAAACGACAACAGCAGTTTAATGTCGATGTAAACAATGCTATATCAAAAGTAGTCGATTGGTTTAGTGTTAATAATTTATTACTGAATGAAAAAAAGACGAAATGTATAAAGTTCATGACTACTAATGTGAAAAATAGTCAAACTACTGTAACTATTAAAAATGACAAACTAGACCTAGTTAATGATACAGTGTTTCTTGGTATAACGTTAGACTCCAAGCTCCAATGGGGTCCTCATCTTGCTGGATTGGCGGGTAGACTCAGTTCAGCAGTTTTTGCAGTTAATAAGATTCGGCAATTAATAGACTTAGATACCGCTCGATTAGTTTATTTTAGTTACTTCCATAGTATTATGTCATATGGTATTTTACTGTGGGGTAGTGCTGCTGATGTAAATAGCATCTTTGTTCTGCAGAAGAGGGCTATTCGTGCTGTCTACAAGATGGGCCAGAGAGACTCGCTTAGAGATAAGTTTAAAGAAATTAATATATTGACCATGCACAGTCAATACATTTATGAAAACATTATTTATGTTCATAAAAACATCGCTAAATTTAGAAAGAACTGTGACATACATAATGTTAATACCAGAAATAAATATAAGCTCGCAGTGCCCTTCACGCGGCTCCATAAAATAAAAAACTCTTTTATGGGTAATTGTATTAGGTTCTATAATAAGCTCCCAAGTAATGTTACTGAACTATCAGTAAATAAATTTAAGAGTTACGTTAAGCGTAAACTAATTTCTAAAGCATATTATAGTATTAAAGACTATATTAATGATAACAATGCTTGGGACTGAATTGCTTGTAATAAAATGTTTAGTCCTTACGACAAAAGGTTGCGAACGTCGAAAAAAAAAAAAGACATCCGACAGAGTTTCTTACAGGTTCTTCTCTGATCGGTCGCGATTTGAACCTGCAGTCAATTTAGGCTAAGTCGCTACTATGACGTTTCAAAAGAGTTTATTATTTGTAAACCTACTTGAATAAAGATTATTCTGATTCTGATTCTGATTCTAAAAATCCAAACAAATCAAACAAATGACGATTAAACAATAGACCTAAAATTGTTTTTTTTAAACTTACCAAACTTAACAGCAGGAACACTTTCAGCGACATCTTAGCCTCTCTGTAGAAAAAAAAAGTCACGAGCTCGGTTTATATACCGTGCCGTGACAATAGGACCGTATATATTGTCACAGATGTTCAGTAATACACTTGTTTTTTTTACTTAAATTACAATGATTTAATTAATTAAACACGCGAGAAATCATTCCACTCTCAGTTAATTCAAAAGACGTTCATGCATTAACATTTTAAGTATACCTTCCTACTTTACATTTTCGAATCGCCTTTACTGCACTTTTTTTTCGTACCTCAAAAGTGAAACCTTCAGGGGAGCGAGCACAAGGAAACAACTGCTTAAATACTCCGTTTTATTATATGCTCCGTTTAATAATACAAAAGTGGTTTTTAATATTAAGACGACAGATTCTCTCTAGCCTTAACAAAACTCGATACCATTATCACTCGCTTCGAGTCGGACCACCGCCCTTTTGTTTTATGCCTCTTATCCGTTTCTACCCGTTGCTTCTTTTTAAAAAATCAGTGTTGCCATTTTTATAAAAACTAGGAGGATATACCTGCTTACAATAAATGACCAAGTAAATCAGAAAGATCATATTTAGGCATGGTGGTTACAGTCGGCCGTCCTACCCGGAACGAGCCCTCTCGTTCCTTAAACAAAATGTATTTAAGCTTACATAACTCATAATTTGAAAACTGGCAACATTAATTTATTTAATTTAGTACATTACAAATAGTTATACATACATAATTTGAAAACTGGCAAAATAATTAACTTAACTTAATAACATTGCAAATAGTTATCCATATACTATTTGAAAACTGGCAACAGTAATTTATTTAATTTAGTACATTACAAATAGTTATACATACATAATTTGAAAACTGGCAAAATAATTAACTTAACTTAATAACATTGCAAATAGTTATCCATATACTATTTGAAAACTGGCAACAGTAATTTATTTAGTTATTCATTAGATAAGTCTTATTGATGTAATGTTTCTTTTCCGTCTAATTTCACAAAGTACCTTGATGAGGTGTTAAATCCTTATCAGCAGTTAGTTAAGTATAATACATTTTGATAGCTGTTCAACTTCCAATGCGAACAAACCGTTACGATAAGTTACAATCATACACGATTACCTCTAGGTATATCACATAAATTGACAATTATATTTAACAGGAACAGACGTTATTGTTACATTCTAAATATTATGTTGAATCACATTATTGCAAACGTGCTGAAAGTCTATTTACTGGTGGTGACTTTAATAAAAAAAAAAATATCACTAACGTCTAATGTCGTAACTCATTAGTAAAGCGATCGAACGGACGGCCAATATAGCTCATTAACAACAACCAATGATCTGTTAAAAATTTTAAGACAATGCCATCCTTGGCCGTTCGTTTGCTCCAAAATTAACATAAACATGTAGTGATTGTATAATTAAATTGTATCTTATTTTATTATTTTTTTTTTTTACAATTACTTACTAAGAGAATTAGCTTGTCATGTTACTAGGCCAGGCATTCCTCTAGAGATAGTTTTTCCCGTAATAAATCACTATTTCAGATCTGTGTCATCTCAAATGACGCTACCTAATAAAAACAGCCATCTCAAATGACTTTCAATCAGCAGTCTGCCATCTCAAATGTCCTTAACCGAAAACATGTCATCTCAAATGACTTTAACAGAACTCTTGTCATCTCAAATGACTTTCATTCAGCAGTTTGCCATCTCAAATGACCTTAACAAATTGTATGTCATCTCAAATGACTTTAATAGTGTTATGCCATCTCAAATGACTTTCACTAAGCAATATAATATGCCATCTCAAATGGCGCTTAAAATATTAGCAGTTATAACGCAGCATCAACAAAAGAGATTGCCAGTGAACATGAAACTCAGATACGTTCGTTATCGCTACCTTCACTCGACGAGTAATCAGCACCGTAACTTAACCAAGGGAATATTTTATCTATTGCTACGATACCTTCATAACATCTCCCTTTTCTGGTAAGGGGCGTATCCTCTACAACAAAACGATCGTTGGGCAGCACTTTCTTAATTTTATAAGGGCCTTGGCACTTAGGTTCCAATTTTTTTGATTGCCCTGTTCCCGAAGGTAAAGCTCTTATCAGTCTCACAAGGTCGCCTTCCTTATAAACCGTAGCAGGTTTTCTACGACGATCGTACCTTTTTTTGTTGACCTCCTGATTATTTTTAATAGCCACACTGGCTTCGTCTCTAATATCCTGCAATGATTTGTCAACAACACCATTTCCTACTTCGTCCCCAATCTGATTTAAAACACCCTGTGATGAGCTTGAAACTATCCTTCCAAAAAGCAATTCAGTTGGGGTCCTTTTTGTCACATTGTGTATAGTTGAGTTTATCCCTAACTGAACATCCTGTACGCACGTATCCCATGACTCTGGACTTTTATTCTGAGTCATAGCACCGAGGGCTGACAGGATGGTTCGGTTATACCTCTCCACCTGGCCATTTGCACGAGGCGTAGAGACTGAATTGAGTATATGCTTAATACCTCGAGATTCCATAAAGCTTTTGAATTTTTTGCTTGTAAAGCTAGTACCCCTATCCGTTACAAGTCTTGTAGGGACCCCAAATAACCCAAAGAAATTGTTAAACACTTTAATAGTTTCTTTAGTTTTGGTCGTACGGACTGGCGAGAGATTCACGTATTTTGTGAACGAGTCTACTATGACCAGGAGGTATGCGTTCTTTCCCTTGCTTCGTAAAAATGGCCCAAGGTGATCGGCATGGACCGTGTGGAATGGTATTTCCACCTTAGGGATAGGGTGAAGGATACCCTCTTTTGGTCCTGTCGGCAGTTTATGATGAGCGCAACCTAAACAAGAGGAGACGTATTTTTTTATAAATTTACGCATTTTAGGAAACCAGTAAAATGCACGAATCCGTTCTAACGTTTTTTCGAACCCGAAATGGCCAATGTCATCATGGTTGGACTTGAGCAACTGCCAGCGTACTCCTCTCGGTACAAACCAGCGTTCGGTTTTATCATCAATGATGCGAAATACCCTACCGTTTTTAACCTTATAGTCTTTATAAAGTGATGCAACTTTGGCCGTTTCGGGGTCTTCAAGGATGTCTTTTATACGTCTAACCTCAGTATCGCCAGATTGTACGGTAGAGATCCAATCTTCGGTGTTTACGGTAAGTATGTCTAGAGTATGGACCTCGTTGACATCACCAGGTAGTGGATTCCGGCTTAAGCAATCTACGTGAGACATTCTGTTGCCTGCCCGGTATTCTATGTTGCAGTCAAACTCAAGGAACTGAATCCACCACCTGGAAATGCGAGGAATGAGATCCCTCTTTGTGAATGTGGTGCGTAATGCATGACAGTCAGTAAATATCGTAAACTTTATGCCTAATAAATATACCCTGAACTTATTGAGTGAGTTGATAACTGCCAATGTTTCCAACTCAAAAGAGTGGAACTTTTGCTCGTCGATAGTGGTCTGACGGCTGAAGTACGCGACAGGCCTGAATGGTTCTGAATCTTTCCGCTGTAATAATATTCCAGCAAGGCCAACCTTGCTTGCGTCAGTGTGAAGTTGAGTTTCAGACGTATGGTCATATAATACCAGAACAGGCCGCTGGATCAATTTTTTTTTAAGAGTCTCGAATGCTTCAACCTCGCCGTCAGTCCACCTCCACGGCGTATTCTTCCTCAAGAGATTCGTCAGTGGCCTTGCTATAGTGGCAAAATCTCTGACGAACCTTCTGAAGAAACTGGCCAGCCCAAGAAATCTGCGCACTTCATGCTGGTTTGTGGGTGCGTTAAAATTGGACACGGCTTCAGTCTTTTGCGAACCTGGTCTTATTTCACCCCTACTGATTTCAAATCCTAAAAAGTCTATGGTTTCCTTAAAAAAATGACATTTCTCAATTTTTAAAGTAAGTCCGCTTTGACGTAGTGCATTTAGAACCTCCTCCAATCGGGACAAGCCTTCAGTAAAAGTCTTGGACGGGATTAATATATCGTCCATATAAACTATTGAATGTTTAATATTGGCTTTGTTAAGTACTTTATGTATGACCCTTTGGAAGACCGCTGGTGCATTTGCTAGGCCAAACGGTACACGGTTATATTGGTACTGGCCGTCTGGCGTAACAAATGCAGTTTTCTCTCTAGAATCCTCAGCAATCGGTATCTGATGGTATCCCGATGCCAAGTCGAGGGTGGTGAAGATGAATTGTCCCGATAGTTGATCGAGAAGGTCCTCTATCCGAGGCAGTGGATAGTGGTCTCTTTTAGTTTTACTGTTAAGTGCGCGATAATCGACGCATAGACGTTTTTCTCCGGACTTTTTCTGCACTAAAACTATCGGACTCGCATATGGTGAGCAGGACTCGCTAACTATACCACACCCTAACATTTCATCAACCATCTCTTGAACTTGCCTTCGTTCGTGAAATGACAGCCTATAAGGTCTGTAAACAACGGGTTCAGAGTCTTTAAGCTGAATCACCATTTGCGTTTCGGTAGTGTAACCCAAGTCATGCATACCTGAAGAGAAGCACGTTTTGTACTCTGTAAGTAACTCTTTTAGGCATTTTTGTTCATCTAAAGACAGTTCCTTTCCACAATTTATAGTAGAATCTGGGACAGGTTCTGCTCTAAGTGCTAGGTCAACCCTTAGCTCAGATGTAATGGTTCTAGCACGGGTGACTAAGGAGTCCTTTTTAAGGATCACTGGCTTTGTTCCTAAACTGTGAACTAACACGTTACATCCCCCTTGCGTTAAAAGGTACTCGCCTGGCAAAAGGTAATACTCGCTACCTGGGTAGCCCCGAACTGATCCAGGAATGTAAATGTTACCACATTTTCGGGTAGTTGACTTAACGTGGATGGACTGGAACGAGTTAATAGGAATGGTTACATCGCACGTAGCTATTAGGGGAACCTTCACTAGATTATCAGAGTTGCCCTTTTCAATACGTAATTCAGTGGCCGTTTTAATAATGCGCAAGTTAGGGCGCTCGCTAAAAGTGTGTCCTAATAAAACGGAACAGTTTATTAATTGATCGTCAACCACAAAAACTTCCACCTCCTCCTCTACGACGCCTTGGGCCTCGATGGTCACTTGCGTGGCACCTACAGGGAGATATGGTACATTGCCAAGGCCACGCAAAAAGGGTCCGCCTACAGAGACCCAATTCAATCCTAACTTTTCAGCGGCAGACTTACGAAGCAACGTTTTCTCACTACCTAGATCTAACTGACTAAGAACCACAGAGCTGTTAACTTTAATCGGAAGCTGGTATTTACTATTGGTATTCTCAGACTTTACGATCTCTCTGACGTCTTTGACGCCAACGGTTTCGTGCGTCAGTCTAGTCGGAGTCTCCACTAAAACCTTTAATACAGCCTTATCCTTTGCATCTGAGCTCATGGAGCTTTTCTTACGACAATCCGACTCGGTGTGGCCCATCAAATGACAATAAGTGCACTTTAGGAGAGGCTTGGGGCACTTAAAACTGGGGTGCCCCTTTTGTTTACAATTAAAACAAATTATTTGTTGGGAGTTTGGGGTTGGCTTCACCGAGTTAGATTGATCACTATATTTGATTCGGGGGTTAGAGGTTGTAGCAAAATTACGCCTGTCCCTATTTAAATTCCTGTCACTGTTATCGCGTACAGTTTTAAAGAACTGTAGTACCTCTTCAGGTTTCTCAAATTTAGCTGCCTGGGCTCCTAGCCTTACCCCCCTATCATCTACTCCATGTACCAAGCAGTCTACTGCATTCCTGCCGAAAATTTTACAACGGTTTAATAGATTAATTTTCGAAAAGTAATACTACTCCAACGAATCTCCAAAACGAGCCCGCTTCTTAAGCATTTCTGTTAGAAGTTCTGCATAATTTTCGTTAGATGGAAACGACTCCTCCAAGAGGAGTTTCCATTCCGTCCAAGTACGTTTAAGTGAGGGTAGGCCCTGGTACCAAAGTTTGGCTTGTCCTACCAGTTTGGGCAATGCATAGTGTATAACTTGTCTATTCGACCAGCCATAAATTTCGGCACATTCGTCTACCTTGCCTAACCACACGCTAATCGTCTGTTCTTTAAGTAATGGGTCAAATTCTGGTATGACGTTATTCATAGTAGGGAAAGTTTCACGTTCACTGGGTCTATCTCTAAGCAGCTTTATAAATTCTCCAAAAAAAGTAGATGCTGAGTCATACCTTGGTCTCTCCCGCGAAGATTCGCGTCTCTTAGACGTGGAGCGTCGTCCACCATCACGTTGACTCCATCTCTCGCTCTCCAACTGACTCTCTAAGGCTGCAACTCGCTGTTTCTGTATTTCTAATTCCTCTTCCCTGTCGCGTAGCTTTCGCGTTTGACTGCGACTGCGAGTCCGGGAGTGCGTTCGGCTCTGCCTTCGTTCGTCTCCGTCGACACGACTAGGCCTCGTTGTATTTCGCTCTGGAGTCCTTAGGTACCGCTCCCTTCGTAATTTAAATATCGCACTCCTTGCCTGGCTTCGACTCCGCCTCCTCTCATTTGACGCTTCATCGTGCTCGGTTTCTGAAACTCACAAACCAGAATGTCACTAAAACTGCGTAATTGAACTATTTTTTTTTTTTGCAGGTACTATCTCTGTAAAGCAACCCAGGGCGGACATTAATACTTATCGAAAGATTAATCTGAAAAAATAATGATCTAAGCCAGAATGTCTACTGATTTGTTATTGCAATGTATAACAAGTAGGAACGTTAATCTTATATTCTTCCATAATGACTCGTAAAATAAAATAGATGTAGGTAGACACTTATTAATGGTAAAAAGCTAACGGAACCTATAAATTCACTGCGACCAACAAGCGATAATAATGATACGCAAGTCACACGGCGCGCCAAGCAATATGTAGCCAAATATGATCCCAATATTTTCTTCCTATTGTCTAAAAAATGCTCCATACATAGCAGTGAGACCCTCGGAACTTTCATGCAGGGCTTGTCAACGTTGCCAAATTCACTTTAATTCAAAAATAGTAACGGTAAAGTATGGTTTAACGTTAGTTACCTTAATGCTAAATCTGTCTGACACAGAAATGTTACTCATTTTAACAAGCTTTTCAAGGTATTTCAAGCCCTGTTTTCGTGAATATTTTGTTTGTTAATAACCTTATATATTAATAACCTGATACGGGCCTCGATTGCCCCATTTTTTTAAAATTAAGTTATCGTTATTACCTTAATTATTCTCCAGTAGGTAGGCATAGGGTTTTGGTAAGAATGCATGTCATCGTTACAGGAAATGCGCACACCTTTAGATAGCATATTGTCGTGTACGTACAGCTTATAAGCTTATAAATGTGTAAAATATTAATCGTTGTATACAGATCACATTTACATCGTGCAAAGTAAGCCAGAAAAAAAAAACTACGTACCTTTTGTGGGCGTATCCATCCCGTCTTCTGAAAGTTGAAACCTTCAGGGGAGCGAGCACAAGGAAACAACTGCTTAAATACTCCGTTTTATTATATGCTCCGTTTAATAATACAAAAGTGGTTTTTAATATTAAGACGACAGATTCTCTCTAGCCTTAACAAAACTCGATACCATTATCACTCGCTTCGAGTCGGACCACCGCCCTTTTGTTTTATGCCTCTTATCCGTTTCTACCCGTTGCTTCTTTTTAAAAAATCAGTGTTGCCATTTTTATAAAAACTAGGAGGATATACCTGCTTACAATAAATGACCAAGTAAATCAGAAAGATCATATTTAGGCATGGTGGTTACAAAAGGAAAAAACGGAATCCTTATAGAATCACTTTGTTGTCCGTCCGTCCGTCCGTCTATCTGTCAAGACCCTTTATCTCGGGAACGCGTGGGTAGTATCGAATAAAAATTAAAACCATAAGTATACTCAGGTCTACAATCCCTTGAAACTGTAAAAAAATAACATTTAGGCAACGTAAAAAAAGATACGGCCGATAATGCCGCAAAAAACTTAAATTTCGACACTCAAGGGAATCAAAATTTATACTTAGGGTAATTCCCATAGACCTAGAATTCTGATATTTGGCTAAAAATAAGAAGAAGAAGAAGAAATACATTTATTCAAAGCCATAAGACACACATAGGTAAAAATAAAAAAAATAAAATAAGATTAAAAGAAAATAAGAGTTTACTTGATTGATTATTATTAGAAAACTGGGCAAGAGCATGTCGGGCCATGCTCAGTGTAGGGTTCCGAAGCCGTTAAGTACTACAAACATAAAAATCAACAAGTAATAACAAATTTTCTATTTAAAGTCAATTGGTGCCGTCTTAGATGATTTTAGTAGGTATAAACAATTTAATCGCCTGTGTCTCAAGAACCAATGATGTCTACTTAGTCATGATAGTTTTTTTCTTTAAAATTCGTTATATGTCCTTTCATTTAATTTTTTTTCTGATTTTTAGTATTCGTAGTTTTAGCTGTAGGGTGGACGGGGGACGGACACTAGAGACAAACAAAAATTTGCGTTTTAAAGCTTAATATTTCATAAACCATATATATATATTCACTAGTAAACCTCTTAGCCTGTTAGTGCAAAATGTGGTTACAGAAATATCGGTAAGTCTTTAGAGTTGTTGGTATTTCTGTAGCTCTGCCTACCCCACTCTGGGAATGAAGGCGTGATGTTATGTATGTGTATGTATGTGTATTTCATAAACGGATTACTTAGTCGAAAAACCGTTAACACAGACCAACATTTTTGAAAGACCTATCCAATGACACCCTACACTATAGGGTAGACGAGAAAAAAATACATCCCCACGATGCGTATAGGGGAGAAACGCTAAAATAAAACTTTTTTTACATTTTATTGTACCACTTTGTTGACGTGACTAACATGCGTATTCATACCAATTTACAGCTTTCTAGTAATAAGGGTCTGCGCTAGGCTGCGGACGGACGGACGGCCATGTCCGTCCGTAGCCTAGCTATATAAGCGTTTCAAGAGTTGCAAACTTATTTGCAGTTGGTAAACTAATCGCGACCTATGTCGATGTATGGGGACAACAGTTTTTCAACGGCAACGTCAAGTTTCTCCCTCTATACAATTTTACATTCTGATAAGTTTGTACAGAACCCTCGGAGCGCGAGTCCAACTCGCACTTGACCGGCTTTTTTAAAACTTTCGCTTCTTGTTTAAATAATTTTATACGAAAACGTGTTTTATAAGTCTAGCCATGAAGCAAACGCTTTTAACGTTTCGGTTTTCTATCGACTCAAAATGTGTGGACTTGACGGCTATCCTGTATATCCTACAAGCGACCCGACCTCGCTTCGCTCCGGGTTAGTATTATACATGTAAACTTTCCTCTTGGATCACTCTATCTATTAAAAATACCGCATCAAAATCCGTTGCGTAGTTTTAAAGATTATTTATTTATTTATTTATTTAATCTTTATTGCACAAAAAAGAATACACTTAATATGCAAAAGGCGAACTTAATGCCGTAAGGCATTCTCTACCAGTTAACCTTTAGGCAAAGCAGAGATTGTAGTGGCGGTGCAACATAGATTCTGACTTAACTATATACTATATACTTACATAAACATATACACTTACATAATATCAATATGCTACATAAATATAAATACATGAAATACACTAATAAATAAATACATACATAATATGTATATACATATAAGCAAAAAAAACAAAACAGATAAAGCAATCAGAAAACCAAGATGATGTCAATTCTACCTGCAAAGAAATTCGCGAACTTTCTTTTTAAAGGCAAACTTGTTCGGAGCTTTCTTCATTTTAAGGGGAAGGTCGTTCCAAAGTCGTGCTGCCTGAAGGGCGAAGGAGTTGGACATGAAACCTGTGCGGTGAGGAGGGATGGAAAGTGTGAGGTTTTCAGTGGATCGTAGCTGACGGATGTGGGTAGAACCCAGAAATTTAAAAAGAGATTTTAAGTATTCAGGAGATTGCGGATCGTACAGAATATTATAAAGGAAACAGAGTAATCTACTTTTGCGACGTTGGCGAATAGGAAGCCATCCAAGTTGAGAGCGGAAGGAAGAAACGTGATCATATTTACGAAGACAGAAAACAAAGCGAATGCAATTATTGAGAAGGCGATCCAACTTATCGAGTTGTCCTTCGCTCAGATCCGTATGACACACGTCACCATAATCAATGATGGGAAAGATTAGAGACTGCACAAGGGATACCTTGGTCTTAATAGGCAAAAAGTGCTTTAGTTTATTAAGAGAATGAAGAGAGCCCATGACCTTGCGACTTATTTCAGTGACATGTGTTCTCCAATTGAGAGAGTTATCCATATAAATACCAAGATCCTTGACGCTGCAGCTAAATGGGATATTAATACCATTAAAATTTGGTGGCTGAACAGCATCAAGGTTAATTTTATTGAGCTGGCCAGAACTACCAATGATAATAGCCTGACACTTGGCTGGGTTCACGAACAAGCCAAATTTTTCGGACCACTGTAATATGTGTCGGAGATCGTCATTAAGCTTGTCGGTAATGCATTTAAGGTCAGTCGCCTTACAGTGGTCGTACAGCTGAAGGTCATCAGCATACAGATGGTAGGAGCAGCCAAGCCCAGGTGTAATGAAGTTGATGAAGGTGGAGAATAATAAGGGGGAGAGAATACCTCCTTGTGGCACGCCAGCCTCTAAGTCACACCAATCGGAAAAGGACCGATCAACGCGAACCGCTTGCTGACGCCCCCGGAGATATGAAGACAACCAGTTGAGAGCAAGATGTGAAACATTAAGATGCTTAAGAAGTGCTAGGAGGATGTCATGGTCAACTGTGTTGAATGCATTTGAGAAGTCAATAAGAATAAGAACTGTAACCATACCGTCCTCCATGCCCCGTCTAATGTCCTCCGTGACCTTGTGCAACGCTGTACATGTGCTGTGGCTAGGACGAAAACCAGATTGATACGCACTAAGGATATTCTGGGAATGAATAAAACTAGACAGCTGTTTATGTGCAACCGCTTTAGCAATTTTGGATACAAAGGGCATTATAGAAATAGGCCTGAAGTTATTAGGGCACGTGGGATTACTAATTTTGGGTAGGGGAAGTACAAAGGCTTTACGCCATAGCAAGGGAAATTCTCCGCTGAGAAGGGAAAAATTAATGATGTGAGTAATTATCGGAAGCACACAGTCAAGTACCATCACGATCATGACACGACTCACATCATCACACCCTACAGCCCTGGATTTAATGGCAGAGATAACCTTCCTTACGTCAGTTTGGGAAACGGTAGAAAAAGAAAAGGTCTTATCTAAGCATACAGGGACAGGCAGCGGCAAGCGACTTTATTTTTAACCCCCGACGCAAAAAGAGGCGTGTTATAAGTTTGACATGTAAGTGTGTGTGTGTGAGTCCGTCTGTCTGTGGCACCGTAGCTCTTAAATGGATGAACCGATTTGAATGCGGTTTTTTTTAAATGAAAGCTGGTTTTCTAGTGGTGGTTCTTAGACATGTTTTATGAAAATCGGTTCAGCCGTTTTTGAGATATTGAGCTTTTAGGGGGTTAAAAACTGCCTTCAAAAATGCAAAAATACTTCTTTTAAAACTGTAGGCACCTAATAGGATAGTCCAACTGAATTCAGCTTTTTGCGGGAAATATTGTGGTCGCCGACTTCAGTTGGACTAACCTATTAGGTGCCTACAATTTTAAAAGAAGTAATTTTTTGCCCCCGTGTGGTTGCCGGGTAAGAATAGTGCCACTCCATGTCTTCCCGTGGATGTCGTAAGAGGCGACTAAGGGAATAAGGGCTTGTGGTACTGTTAGGCGATGGGCTTGCAACCTGTCACTAATACACTAGTAAACCTCTTAGCCTGTTAGTGCAAAATGTGGTTACAGAAATATCAGTAAGTCTTTAGAGTTGTTGGTATTTCTGTAGCTCTGCCTACCCCACTCTGGGACTGAAGGCGTGATTATGTATGTAAGTATGTAATATTTTTGCGTTTTCGAAGGTGTTTTTTGTTTTTAAAACATTTATTTTATTTAATACTTTTTAGAGATCATAATTCATAATACGCTGTTATGTAGTCCCACTTCTTAGTTAATATGAAAATTTAAGTTATTTCAAGCGCGTCGCAAGCAACGCCGCGGTAAAGTCATAGTCATATTACAACAAGTAAATATTCTTCGTTGCAGTCGCTCCACTATCTTAATCGATATATCTTATCGCCACCCTTGAAATAGGTACCGTTGAGGAGTTCCGATGGCCATCTGTGGTCTTCATCATCAGTTCCACTTCACCAAGTGATACTTTCTGAATACAAATGCTAGACTTGTTACTAAAAATACTAAAATCTCTATATGTTTGCCTACAATATTTGAGCAGTTCCCTCAGTTCCTCACTGATCCATTCATCAGATTCAGATTTGGTGACAATGGGACCATCCAAAAAACCAAACAATAATTCTCAAAATCGGTCCACAATTGACGGAGTAATCGGTGGTCATACATAAAAATAAATAAATAAAAATACATATACGCGTCGACTTGAGAACCTCCTCCGTATTTTTCGTCGGTTAAAAAGCCCCAGAATAACGGCGACACCTACTTTCAGAGCTGATATCTCTTAAACGGCCCAGCCAATCACGAAACATTGCTAAGAACCATCCTGATTAATTAAGCTTTTATTAAAAAAAACCTGCGTCCAAATCCGTTCATCCGTTTGGGAGTTACGATGCCACAAACAGACACTCAGATGGAGAAGTTTAAAAAGCGTGATGATTTTTTTTATTAGAAATTTTAAATACCTTTGACGAAATAGTGTATGAAAAAACCTCTTAAAAGTAAAGAATAATAAGTAGTGGCCCTAAGGGCTGATTGTTTGATAAGTAGATAGTTTACTGAACACTGAGACTAACTAAACCGACACGACACGGCGGGGGATCGCTAAGTAAATGAAATAACATAAAATACAAGTTTTTTCTTGCTTTTTGAACACGGTTTTTTATCATTTACTAGCGACCCGCCCTCGCTTCGCTCCAGATTAAAGTATTATGCATATAAACCTTCCTCTTCAATCACTCTATCTATTAAAATAAACCGCATCAAAATCCGTTGCGAAGTTTTAAAGATTTAAGCATACCTACATAGGGATATAGGGACAGAAAAAGTGACTTTGTTTTATACTATGTAGTGATTTGCCACGCAATGTATTGGTAACAAAGCTAACAACTGACACTAACATTTGATTGCTTGTACCTAACTCGTTTGACTCTTTGCATTACATTGCTGCTCGAGAAATTTTAAAACATTAATAACTCTCCAATAGAAAGGGTAATTGTTATATACTATGTAGTGATTGTATATTATAAACACAAATTATTTCCCAAAATTTAAAAACTTCCATTTCTAACTTATGTATACCAACAATGCAAGTATGTTTTCTTGCAGTCGTTTGTTGTTTCATTTAAAACGTCATAAGGGACACAATAATGTTATTTTGTTATATAAATGGAGCCAATTTTATAATCGATATATAATTATAATTATTATTTGCACTAGAATCGTAATGACGCAAATCTAGCTAGTCTTTAGCCTTTTTATTAATTTATAGGTGTTTGTACATCTGTGTAAATAATTTATGCGATATCATCGGTGGTAATTCAAAAGAGCGCTACTTCTTGAGTCAGTAAGGTGCTTTTTGCTCCGTACTAAATTAGGTAAGTAGTTACGTGGTTTTGCAGTATCTCCGACTATAACAGATGGCTGCTTCAGCTTTCCAGTCATATAGGTAGGTATTCGAAGATTTCACGATACTAAATATTACAATACCAAAATATTAACGTTCTAAAAAAGCGGCCAAGTGCGAGTCGGACTCGCCCATGAAGGGTTCCGTAGCAGCAAGTAACATAATATAAAAGTTCGTTGTAGCTTTGATCAATGTTTTTATGACGTATTAAAAAAAAAACTACTTACTAGATCTCGTTCAAACCAATTTTCGGTGGAAGTTTGCATGGTAATGTACATCATATATTATTTTTACATTTATCATTCCCTTATTTTAGAAGTTACGGGGGGGGGGACACACATTTTTCCACTTTGGAAGCGTCTCTCGCGCAAACTATTCAGTTTAGAAAAAAATTATAATAGAAACCTCAATATCATTTTTGAATACCTATCCATAGATACCCCACACGTATGAGTTTGATGAAAAAAAAATTTTTGAGTTTCAGTTCTAAGTATGGGGAACCCCAAAAATTTATTGTTTTTTTTCTATTTTTGTATGAAAATCTTAATGCGGTTCACCGAATACATCTACTTACCAAGTTTCCACAGTATAGCTCTTATAGTTACGGAAAAAAGTGGCTGTGACATACGGACGGACAGACGGACAGACATGACGAATCTATAAGGGTTCCGTTTTTTGCCATTTGGCTACGGAACCCTAAAAAATGATGCTAGTAACCTCAATATCATTTTTGAAGACCTATCCATAGAAACCCCACACGTATGGGTTTGATGAAAAAAAAACTCATGCTCATCACACAAATATCTGCCCTTACCGGGATTTGAACCCAGGACCACTAGCTTCGAAGGCAGGGTCACTACCAACTAGGCTTTCGTGTCGCCAAAGCGCGTCTTTGAAGGCGATTTATCGTTTTTAGGGTTCCGTAGCCAAATGGCAAAAAACGGAACCCTTATAGATTCGTCATGTCTGTCTGTCTGTCCGTCCGTATGTCACAGTCACTTTTTTCCGAAACTATAAGAACTACACTGTTGAAACTTGGTAATTAGATGTATTCTGTGAACCGCATTAAGATTTTCACACAAAAATAGAAAAAAAAACATAAATTTTGGGGGATCCCCATACTTAGAACTGAATCTCAAAAAAAAATTTTCATCAAACCCATACGTGTGTGGTATCTATAGATAGATCTTCAAAAATGATATTGAGGTTACTAATATCATTTTTTTCTAAACTGAACAGTTTGCGCGAGAGACACTTCCAAAGTGTTGAAATGTGTGTCCCCCCCTGTAACTTCTAAAATAAGAAAATGATAGAACTAAATAAAAAATATGATGTACATTACCATGCAAACTTTCACCGAAAATTGGTTTGAACGAGATCTAGTTAGTAGTTTTTTTTTTAAATACGTCATAAATCTTAAATAGTCCATACGCCACCCATAAGACCCGTGTCATTGATCAAAGCTACAACGAACTTTTATATTATGTTACTTGCTGCTACGGAACCCTTCATGGGCGAGTCCGACTCGCACTTGGCCGCTTTTTTATGGTTCCGTAGTCAATCTAGGAACACTTATAGTTTCGCCATGTCCGTCCGTCCGTCCGCAGCCTAGTGCAAAGACTATTAGTATTAGAAAGCTGCAATTTGGCATGAATATGCATATTAGTCACGTCAACAAAGTGGTACAATAAAAAGTTATAAAAATATTTTTTTATGTGTACCTCCCCTACACGTAACGTAGGGATGTATTTTTTTTTCTCGTCTACCCTATAGTGTGGGGTGTCGTTGGGTAGGTCTTTCAAAAATATTATGGGTTTTTGAACTCAGTTTTTAATTAAGTAATCCGTTTATAAAATATTTTGTTTGACTCAAGTGTGTCCCCCCCGCCCTACAGCCAAAACTAAAAATACTAAAAATCAGAAAAAAACCTGTTTATGAAAGAGCATATAACGAATTTTAAAGGAAATCTATCATGACTGAGTAGACATCACTTATACTTACTAAAATCGCCTAAGACGGTACCAATAGAAAATTAGTTGTTACTCATACTTGTTGATTTCTAAGTTTGTAGTACTTAACGGCTTCGGTCGGAACCCTGCGCTGAGCGTAGTCCGAGATGCTCTTGCCTGGTTTTTTACACTAAAAAAGATAGCATTTTTTTTGCCAAATTATTTCAATTGGTACCCAAACTCCGTATATTTCATGTTTCTAGTTTGTTTGTTCACGTGTTTTATATCACATTTTACATATTAACTTTAACATTACGATTGTTTTCGTTCTCGGTCGCTATGTTGCAAATGACTAATAACTAAAATTGACATTAAAAAAACACATGTAGGTAAAACAATACAGCCTATGACGTGTTGCTGTATTGATTTTTCGACCACCATTTCTATGAAGCAAATAAGAGCTATAGTTCCGTTACATGTGAAAATCTATATGGTTTTTCCGAGTGGAATAAACCGTCCTCTGGATCTCAAAATCGCTAACGATTGAGTGACAATCTTTCCCTTGCTATCCCGTCTAAGAAATCCAGAACTTCATAACGAGCATGCACTAGGCATCGAACAGGCGGACCATCCGAAGAGCGGGCGAACCCCGCGTGTGGTGCGGCCAACATATACCTATTTATTTATTTATTTATTTTAGGAAGACTTACAGACTAATACAAGAAAGTAAGAAATAATATGACAACTATAAATTGCTGACAACAAGTCTCCGCATATTACAAGCTACATTACAAAGACATACGAGTATTTACTCAAAAAAGGTTCGAACACTATTTTGATTACTTAGGGCCGACTTAAACAATACCTGACAGTGAAAAAATCAGCCCTAACAGACATTTAACAATATTATTAGACTAAGTTAAAGAAAGCATTACTTAATATTCTGGTAGCAGAATGAGCACTAGTGCAAAACAAGTCAATGTTTGTCTCAAAAACTTGGCACCACGCAGTAAAAATGAGTTTTGCCTATAATTGCCACAATCGCACCATCAACCTTAGGTAAGTAGGGTAGGGATGTCCCCCACCGCTGGGGCATACCACTCGACCGACGTCAGTATAAAGCAGTGACAATGGGCAAACTGTGAAGGTCAATAAAAAAACCGGGCAAGAGCATGTCGGACCATGCTCAGTGTAGGGTCCCGAAGCCGTTAAGTACTACAAACACATAAAAATCAACAAGTATAATAATAACAAATTTTCTATTTAAAGTCAATTGGTGACATCTTAGATGATTTTATTAGGTATAAACACTTTAATTGCCTCTATCTCAAGAACCAATGATGTATGTATGTATGTATGTAAACTCTTTATTGCACAAAAATATAAATATTACAATTATAATACAAAATTAATGTACAAAGGCGAACTTATCCCTAAATGGGATCTCTTCCAGCTAACCCTGAAGCCAATGATGTCGACGTAGTCGTGATAGTTTTCCTTTAAAATTCGTTATATAATAATATATATATATATATATATGCTCTTCCATTTATGTTTTTTTTCAGATTTTTAGTATTTGTAGTTTTGGCTGTAACGGGGGGGACACTTGAGTCTAACAAAAAAAAGCGCTTTAGAACTTAATATTTCATAATCGCTATCGCAAAGACCTATCCAATGACACCCCACACTATACATATAGGGTAGACGAGAAAAATAATAAATCCCCACGATACGTGTAGAAGAGGTACCGTAAAAAAAGAAATACATTTTATTGTAGGTACCACTTTGTTGACGTGACTAATATGCATATTCATCCAAATTATAGCTTTCCAGTACTAAGAGTCTCTGCGCTAGGCTGCGGACGGACGGACGGACATGGCGAGTTCCTAGTTTGACTACGGAACCCTAAAAACAGGGCAAAAGCGAGTCAAAATCAAAAAATCAAAATCAAAATGTTTATTCAGTAAATAGGCCCCCATGGGGCTCTTTTACACGTCGGTAATATGAAGTGAATTTACTAGCGCTTCAGATAAGACCATCATTGCGGAGAAGAAGTCGGACCACGCTCAGCGTTGGGTCCCGAAATATGATTGTCTCGAAGGGTTACCAAATGTACAACTTTGTCACCAGGGCCGGTACGGATTTTAAAAGACCCACTACCTTTATTTATTTATATAAATGTCTAGTCCGGCCCCAGCTTGAATACGCAAGTATGATCTGGGATCCCTTCTATGAAAAATATATTAATGCCATCGAAACAGTTCAATACAAATTCTTAAAAAATGTTAACTTTAAATTGCACCGATATAACCGGTTACCCTATGATAGCTTATTAAACAGATTTGGACTCATGTCACTTATGAAAAGACGTAATTTTCTACAAGTTATGTTCCTACATGGACTTTGCCACAACAAATTCGACTGCGCGCACCTTATCAATAAAATATGCTATATAGTTCCTCGGGGGCCGCCCGACGGGCATCGCGCGCCTACCGGCAGTTCGCGACGGCCCCGTGCCGCACGAACGCCGGCGTGCGCGCATCCCTCCGCCGGCTCCTCGCTACTTACAACCAGCACTTTACCCAAGTAGACATATTTCACCTTTCCACTGCACGGTTTAGAAAAGCCATCCTACAAACTCTTAGTTAAGTTAGTAATTAAGTCAAAAGCACTTAAACTGTACTGCATGCTACTTTTGCTATGATTTTTAATTGAAAACTTGCATTGTCACTCGTAGTCTCGTACTCTTTGTACTAGATTTAACATGAGTTACGCAGGCAAACTGCTCTTACTTACTATTTATTTAAAACATATATGCACATTTAGCACTTTCTTTGCCTTTGGCAACCTTTACTTGTTATAGTAACACGTGGATAATGTTGTTGACCATGCATAAAGTTATACTTGTTTTTACCAGCATTGTAACACATATTGTATGGTCGTTTGTTATCCCTAAAAATAATAAATAAATAAATAAATAAAGAAAGGCACACGAGCACTCAGGCCGCCTGATGGTAAGTGGAATCTGAGACCCATAGACATTTTGACTTCTCAAAAATATAATCCTTAGACCTCAAATGCGCTGCCAACCCTGAGGACTAAGATGGAATGCCTCTATGCTAGTAATTTCACCGGTTATCTTATCCGACACCGGAACACAACAATGCGAACACCGGGTGGTTAATGGATAAGTTGGTGGTAGCGATCCAGACGGACCCTGCACAGGGTCCTACCACCACTTAAATTACTCCCTACAACCTTACAAACTCACAAACTTTACCTCTTTACACACTCGCGAGCAAAAGTATCGAATCACTTTGCATTTTTTCATGTGCATCCAATATCTTTGTAATTTCCCACCCGAATCTGAAAATTATGGTACCAAATAAAAGCTAATAATGTAACGCATTGGAAAATGTTCTAATTTAATATTCAAGGCCCAAAGGCTGAAAAAAAAACGCGAATAACGGAAGTAGCCTGAAAATACGCTAAAAATAAACAAGGCAAACTTGGAATAAAAGGCTCGTTTAACATACAATACGAATTATTATTAAATTAGTATCGGGTATTGCCACCTCTAGCCTTGCTGACACAGTTTAAGCGATTTTTCATCGATCTAATTAATTTTCTAACATAGTCTTGAGTGAGGAATAGCATCCCATTCCTATCTTCAACTCGTCAACAGTGGCAGGAGCAGTATCCTGATCCCGAACCTTTATCTTTAGATAGTCCCACAGCAGTCAATCCACCGCCACGACCACCGCTAGGCACGAAAACCAGCTCGGTCCACGCGTCGTATGAGATGCCGCCCCAAAACACAACAGAGCCACCTCCGTAGGCGACTCTTTCGGAGAAGCAGCACTGAGCATATCGTTCTTCTGATCACCTGTAGACTCTTCCCCTTCGGTCGCAGCCATTCAGACATATTCTGCACTCGTCCGAGAAGAGTTTCTGCAAATGCTCTTCGGGCTGTACGGTGCCGTGCCAGCAACCTGGGCCCCGTCAGAGGCCTCCTGGGTGTTAAATTCGCTGCCTTGAGTCTTCTTTTCACTGTCCACTCGCTGGCAACCACTCCTCGCACCTCACGCAGACGCTGCTGGACACTCCAGTCTGATGACGATCTCGGACAGATATTGAGACAATGAAGCGGTCGTCGCGCTCTGATGTGCACATTCTGCGGCCGCTTCTTGGTCTTGAAGTAAAAGACCCAGTTTGGTGGAACCTCTGGTAAAGTTTACAAACTGTAGATTGGCTCAGATTCACCTCGGCAGCTACTGAACGTTGACTACGCCCTTCTTGCAGAAGCTGGACGACTACGGCGACTTAAGCTTCCGTGGCTTCCATTTTTTCCAGGTGTTCTGCAAACCCCCCCTCTGGGAACCCCCCTCTACCCCCGTTATATAGGGGTCAATGGTAGTGCAAGTCGTGCACGTCGTAACGAGTAAAGGCTCACAAACCGGGAAATTGGCCATAATCTGAAAAATTCTGGGCCAATTATTATGTTTTATAGCTTTTTATAAAGCTAAATTACAATTAAAAATAAAAATTAAATTACAATTTAATTACATTTAAGTAATTTAGAAAAATAAACCAATTTAGAAAGATATTGGGTTCACATGAAAAAATGCAAAGTGATTCGATACTTTTGCTCGCGAGTGTAGTATTAGTCTAGTGTATTGTTACAGCAACCGGCGCCTCGCCATTAAGAATCCCTACTTCCGTCACTTTGCTTAACCTTTTTAAATATTACAATTGTGCCTTGCCCCTGAGAACTCTTAATCACTTAACTTTTAAATATTACAATTAGAATTATTAATTTGTCAATCTATTTTAAAACTACTAAAGTAATTGTTAATTATTGTAAGTATTGAAATGTAAAAATTATTTGAACAAGTGGCGCCACTGCGCCACTTTTTGGAACTAGACGAAAATGCGCTACGTTGCAAGTATTACAAAAAATTATGAAAGGGCATTACTGAAAGAGAACTTTCTTATTTCCTTCATAAAATTAGGGATTACAGTAGCGCGAACATTTTGTTCCTGAGTCTTGGATGTTTTCTATATATTTAAGTATGTATTTCTCTATATAAGTAAGTTTATCGTTGTCTAGTACCCATACTACAAGCCTAGAGCTTAGTTTGGGACTAGGTCAATTTGTGTGACATTGTCCCCTGATATTATTATTATTATTAGATAATATGTATAACACCCCTATTTTTGAGCCGGAATTCTAAACAAAACAACATCAATTGAAAATATAAAGCATTTATTTATTACATTTATTACATACACCTTATTTTCTTATGGTATTATTTCATTTGGCCTGCATTTATTTGTGAACAAAAATAATATGAAACTTACGTCTAATTTCAAATATAAAATGTCGAGCAGTCAATAAAGATGCGTAAAGGTGGGTACGTATTAGAGCAACCTCGGGTTAAGGCACGCACGGCTCACCTATTTTGCTCAAATTCGTACGCGCTCACGCGCTGACAGCGCGTAGTCTGTGTGCGTGCCTCGTGTAATTTGGACGTGTATCCGAGCGTGCCGCGGGCAGAACTACAAATTCTAACTTGTCTGTGGGCGAGGCGCGTACATATTTGATAAAGTTGCCGAGCCGTTTAACCACCGAGGCGATTTCTTCTTTTTGTTAATAAATCGGTGACCGCACCATTTTGAAATGTCGGCTCGCGGCCAGCACGCTGCCTCACCCGCGCATGTTTATGTGCAACAACTTGGGTCGCGAGCAGTTCTTTGCGCGGGGCGAGCATGCCTCAGACTGAGCCGCTTAGATTCGTACCCAGCTTTACAGCAACATACAACAGATCGTTAACTTAAATTTTTCACCTATATAAAGTTCATTATGTGATATTTTTAAGGGTGTTACCACACCAATAGAAGTTAGCTGAAATTTATCGATGATTTAATTACACACGAATCATAAGTCCTCTGTGTTCAGAACCCGTTGGCAATGACCAGCATTACAACTAGAGATGTGCCAAATATTCGGTAAATATTCGGTACCTATTCGGCAAGTTTTATAATGTTTTGTTTTTTATAAGTTCTTCATTCTCAGAGTGGGGTTACATGTTAATAATTCTGTAACCACATTTTGCACAAGTAGGCTGAGATGTTTACTAGTGTATTAGTGATAGGTTGCAAGCCCATCTGCTAACAGTACAAGCCCTTATTCCCTAAGTCGCCTCCTACGACATCCACGGGAAGACATGGAGTGGCGCTATTCTAACCCGGGACTCACACGGGTACGGGGGTAGTTCGGTTGCATTGCCGGATATTTACCGAATTAACAAAGTAAATAACGAACGTAGATTGTTTCGTAATTCGTTGGATTGACATTCTATTTTAGCATCTACCAAAAAGAGATAAATATGCGTCAAAATATAAAAACAAACTATTTTGCAAAAAAAAAACCGTAGCCCAAGTTAGAAAAAACAGAGATGTTAGAAAAAACGGACCTGTTTAAAACCTGTTCCAAGCGATTCGGCGCATCCAAATAGTCGGTTCGGTCAGAACTGAACCGAATGTTCGGCCGATTATTCGTATTCGGCAAAGTCCGTATTCAGCCCATCTCTAATTACAACATTCAATTATGTTATCTGCGGTGGTAATGGGTGTGCTGGCGGCTGTATTGTAATGTTCTTATAACGATATCATATATGATAAGGTAATGAGTTTTAAAATTAGGAACTTCTTCCAAAACCAACTCAAATGAAATTAAAATTTAGTCAATACGAAACTTAGCACCTATAGATATGTTACAGGTAGCACTGGTTGCAATGCAGGCCATTCCTTTGTATTCTGAACCCATAGAGTACTTATAATATATGTGTACATAAAATAATGTATGCATCTGTACATAAGCCTTAAAACACTCGCGCGATCTTATTATGGGGTTCCCTTCATCTGGCATAACTTTATTTGACATAATCATCACTTGGCATAATCATCATTTGGCATACAGTCTTTTCGGAAACCGTATTTGCATATAGCATTGTATAGAGCCCATTAGGTTAGGTTAGGTTTATTTTATAACAATCCTGAAAAGTATACTGTTTCTGAAAATAAAGACTATGCCAAATGATGATTATGCCAAAAAAAGTCATGCCAGATGAATGTAAACCCTTATTATGAAACCGCACGGCTGTTTTAAGACCCTTCATTATGCACCAGTTACATAAACTACTATTATTGATTGGAATGATTGGTGTGGTAACACCGTAAGGGGGCGTCCATAAATTACGTGAGATGTTTAAGGGGGGGAGGGGGTCGAGTCAAATCTCATCTATTCTTACGTTGGAGAGAGGGGGGGTCTCGGCAAATATCACGCAATTTTTTTTCTGATTGAAACAAAAAAAATATATACTTACTATTGGTCCATTTAATCCAGATTGTGCATGCATAACATTTACTCTTAAGCGTAATCGTAATACGATTAAGATCATTCACTAATTCGTTCGAAAGAAAATAATTTAATTCATACTTCAACGTTATACATCTGCTGACTGTCAAACCACCTTATTTGTTTTATACCAAATAGCTCAATTTAATCTGAATCCAACGCGTTTACGTAAGAATTTCACATTTTGAAAAATCTCACGTGAGATTGGGGGATAGGGGAGGGGGTTGAATGAAATCTCACGACATCTCATCAGGGGGGGAGGGAGGGACAGAAAATTAAAAAAAACACCTCACGTAATTTATGGACGCCCCCTAACCAACTAAACATTAAGTTTCAACAAAACACTAAGCATAGAATATAATCAATTAACTTAAACAAATATGACATTAACTGCAGCGTATTTTGACACCGTAGTTTGTCTAGCGTCGTGGATAGTACTAACACAAAAAGCTGCCAGCCATGTCAAAATACAAATTAAAATTTAATTAGGTCATTTATACAACTGGAATAGCGGTACATATTTGACTATATAACTAATTTGTTCGCGACCGCCCCGCGATGTGCAGGGGGGGGAGGGGGCGACTAATAGTTAATAGAAATATAGTTAATAGTTAGTTAGTTTTAGTTGTGGTAGGACCCTGTGCAGGGTCCGCCCGGATCGCTACCACCATCTTATCCATTAACCACCCGCCAAGCAACTGTGCTCGCATTATTGTGTTCCGGTGTAGGGATAAGACAACCGGTGAAATTACTAGCATAGAGGCATGCCATCTTAGTCCTCAGGGTTGGCAACGCATTTGAGGTCTTAGGATTATAGTCTTGAGAATTCAAATGTCTATGGGTCTCAGATTCCACTTACCATCAGGTGGCCCGAGTACTCGTGTGCCTTCTCCTTAACATAAAAAAAAAAAAAATGCTTTGTCCTTAATTGTCGAATTCAAATGTCGCAATGACATATAAGGACAAAGCATGGCATTACTCCAAGCTTATTCGACAATTATTTATTAGTCAATTAGTATGTTAAATAGCATATTCACAAAACACGATATTCGCAAAACATCATATTCGCAAAACATGACATTCTCAAAACATCATTATTAACAAGACATCAATTAGACAGTGTCGACGGAGCTCCTATTTCTGGGTGGTTTGGCCCTCCGGGCCTGCTATAAAACTAACATAACCTAAACCTACCTACGAGTCTATAACCTAATTCCACTATTTGCAAATATCATGTTTTGCGAAGATGATATTCTGCGAAGTATTGGTTTCAACGCGTACGCCGAATAGCGGAAAAAACTTATATTTGCCAACCCCCCCCCCCCCCTCCTCAATCACCTCACGTAATTAAAGGACGCCCCCATATCTCACAATTAATTGATCACTTATATCCCTCCGTCAACCATCTACTAACACACAACTGTCAACACTCCTATAGCTTCCTTACTCCGCTTCCCCTCCCTGCCCTCCCCCGCTACCGCCTAGATACCGAGGGACGGTCGCGCTTAAACTTGACAGCCTATAATTGTTTACATTGTTAAATAAAATACAACACAATACAAAAGGAAGCATTATACATTTTCTTACGTCCTAATAGTTCTTTATTGTCAAAGGCCGGATATTTTGTGGCATTTTTGAGCTGTCACAGTGACTTCTCATTTATCGACTTTCAATTAGGTACATATCGATATATTTAACTTTAAAATGGACTGTTAGCTTTTCGTAAACCAAATATGAAAAAGAGCGTACGTTTGAGGTCCGTTTCATAATATATAAGGTTCAATATACACAATGGGTCTTTATAAATAATAGTCATACTCATAATATAATTATAATGGTTTTTTTTCTGAAACCGTAAATTTCTCAGGGTTGTTATAAAACTTATAAAACAAACCTTACCTCACCTAATGGGTTTAAAACAATAGCCTTTTAAAAAATCCTGAAAAGTTTACGGTTTCAGAAACAAAACCATTATGTATTATGACCCGTTAGGTTTTTTGAACTTTATACAGTGTAATTTTTTTATCAGTACACAAATTTTAACATATGATTTTTTATCGTTAATATAATATATTACAAAAAGAGTTAAAAAATGTTTTTTTTTGTTGCAAGTTATCTCTCTTTTACCTTCTCGTGTGGACACAAAGTCACGCAAGAAATGATGACATGGGTTGTCAAGCTGTAGGTATGCAATACACTGTATTGATATTCGAAATTTGAAATTTCATGTACAGTTTATCAGACAACAAGCCCCTCTCCTACTGATATTCTAAATTTGAAATTTCATTTATTAACTTACTTAACAACACTCCCCTCTCCTCGCCCCCCTGCATTAGAGGGTCCATGAATATCGTTAAGTTAGTGGAATCATCGAATCGGCAATATCTCTAATATTTTTTAAGCTAGAGTAAAAATAACACAACATGTGTTATTGATTAACAATAGCGAAGCAAATATTAAAATTTGTGCACCTATTAAAAAATTACCCTGTACATTGTGATATGACCCCCCAAACAATACTGAACATGAAATTTAAAAAGCTGCAGTGGCTTAGATATTTGTAGCCGTATTTGGGAACTGATTAATTATAAAATATATTGTTTTCCAAGTAAATTTTATATTTAACTAGCGACCCGCCCTCGCTTCGCTCCGGATTAAAGTATTATACATATAAACCTTCCTCTTGAACCACTCTATCTATTAAGAAAAACCGCATCAAAATCCGTTGCGTAGTTTTAAAGATTTAAGCATACATAGGGATATAGGAACAGAAAAAGCGACTTTGTTTTATACTATGTAGTGATTGCATGTAACAATTTAAAAATATCACGTAGGTACACAAGGTTGTCGTGTTTTTACCTCTACGTTGAATCTTGTTTTTATATTTGTGGTCTCTATTTTATCGTATCGATACATTATAACGAAAGTCTACTAATGGAAAGTCACTATCGATATTGAAAATTACCACGAAAATGAACGTCCACTGCTGGTCATCTATTACCCGATTACGGCGAAGTAATAAGAATGGCTTTGATTTCAAGTCTATGTATGTTTGTTAGTTTGTTTGTAAGTTCGTCTGTTCCCTCAAAGCTCCCTCATTACATTTTGTAGGCTTCGTGATTTGTACCGTGTGTGACGTCATATTAAAGCCAACATGGCAAATTCCATGTGCAGAAATTGATTAGCAAAAAAAAGTTTGATATCGAATGAAAAGTGACATACATAACGCCTTCATTCCCAGAGTGGGGTAGGCAGAGCTACAGCAATGCCAACAACTAAAAAGACTCGTTGATATATTTGTGAGTGGGAATTTGAATCTTCCAGCAACGAAATAAAGGTCACCCTTTGCTCTTAAAAGGCATTTTCAAATTTGAAACAAATAAAAATGAACTTTAGGCTCATTAAAATATGGTTTAAACTAAATTGCTTTGGTTATGTACCTTCTATAGAACATTGGCTCTCACTTAAAATGATAAAATCAATAGTTATCTGCTACAGCGGTCATTGAACTTAATAATAAATAAAGCTTATTTGGTTAAAATACTCATTGATTGAACATAATATACATACCTGGGATATCTCGGGGCATCTATACGAAAGTGATGTAGCAAAATGTTTTATCAACAAAAAATATATCGATGTTACTGCCACAATCTATGTTATGCGACATAAATGAATATTACTTATTTTCTCCTCATTTTAAATAAAAAAAGAAACAAATTAAAACGTGTATCTATTTATATGTTGATTTTAAAATAGTTTTCATGATATACATTCAATATTTTTTTCCATATTCGATGGTATGAATGATTGCCGTCTAGATGAAAATATCCACTTTAAACTGCTAAACGTTCTATCAACAACCACAGTGGTCAACGGGGCATTCTTTAAATATTTATAATGACTCAAAGCCAATTTATGTTGGTTATTAAAATTTCCTCACCTTTTATAAGACTGTTTACTTTGTTCATGGTGTCATAACCAGTATTTAATTACATCGACCTCTTTTTTATCGATATCAAATCCCTAGAACTTGCCCGGAGTTATCCCAGGTATGATAATATACTATATCTCATTTTTTGTTCATTATTTTTGTTGATTACGCTAACATGTCATAATTAATATGGTTTTAGTAAGCATACCTTTACCTTTTTTGGAAGCACTTCGACCTTTTACAAGATATAATTCATGAAACTATCCAATAACACTCATATAATAGTAAGTTCGTTACTCATGCTACAGCGGACAGTTTTGGATTTAAAAAAATAGAAAGAAAGAACCCGTGTCCCAACATGGAACGTTCCTTTTTTGTTACCCAATGTAAATATTTTTGGTAACTAAATAGGATCATTCCATACAAATATTTTGGGATTTAAATACTTGGAATTGTGATGATAGTGAGATGCGTCATCAGCAGGGAGCGAAACTTTGGTGCCGATGACAGGCGTATGACGTCAAGCTACATACAGAGTGTTTTTACATAAAGTGTCATTCTATGGAACTTGCTAACTATGTAAACAAGCCGCCATACTAAAATTGACATTAGATGTCAATTTCAATATATTGTTTGTTTACATAGTTAGCAAGTTCCATAGAATTACAGTATAGATTTTATATCATCACTAATAACATCTTATTGGCCAGTTTAGTACTGATATTGACACTAGAGATAAGACGACCAGTACTTAACATAATTTTCTGTCAATGTCATATTAAATAGAAGGTTGTAACAAGCTTACTTGTATTTTATTATTTGTAAATTGGATGGTTTTTTAATTTGGGTTTTGTAGTAGTTAAGTACAATTAATCAATTTTTAAAGTCTTTACCATCAGAGGATATTGATTTAGATGAAGAAAGGTTGACTTTGAACAATATTTGCTCCAGGTGCTGTTATAGAGATTCGACAGTTATAGTGTCCTGAATGTTTACGTTTGAATTTTAAGCGTTCTGCATTCTTCGAAATCAAACGAATTTTCATTTTTATTTACTCGTGGACAGAATATTTTTCGTTACAATTACATTACCCAATAAAATATTGTCTTTGTACTTTTTTTAATATTTACATTATCATTATAGCATTATTAAGAATCAGTGGGAGTCGCAATATTGTTTTTATATAAAAGCATCCTATATGTGAACTTGCGTCATAATGACGTCATCGGCACCAAAGTTTCGCTCCCTGGTCATCAGCAAAGACATTACTGCTTCTTCTTGTCTGTATAAGCTGCCACGTCTCTCAACAGCTGGACCCTGAGATCGTTCACAGTTCCCATCACCTAGGTACGGTACATGCTATCCAATAACACTAACATAATATATAATAGTAAGTTTGTTACAGTTTTGTATTTCATAAAATGGCGTTGATCACGGAAACCCGTAGTATGGTGGCATTACAAAGACGTGGGAAGAAATTAGTACTAAAATTATGTACCCCAACATGGAAAGTTCCATTTTTGTTACCCAATGCAAATATTTTTGGTAACAAAATAGGAAAATTCCATACATATTGTGATTTTAATATGGCATAGCTGTAAAAGCTGCCCTTTTTTAAAATCGGGAATTGTCAACATTTTGAGAAATTCTCAAGCCTCGGTATAGCATCTCACATTAAATGCCACTGATGCGTCATCAGCACAGACAGTACTGCTCCTTCTTGGCTGTGTAAGCGGCCTCGTCTTTCAACAGCTGGATCCTGAGCTCCTCCACAGTTCTCATGACCTGGTGATCTGCTGCACAGTCGTCCACTATCTTCTGGAACAGCTCCTCTGGAATTAAAAACAATATATTTCAATAACAAAAAAAAAATACAGAAGAAGAAATGGATGGAACGTAACGTAACGTTAAGAGCGCGAGAGATACGTAAAAAGTATCTGTAAAAAAGATATTTTTGAGACAAGCTGTTGTTGCTGACTGTACTTTTTTTGCAAAGTCATTGTCTGCTCATCAAGACCAATCTAATGAGTCCCAAAACAGTGGGTCTACGTTAAGTATATCGGAGATCCTGTCGCCACCTTCCGACTCCATCATAAGATCAGCTCTTAAATACCATAATATTGCATTGTCATTGGGTTTACATTTGTGGTTCAAATTCCAGCCCATGTCATTAACGGGAAGTTTGCTCGGGCGTTAAAACTATTTTATTTTAAACTAGCGGCCCGCTAGCGGCTTCGCCCCGCCGCAAATTTCCGACTTTCCCGGTGGATGTTTCAGTTTTTTTCTTTCATAAGAACCATCTCCTGACAGTAACAAACACAATAAAAAAAGAATTAGCGAAATCGGTTCAGCTGCTCTCGAGATTTGCGCTTAGAATTTTCATCATTAGAATTATATTACCCTTATACAAATGGTTCGGGGTCGGCGCAGCACATCTTTTGACAAGGATATATTCAAGTTACGCTGTTCGTATGTAGGTATGTGTATGTAATACTCAAATACTCAAACGTTTATTGCATTCCACGATGTGTTGGCAGTTGACAGGCTAACTTAAGCTATTACATTAATAAATATAATTATTATAACTTAATTATGGACCCAGTTGGGCACAGCAACATTAAGAGAGAGCTTTAATTCAATAATCTTACATTGTACTTAATAATTATATTGCACATAAGGTATATAATTTGAATTATGTCAAATTTAATTTGAACTAAGTAATTCTTAAATATCTGTTATAATTATTTTGTATTATTTAATCCTATTATTATTTGTTTAATTATAATTTATTCTGTATATTATTATCATATTTTTGTATTTATCTCTAACTTATCTTCCCAATGTAATTAATATGAAATTTATTTATAATATTTATTAATGTCACTGTTTGTTATTTATATGTGTAGGTTTTAGTTTAAATTACAGTTTGTCTTCCAAGTACGTAAGTTCAAATCTTGCAAGTCAATTTTGAACCACGTTAATGGAATGGGCTGAAGTTTGGACCACATGTTAACCCGAGGAAAACTTTTTGTGTACAAATATTATTTTATTATATTTTTACTTGTTTAAACCAAGTAATGTATTAGACTGGTTAAAAAATGATGGTAAGTGGAACCTGAGACCCATAGATTTTTGAATTCTCAAGACTATAATCCTAAGACCTCAAATGCGTTGCCAACCCTGAGGACTAAGATGGAATGCCTCTATGCTAGTAATTTCACCGGTTGTCTTATCCCCACACAAACATCTTCATCTTTGTCTTCGAAGACTAAGGCTTAGCCTTGCCTTATTAAGTAACATAACATAAAATAACAGTTATGTTTAGAAAATATATGCAAGAAAATAGTTAAAAATTTCAGACTTCCGATAATCGCGATTGGAAATTATGCGAACTGGGCGCAACCGAGTTCATTATCAGATTTATCATGATTAGAAGTACATTCCGACTAGTTACATTAATAGTAACACAGATGGAACTAGATGGACTTCTATTTCCTAGTAGTTACATTCAACGAAGATGGTTTCCATAATGGTACTATCTTGACTTCTTTTCCAAGTAGTTACAAGAATGCAGGTTTTAATTTCATGCAAACCGTCCGGATCGCTACCGCCATCTTATCCATTAACCACCCGCCAAGCAACAATGTTCGCATTGTTGTGTTCCGGTGTGGGGATAAGACAGCCGGTGAAATTACTAGCATAGAGGCATTCCATCTTAGTCCTCAGGGTTGGCAACGCATTTGAGGTGTTAGAATTATAGTCTTGAGAATTCAAATGTCTATGGGTCTCATATTCCACTTACCATCAGGTGGCCCGAGTGATCGTGTGCCTTCTCCTTAACATAAAATAAAGCTCCTAAAATTAAATATTGTATCAACTGTCCGTTAGTTAGTTTGTGTCTAGCACATTTATGTGTGTATTTGAATGTAGTTAATTTTATTTTTATACTTAGGACTTTTTTGTACGCTCTTATCGTAAAGAAATTTGTAAACTCGTTTACTCTATGCACAACCTTTCACTTTTCTCAATCTCTCAAGGGTTAGCTGGAAGAGATCCCTTAAAGGGATAAGTTCTCCTTTGTACATTATTTTCTTGTATCTTCGTTGTATTGTTTCTGTTTTATTTTGTACAATATAGTGTTTACACACATACATTACGGAAACTATCTCCGTTGAATGTGACTAGTAGGACAATAAAGTCCATTTAGTTCCATCAATGGAACTAATGATGTAACTAGTTGGAATAGACCATAAAATGAAATATGTGGAGATGAAGTCTTACCAACGTTTTCTCCCGTCTTGCTGGACGTGAGGAAGTGACCCCTGAGACCTTGGGAGTATGTGGCTACGATATCCTCGGGTACCTCTCTCTCCGAAACACCAGCGTCCAGCAGGTCCTTCTTCGTACCACATAAGTACACTTTGCATTCCTGTAAAGTATTTTTTGTTCTTGGTTAATTATATTCTCTAATTAGTTAATGGCCGAACCCTATATTCAAACCGCGGGCAGATAGCCTTACTTCGGATTAAAATTTGACACATTTTGTATGAGAAAATGTCAAATTATGTATAAATGTAGGGCAATCGTGCCGTTTCACCGAACCGCGGCATTTCGGGGTAGTTTCAGGTTCGCGGCGTCCAAGTGCTGGAATGATCTCCCCCCACCCATCCAAGGAGCGCCTAGCAAGTTCACCTTTAAGCGTAAGCTTAAGGGTTATTTGTTGACGCTTCAAAAATCCTAATCCCAATCCAGCACTTTTCCTTTTTCTCTAAATTTGAGTTTTATTTCTTGAATTGCCAATGCTGTATACTAGCTAAGTAGGTACCTTTTCTTTTTAAAGTATGTTTATGTAAAGGTTTTATTTAATTCCCTTGAATATCTTTTTATGAGTATTATTTGTTTAATAATAAGTAATTACATTTCATTTATTTACTAGTTTGTACAACGTTCCGTCCGTTTGTCACACTCGGTGCTGGCTGAAAATCAGCGCTGCAGGTGCCTAGCACCTCAGCATTATGCTGAGCCAGTGTCCGGTTCACTGCCACGAAGACACACCAACCACTATGTTTTTCTTTCTCTGTTTACTGTTTAATTATTTATGTGTCTCGTTGTGTTCAGTGAATAAATGTATTTTTCTTTTTTTTTTTTTTTTTTTTTTTTTTTTCTTTTCTTTCTTTTCTAAATTTCAACCCGAAGTTAGCCTTATCTATCCGCGGTTTGAATATAGGGCTCGGCCGTTAATCAGTAGCAACGGAGTAAACCATTCTTTTTTGGTTCGTGTGTCACGTTGGCATCACTGAAAACCACTTTCGACCACCCCTAACTTCATGCTGCAACTGTGTGTGTGTGAAGAAAATGTTGAAATATTTTATTTTAAGACCATCTTCCACAACAAGTGAAGCAAGTGATTATTTTTTCATTATAACATCGTACGAGGTATCAATTTTTAGATATTTTGTACCATTTAGGAAATGTTGATCTCGAAAAGATTAATTCCCGCTAGGCACGTGTGTGTGTGCCTCCCCTCCTAAAGCCAAAACTACAAGAAAATAAAATCCGAAATTTATGTAAAATGATAGCAGATATAACCAAATTAAAAGGAACACTATCTCAACTAAGTAAAGCGTTTATACCTACTAAATAAGCCGGTCATGCGATTCGGACTCGCGCACCGAGGGTTCCGCACAAACTTATAAGAATGTAAAATTGTATTGAGGGACAAACTTGACTTTGCCGTTGAAAAACTGTTGTCTCCTTACATAGGTCGAGATTAGTTCACCAACTGCAAATAAGTTTGCAATCTTATTTTTTTCGGTAGGGCAGTAAATTAAAGATTTTCGGTTTTTTTTCTTTACTTGTGTTAAAAGACCCTCCTAGCTAAATTTCAGGATTCTATGGGAAATACCCTAATAAAATATTCCCTTGAGAGTGTATATACGTTTCTTGCGGCATAAACGGCCGTTTCTTTATTTAACGTTAACTTAGAAGTTTAATTTTTTCACAGCTTCAAGGGACTGTAGAGCTCTTGAGCCCTAAAAACAATATTCGGGAATAAAACATCTATTAATGATAGGCAACTAACATATATAGGTAGACGACATAATCAAGACAAACAAAAGGATTTTTTTTTAATTTTTGTTTTTAGGGTTCCGTAGCCAAATGGCATAAAACGGAACCTAATGGATTCGTCACGTCTGTCTGTCTGTCCGTCCGTATGTCACAGTTTTTTGTTTTTTAATTGTGTCTGTAGTAACGGCTACAGAACCCTGGCACTGAGCATGGTGCAACATGCTCTTGCCCAGTGTTTTCATTATTCCAAATAGCAATACCTCTTCCACAGTGCGTAGCTCTGTCAGCCAGTGCCGGAGACGGCTCCACGAGTCCAGCGACCCCGGCTCGTAGCAGATGACAGCTGCGTTTGCGCCGCGGTAGTACATGCGCGTAATCGCTTCATACCTGCAAACGATTACAATCAATTCAAAAACAACTTAGGTCACATAATATATCGTCAGCACTTTGAAAAACCAGGCAAGAGCATGTCGGACCATGCTCAGTGTAGGGTTCCGGAGCCGTTGAGAACTACAAACATAAAACCGGGCAAGAGCATGTCGGACCATGCTCAGTGTAGGGTTCCGAAGCCGTTGAGAACTACAAAGATAAAACCGGGCAAGAGCATGTCGGACAATGCTCAGTGTAGGGTTCCGAAGCCGTTGAGAACTACAAAGATAAAACCGGGCAAGAGCATGTCGGACCATGCTCAGTGTAGGGTTCCGGAGCCGTTGAGAACTACAAACATAAAACCGGGCAAGAGCATGTCGGACCATGCTCAGTGTAGGGTTCCGGAGCCGTTGAGAACTACAAACATAAAACCGGGCAAGAGCATGTCGGACCATGCTCAGTGTAGGGTTCCGAAGCCGTTGAGAACTACAAAGATAAAACCGGGCAAGAGCATGTCGGACAATGCTCAGTGTAGGGTTCCGAAGCCGTTGAGAAATACAAACATAAAACCGGGGAAGAGCATGTCGGACCATGCTCAGTGTAGGGTTCCGAAGCCGTTGAGAACTACAAACACAAAACCGGGCAAGAGCATGTCGGACCATGCTCAGTGTAGGGTTCCGAAGCCGTTGAGAAATACAAACATAAAACCGGGGAAGAGCATGTCGGACCATGCTCAGTGTAGGGTTCCGAAGCCGTTGAGAACTACAAACACAAAACCGGGCAAGAGCATGTCGGACCATGCTCAGTGTAGGGTTCCGAAGCCGTTGAGAACTACAAAGATAAAACCGGGCAAGAGCATGTCGGACAATGCTCAGTGTAGGGTTCCGAAGCCGTTGAGAAATACAAACATAAAACCGGGGAAGAGCATGTCGGACCATGCTCAGTGTAGGGTTCCGAAGCCGTTGAGAACTACAAACACAAAACCGGGCAAGAGCATGTCGGACCATGCTCAGTGTAGGGTTCCGAAGCCGTTGAGAAATACAAACATAAAACCGGGGAAGAGCATGTCGGACCATGCTCAGTGTAGGGTTCCGAAGCCGTTGAGAACTACAAACACAAAACCGGGCAAGAGCATGTCGGACCATGCTCAGTGTAGGGTTCCGAAGCCGTTGAGAACTACAAAGATAAAACCGGGCAAGAGCGTGTCGGACAATGCTCAGTGTAGGGTTCCGAAGCCGTTGAGAAATACAAACATAAAACCGGGGAAGAGCATGTCGGACCATGCTCAGTGTAGGGTTCCGAAGCCGTTGAGAACTACAAACACAAAACCGGGCAAGAGCATGTCGGACCATGCTCAGTGTAGGGTTCCGAAGCCGTTGAGAAATACAAACATAAAACCGGGGAAGAGCATGTCGGACCATGCTCAGTGTAGGGTTCCGAAGCCGTTGAGAACTACAAACACAAAACCGGGCAAGAGCATGTCGGACCATGCTCAGTGTAGGGTTCCGAAGCCGTTAAGTACTACAAACATAAATATCAACGAGTAATAACTAATTTTCTATTTAAAGTCAATTGGTGCCGTCTTAGATGATTTTAGTAGGTATAAACACTTTAATCGCCTGTATCTCAAGAACCAATGATGTAATTGTATACTTAGTCGTTATAGTTTTCCTTTTAAATTCGTTATATGCGCTTTCATTTAAGTTTTTTTTTCCGGAGTTTTAGGGGGGGGGGGGGGGGACACTTGACTATAACAAAAATTAGCGCTTTCAAGCTTAATATTTCTAAAAAATAGTTTTACAAACCCGTAATATTTTTGAAAGACCTATCCAACGACACTCCACACTATGAAGTAGACGAGAAAAAAAAATACATTACGTGTAGGGGAAGTACCGTAAAAAAAAAAACAATATTTTATTGTACCACTTTGTTGGCGTGACTAATATGTATATTCATGCTAAATTACAGCTTTCTAGTACTAAGAGTCTCTGCGCTAGGCTGCGGACGGACGGACAAGGCGAAACTATAAGGGTTCCTAGTTTCACTACGGAACCCTAAAAACCTCTTGTGTAATATCACGAAATCAGTGTGACGTACTTCATAAATATAAAAAATATGTTTATTTCGAACCATAACAAATCCATATTATGTTAGTAAATACTTAAAACTCTAGTATCTTAGCTACATGTACACATTATTTTTAAATAGGAACTTGGGCTACGCCCTTGATTTGTCCTACCCGAAACTTAAGAATAGGACAACTTATGGATGACCCGAAATCCTTAATAGGAACAAACCTCTCGCTGCCGGCAGTATCCCAAATACCGACGTTGAAGTCTCTGCCATTTGAATGCACCGTCTTAGCACAGAATGCTCCGCCAATTGTCTGCAAAATCAATTAATTATATGTCAACATGTAAATGTTATTATAAAACGAACTAAACACGGGTACCCGAACTAGTCAAAATCTTTCGAGGGCCTCCATCAATTTAAATTTTAGTTTTGTGAAATAACATTTTCAACATAATCAAATTAAATAAATTATAAAAAAAGCGGCCAAGTGCGAGTCGGACTCGCCCATGCAGGGTTCCAGAGCCAGCAAAACGATTTCTGACGTATTAAAAAAACTACGAACTAGATCTCGTTCAAACCAATTTTTGGTGGAAGTTTGCATGGTAATGTACATCATATATTGTTTTTAGTGTTATCATTCTCTTATTTTAGAAGTTACAGGGGGGGACACATTTTACCACTTTGGAAGTGTCTCTCGCGCAAACTATTCAGTTTAGATTTTTTTTTATTAGAAACCTCAATCTCACTTTTGAAGACCTATCCATAGATAACCCACACGTATGGGTATGGGGAACCCCCAAAACATATTTTTCTTTTTCTATTTTTGTGTGAAAATCTTAATGCGGTTCACAGAATACATCTACTTACCAAGTTTTAACAGAATAGTTCTTATAGTTTCGGAAAAAAGTGGCTGTGACATACTGACGGACAGACAGACAGACATACATGACGAATCCATAAGGGTTCCGCTTTATGCCATTTGGCTACAGAACCCTAAAAACCATATATACTTAACTATAGGTAGTAATTAACATTTGAGAACTTAATAACAATGTAAATTCCTCACCAGGGGGGTTATTTTTGAATGTCATCAATGAAAAATGACTAACTTTAAAATCCATTTATGCAGCGATTTTATCTACGAGCGGGCCCTCCTTAAGGACGTGATATCATAAAGCCTTTATCATATCAAATCCAAAAGGTGGGCCCTCTTGTAGATTAAGTCGCTGCACAAGTTGGATTTAAAGTTGGTAACTTTTCGTAGATGAGCTGCAAAAATCGCCCTCGAGAACCGTCTATGGGTTAAAGGCCTCTTCCAGAGTCTTCCATAGCTTTCTGTCTTGGGCCCTCCTAAACGAGTTCTTTCCAGCAAATACTAATCATTCCTCAAAAGCTGGGTACGAATCTGAGCGGCTCAGCCTGAGGCATACATGCCCCGCGCGGCGAGCTGCTCGCGAGCCAAATTGTTGCACATGAACATGTGCCGACATTGTACGTCGGACACGATGACAGCCGCGTCTGCATTTATCATAGTTCACCGAATTATTAACGTACGCGCCTCGCCCAAAGACAAGTTAGAACTTATCGTTCTGCCCCCGGCAATCTCGGATACACGTCCGAATTATGCGAGGCACGCACATTGAGGCGCCTTTGAGCACAGTCAAGAGACCAACTCTCGGCGGCTCGCCGCGTGCCGCTCGCTAAGAAGCAGAACAAAATACGTGAGCCGTACAGGCCTCAACCCGAGGCTGCTCTAATTCGTACCCACGTTTAAATAAAAAAAATTACAGTAAAAAGGATGGTTGTTCGTGGTCAGTAGCTGCGTTAGTCATAGACTGTGTTGCAATTGATAATGACTATAGTTGACTCAATCTAGGATAATCCTTATGACAGCTCATAAAAACTCAAATTGCTTTTATTTCTTCAACATTTCATAAATCTTGCAATTTAACAGTTTTTTTTTGTATACATATAATAAGGAGAAGGCCACCTGATGGTAAGTGGAATCTGAGACCCATAGACATCTGAATTCTCCAGATTGCAATCCTAAGACCTCAAATGCCTTGCCAACCCTGAGGACTAAGATGGAATGCCTCTAAGCTAGTAATTTCACCGGTTGTCTCATCCCGACACCGGATACAACATTTCAAACACTGTTGCTTGGCGGTAGGTTAATGGATGAAATCTATTCCCACTTACGAAAATCTCCCTGTTTGTCAATTGCTCCCTGCTTTTACACAGATCATCCAACAATGATGGAGTTGTAACAAATTAGCATTTATTATCATACATTGTATGTTTATTTAGAATTCTTTATTGTTTTCTATGTATGTATTTCTATGAGTATGTTTAATGTCGTAGAACAAGCCTAGAGCATAGTTTGGGATGAGGTCAATTAGTGTGAGATAGTCCTGCTGCCGCTGCTGCTCATTAACTTTTACAATGAGTATAGCTTAGTAATGGAATTCCGAAAACAAGTATTTGAGGAGAATATTTAAAGTTAATAGTTTTAGGGGAAGGACAAAGGGTACTTTAAGGGTACGAACAGCTAGTTGGTCCATGCGTTTGGAAACTACGTTGCAACATACAGGCACACAAACACACACGTTAAACTTAGAACACCATTTTTTTTTTGGGTAGGGGTTATAAACACAAACTTACGTTTTGGTACGGAGTGCCCGCATTAAAACTACAATTCACAAATCTTATCACTAAACTCGTTTTGCCGACATGTTCACTACCTAAAAGCACTATTTTGAAATCGCACCGACTCATTTTTATACGAAAAATTGTCTTTATACCAAAATCAAATCTTCATGTAATTGCGACCTTATTTAAGCGTCATGCATTGTTTCTAAGCTGTGTTATACTAATGGTTAATGTATCGTATCCTTGGCATTCCGTCCGCGTCAATAGTAATTATGATTACGGTAATTAAGCACGAAGATGTAACAAAATCTTTATACTCATACATTACTCATTATTCTGCAATAACAACAGTGAGTGTGTGTGTCAGAAATGTATTGCTGTCAGGTTGACGTTTAATTTGACGTTTTGAACGTGACATGTTGGGGCGATAAAAGCGCAATCTTGTCCAAATGAGCTGTGTCTAGGAAGCCAACCGTGTTAAAGGTAGCTAGCCTTATTTGTAGCCTAATAAGCAGGAACACGCCAACTACAGTTTGTGTTTGGGAGTTCGGTAGGAAGATATCAAGAGTAAAATAAAATGCAATCCATAATAAGGAAGACAATATAATATGTCAGGTAAAGTGCTGCCATATATGAAAATGTAATAGTGATGATGAAAAGTCGATGTTTAAGGATCTGTCAAGTAGTGTCAATTCCAAGAAGCTTATATACAGGGTGTCTCATTTAAATCGGTCAGTATGGGAAATTGTGAAACTATAACACATACGAAGATCTGTTCTTAGGAACCATGTCATCGATTTTAATAAGAAGAAATACTGCATCCATGCATTTAAAAAAACCTGTATTTAACTTGGGAATCGAACCCTGTTGTTTTGAAAGAAATAAACTTCACTATTTCTTTTTAGATATCGATTGTGTAGGTAAGCAGTAAATGGCTCTCTGAAACATGATTTTTAAAATGAATAAAATGCATTGTTTTCACATACTTTGGGCAGAATTTCCCAACAAAAAAAGTAGATCAAAAGTTTTGCATGATAACACAGCACAGAAACGTATTTTTCTGAACACAGGTCTGGTTTGGGATCAGAAATCACTATTAAAACAGGCCGTTTTCATACAAATAAAATTGTTCTTGGCCTATTTTCATACTAATTACAAGAATGATTTAAAGATTATTTTTTTATTTCCTCGCAGTAGTTATAAAAGGACTATGTCTGTTCTGACCAGAAAGTGTATTTATGGACTCGTACACTAGAGAGATTTCGGCCCTTTACATATATGACACGTCCATAAATCGCGTACTTTTTACCCTCGGCAACAATGCAATTTTCGTATACGCGTAATGTGATATATAAGATCCCTCGGCGAGGGGAAACTATATGAAAGCTACTCCTTCTATATATTTTTCAATCTGCTGCTTGATGTGATACTTATCATTTCAAAATTGCGTTCGCATTGGCTGTCAAAAAGCAGCGAGGCATGAGGATTAGACACTTTAGATTTAACGAAGAACGCTAAGTATTTACCAGAACACAATATATATATATATATTAGACTAAGATACTCTTACTAAAATATACTTACTTAGCATGTTGTGTTTTCATGCCCTGTAAAATGGCATTGCTTATACTATACTATACCCATACATAAAACATGGACAGCTGAAATAATATGCTACTTATGCTGGTCTCGAATTTATATTAGAGACGAACTAATATGTTTTGATATGATTATAATAAACTGTTAAAAAGTGTTCAAAGAGTCGAAATAGAACAAATGTATTTTCTAGTATCAACCACTACAATAATAAAAATCTCATACTAAAAAAATAATTTACAACTTGCCGATAACATAAAGAGTAAGGTGGTTTCAGTGGCAGTCGATAAATATATAAAAAAAAAAACAAAAAAGGCAAAAACTCTTTGAATGGAAATGTAGCCGACAAAGAAATGCGTACTAACTACTGATATGAACGCAATTTGTATCTATGATTAAATTCATTAGCACACGTGTTCTTGAAATACCGCATTCTCTTGGCGAGTAGCAGAACTAAGATGAAATGTGTTTTCAATCCAAGACGGCACGCCCCGCCAGTCAAGTGATGTTGTACGGTTACGCCAATGTAGATACTTATGAAAAACAAAGTAGTGGGGCGGAACGTCGAGGATTAAAAATGATTCACAAAAACAATTGTGAGAGACGAATCTCCTGACGAATAAAACTTTCATGAGGAAACTGTCGTGCATGAGTTATGACCATTTTATGACTAAGGCTCTTGTGGTCATAAACAAGCAAATAGAAGGATAACGGCCACAATTTTAATCGGTGTCTAAATGGAGGAAGTTCTTAATTTGCCGACTAATATATTGTTTAATAGCTTTTTATCGAAGTATTTGGTTGGTTACACAATACATTATACAACATTGAGCTCAAAAATATATGACACGTTTTTATTCCTCCAGTAACAAAAACTAGATGCTTAGTTAATTTTTTTAAATCTTTCTTTGGGATCAAGTTTGACCTTATTAGCAGGAATAACAAAATCCAATTCGAATTTGTTATCACTTGTTTTTGGTTACTTAAAATATCCTGAGAAAATTTGCACAAGCCTTAGAAGCCCTTTGTGAAGATCGAAATTTGAACGAATTTGTACTTATACTTACTTACAATGTTAATTTGCAAGAGCCTGGAAGCATTAGGTATCAGATTTTCATCCATTCAGATCTAAAACTAATAATTTTATGAAGCAATGTGATAGATATCAACCTGCGTAGACATAGACACGATAGCCTTGCTGAAGCGGAAGGCATTAAATGGTTGGCAAATACGTATAGTGGTCTCGGCCCAGAATAAAACACTGTTTCATTCGGAGTTGAGACTCTTGGTTGGTGGGGTCCAAGCGCTATGGGTAGATGGGTGGGAAAATACCTAGTAATACCCATATTACTAGGTATTTTTCAGACGTTAAAATATAATATTCTTCTTGACTCTTCATATAGTACCCCGGGCTGTGGGGCAGCCCTGGATGTCAAACTTATTCCATTTTCAAATTATAAATACGACGATGCAGCTAGCCTTTGCTGTGACCCTATCTACTAAACTAGAGGCCCCGGGTTTGATTCCTGGTCAAGGCAAATATTTTTGTGATGAGCGCGAGTATTTGTTTATGTCTTGGGTGTTTTCTATGTATTTATCTAATATTTAAAATTCTCGTGTCGCGGTGTACGTTATTGAACTCCTCTGAAACGGCTCGACCGATTTTAATAAAATTTTGTGTGTATATCGGGTAGGTCTGAGAATCGGCCAACATCTAGTTTTCATACACCTAAGTGATATAAAAAAAAATGCAGCGGGCGAAGCCGCTGGCGGGTCGCTAGTTTCTCTATAAAATAATTGATCTTTGCCGAGTAGGTATTTATTCCCGAGTCTTGGATGTTTTCTATGTATTAAGCATATATTTCTCTATATAAGTAAGGTTATCGTTGTCTAGACCCATAGTACAAGCCCAGAGGTTAGTTTGGGACTAGGTCAATTTGTGTGACTTCGTCCTATGATTTATTTATTTACTAGCAACCTGCCAGCGGCTTCGCCCGCTGCATTTTTTTTTTCATTTTTGTAAAAAAAAATATTTTTTTTAATAAATGTATCCAATGTTACTTCAAGTACCTCCCAGAATATGTGTACAAAGTTTCATGATGATTCGTCAAGTAGTTTTTGCGTGAAAGCATAACAAACATCCACGTTTTCACATTAAATTTATAATATTAGTAAGGATTTATTTATATTCAAAATCATTAATATCTTCACAGCCGACGCGTCAAATATTTGTAAACATTGACCTTGATAGCATAGGGGCGATAGATATTTTTGGCTTCTTGGGAACGTGTATCTTTGACAGTACCCATAGTTGAACCTAAACCTTAGCTTGGGACTAGGTCGAGGCCTTCCACATGTCCTGTTTAAATTTTTGTTTATAGAAAAATATGGTCATGGAATTTGATTACAATATAATGCCACACCGATAACGCCTTAACAAAGATATTGTTGTTTGTACGTTTTGTCAAATGAGACGTTGCGTCCTCTACGTTTGTCTAGAGTTCAAACTCGAGTCAACGACCTAGCTCGACAGTCTGCTACCAAATTCTAAGTTCAAAGTCATCGTTGGAAAATAAACGTTTCTTTAAAATGACATGTATTCTTTGCACTACGATATTAGAGAGCGAAAGTTTCTTTATTTTTTACTATTTTTGAATAGGTTTTGTATAGTCGTATTAAAAACTATTTTTTTTTATTGCCCTATGGATCCTATGATCCATTTTCTTAGTGACCATGTAGGTAACAAGTTTAAATTCGCTAGGCAAAGTTAACTACGACATGCTGCAAAGGAGATCTTTTGAGTTATGACTAATTATTCTTTATACGTAGGTTTACACATATGCTTCGCTTGCGAGTAAATACGGCTTTCAAAGGGATAATAAGGCCATATTACATTTGCCGATAAAATCGGCGGTGACAAAGTGTCGGTTTAAAATACCTATCTCGGCTGAATTTGAGAAAAGTTTTGGACGCTCTCGACTTGATGATCTTATTAAAACTATAGTAACCTACTGTGTTGGTCTAAAATCTATATCGCGACCTTTATTATAACTAACATCAACTGTTAATTTGATAAATACATTTATTACCTACCTAATTGCTGGAAACACGTAGACATTTATATTGTTCCTATATATTATATCACACCAAACGAACTGAAGCTATGCTTAAAATGCATTACTAGGTAGGTACCTAGGCACTGTACCTACGTTGCAATGCAAAAACTATCCCCACTATCCCAGGAAATCAATACTGAGAATAATCGGCGCAAACCTTGCAAAGTGCCTACCTACCTCATAGTCTTGATAGACTACAATACAATTATTCATGGTGGATTTTTAAAAACAAGAAACAACAAGTGATAGGACAACAAAACATTGAGTGGGTAACTCAGCAGTTAAGTAGTTTTATTGTCTCTTTCTAATGCTTAACTTCTCGCTCTGAATGTATTGATTATTTCTTCTATTTGAGGACCGATCGATTTGAAGTAGCTCCCAAAGTACTTAGATATACTGATAATTATTGCAAAGTATCTAGGCATATTTATGCCAATTGGATAAAAACGTGCACAAACACCTGTCATTAAAGTGATAAATTTGCTGTAGCACACAAAAAGCTTTCGTATAAAGTTCACAATTTCTTTGTAATGCCTTACATTATTTAAGCTGGTAAATTTAATTTGAACTATTTGTTTTCTTATTAAAAAATCCAGAACGAAGTAGCTTCATGTTGCCCATAGTCTTACAAATTATTACTTTATTTTAGATCTAAGCGCGCACTTTGATTTTAATTTAACATAGGTAAACGTTCAAAAGTATTTTATTTTAATAAAAGAAAAACATCTCAACATAGGTATACATAGCGCGTTAAAACAGCATTCGATCAAAAAATTCTCAATAACAGGTTGAATACGTAAGTTATGAAAACCCGTCGACAAGCGAGTTGCGAAGCGGAGCTACACAAAAGAAATAACCTCGGTTGGTACCGATAACACGGCCAGCGATAACGACATCAAGTAGGTAATAATACCATGCCAACTCGACACCCGACCTACCTATAACTATCGCTTTTTCACACTGTCTTTCCTCCACTGGCCAGTCCCACACCCAACATAATGTTGCAAGTTGAAACCAAATAAGAACATTTCACCGATGGTTATGATTTTTTGAAATTTTCATTTCACATCACTAAAATTTTGATAAGTAATATTTATACAGCCTTTTTTATTTTTGAGTTCAATTGTGTTTATTTCGATTTCATAATGCTACCCGTCTAGATTAAGAAGGCGGTGAAAGTATTTTATCAAGTCCAATGTGAATTTGTTGTCCAGAGTTTTTTTAAAGGTAAAATCGAATATAACGAATAAGGATTCTTGTCTAAAGTATTAGGATTGAGGGCAAATTAAACACTAATGAAACTGTGTGTAATAAACAGAATGAAAACTCATTACTAAAGAGTAATTAACAAATTCGAAAATGGGATAATGATGTCTCGGACTACAAAAGCGATGACACATGCGTAGTATAGATTCTTCTTGAATTAGCCGCGTTATACCCAGTGTTGCCATAAAAAAAATACATTTATCTTTTTCATACATTTCGTAGGCAGTAGCATCACCCTATTCCTTTACTAATGGACGTCGAGTCAGTTTTTAGGTTTCGCGTATTTTGTTTATATCTACGATAATCAGCATCACAAACTTTTATAATCAGTTTAAAAAGATATCTTACGGCACAATAATGTAGTGCGTGCATTTGATTATTAGCAAAATCGTGTGTTTTACGTATTATGTTGAAGCTTTACTTAGCACTTCTAATGTACTTCTGGAATCAAACTAACGTAGTTACTTGGTCTCGTATTGTTTTTTAAACCGTTCTATCGTGTTGTTTTAAGTTTTAATGAAGTATAATTTGTTATGAGAGTGGTTGTTGTGTTAGTTTTACGCTGTTGCAAGATTAAAAAAGAGGTTTAGTACGATATGTATTGAACACAAAATGGTCACTTGTTTCTAACTCGAAGGTAAGAAGTTTGACGGTACGGTTTTATGGGTATTGTGTTATTTTTTACTGTGTTTTCTGCTATTGATAAGCTGTGTAATTATATTTTCATGATGTTTCCTGAATTGGAAAGGAATAAACTCTATAATTTTGTGTAAAAGCAGTCATTATATTGTATGTAATTTTAGAGGGATCTACACCTGAGCAATTAAAAATAATGATACTAGTCATAATTATAAGTAGCCTTGTTGTATTTGTTGGATTATTCTATTGATAATAACCTCATCACAGCTGGTTGGGTCAAGACATTGTCCTGTCTGTTTGTCTGTTGTAACAGACGCTTTAGAATTACAAATTGATTTTCCTCGCACCAACTTTAGAGTTTTCGCTTGACTCTTTCGAAGATAATTTTATCCCTTTCAGACCAAAAGCATCATTATCAGTATTGAATCTTTGTAATGAACATAATAAAACTCACATTGAATTGTTTTTATGGTATAAATTCAAATTGATTTGTTTTTGCTTATTTTGAAAAAGGTTAGTTTTCAATGAGATTTAACCCGCACCATCATATTATTCTGTGCTGCGGATAAAAATAGGTGGAGAAATATAAGCAAAATATTTTAATATTAAAATAATACCTGTAATTTTGTCCTTTGATCTTCTTGAAAGAGATTTTTCTGAACTCTATGCTACTATTATAGAGGCTTGAGTGGATTTCCAGCTACGGATAAACATACAGTGGTTGGCTACGCAGTGATAAATGTAAAAGTTGGTGTTGTACACCTTACTAAATTAAAGCTTGTATTTGTATGGGAAAAATGCAAGGGTTCTAAGTTTTGTGCTCACTACTGTATCTGACAGTCACTTGTAGCTCGCACCTTTCTTTTATTGTGTACAGTAAAGGAAAAGAGAGGAGTTAAAATGTATAATTGAAAAGTATATGATAGATAGAAACATATTATTGACAGTAAAAGTGCACATGTTGTTTTTTATTAATTACTCGTAAATAAAAAAGATATTTTAATTATAAATAGGGTAGGAAGTTTGTATTTTTGTTATTTTACTTTTATACTTAAATGCTAATAGTAAAAAATCTCATTTACTGGTAATTTAATACATACCCAAAATAATAATTAATGAATTGTGGCTTTTTACCGTAATCCATAAACAGCTGAAATATTTTCAATTGTAATCCGTTCAACCGGACCAGCCCCCTATTTCACCATCTTGACAATGATAGGTGACAATTACACAAAGCAATTAATTAGGTTTTGTTTCAGTCAAAGCCCTTAACTATCTAGTTTTTTAAATAGCCCCTTAGTTTTTCGGGTTCTGTACCCAAAGGGTAAAAAAAGAGACCTTATTACTAAGACTCCATTGTCTGTCTGTCTGTCACCAGACTGTATGTCATGAACCATGATAGCTAGAAAGTTGAAATTTTCACGGATGATGTATTTCTGTTGCCGCTATAACAACAAATACTAAAAACAGAATAAAATACAACAAACATGATTTTTTTGCTGTTTTGAGAATTACTATTAAAATAACATTATGAGAATTACCAGAGCCCGGAATTTTCGTAGCAATTTTTAGGTGTCATAGGGGCTCTTCGTTTATCGACTTCTGATATACATATTTTATTGATACATTATCACACAACACAACATATCAATGAAGATAAAAAGTAAAGGTAAACAACAGGCGGTCTTATCGCCAAAGAGCGATCTCTTTTAGATAACTTTTGAGTGGCTGAAAATGTTAAATAGAGATTTGCAATGAAAAGTTAATAGTTAACAATTCTACATTTAAACAGTTCAGTTCAGTGTTTTAACATTTATCAATTTCATATCCAAAGTCAGTTTTAGTGCTTACAAGTGTTTCATGATTAGTTTTTCTCTATAAAAGAAATAGACAGTCGTAATTTTATCTTTTCTCAAAGAGATCGCTCATTCGTGATAAGACTGTATGTTGTTTATTTCTACTGGTATTCAAATTTAAAAAAATGTATTCTGTATTTATCGATATACATATCGTCGGTCTAGATGTGATGCCTCGTAACTATTTTTTTTTGGTAATACGAGATTTTGATGCAGAAGGTTCCCTGCATCATGCAGAAAACCTTCTGCATCAAAATCTCGTTTTACCAAAAAAAAATAGTTACGAGGCATCACATCTAGACCGACGATATGTATATCGGAAGTCGATAAACGAGAAGTCCCTACAACAGCTCAAAAGTGCTACGAAAATTCCGGGCTCTGATAATTACTATTAAATAGATAAAAAAACCGCCGAAAACTGATTTTCATGAAGCCTAGTACATATAGAATCATTCTTCCGAGTACATATATTTTCATCAAACAAAGCTAAGAAAACTCCTCTCGCCTTTATAACAAAAAAAGGGTTCCATACCATTACCTATACAACATACTATTGTTTAAAATAAATAAATTAGACTTATATTATAATCTTATTTTTTAGTTTCATCTGTCCCAGTGTCTGTCTGTAACGGCAATAAAAACACGTTTGTATGGGAGCCAGATACAACAAACGTGTACCCATGTTCAGTGTGTTTTTATAAATATTTAATTATTTATTTTTAAAGTGAATATACAACTAAATATTCTGTGAATATATCAAGAGTTGCCGTTATAAATGATGAGCAAAAAAGGGCAAAATAATTTACGTTTTCGTTCCGTACTCAAACTACAAACCCTTATAGTTTCGCCATGTCCGTCCGTCCGTCCGTCCGTCCGTCCGTACGCAGCGTAGCGCAGAGACTCGTTGGTACAATAAAATGTAAAAAAAAACTTTTTTGAGGGTACCTTCCCTACACGTAACGTGGGGATGTATTTTTTTTGCTCTTCAACCCTATAGTATAAGGGTGTCGTTGGATAGGTCTTTAAAAATATTACGGGTTTGTGAAAAAAGGTTTTTGATTAAGTAATCCGTTTATGAAATATTAAGCTTTAAAGCGCTAATTTTTGTTGGACTCAAGTGCCCCACCTACAGCCAAAACTAAAAATACTAAAAATCTGAAAAAAAACTTAAATGAAAGAGCATATAACGAATTTTAAAGGAAATCTATCACGACTAACTAGACATCATTGGTTCTTGAGATACAGGCAATTAAAGTGTTTATACGTACTAAAATCATCTGAGACGGCACCAATTGACTTTAAATTTAAAATTATTTTTATGTTTTTTATGTTTGTTGTACTTAAAGGCTTCGGAACCCTACACTGAGCATGGTTCGCCCCGGTTTTTAGTATTTGTTGTTATTAGTGGTAATAGAAATACACCATCTGTGAAATTTCAATTGTTTAGCTATCACGGTTTATGAGATACAGCGTGGTGACAGACAGATAGACGGACAGTGGAGTCTTAGTAACAGGGTCCCGTTTTAACCGTAAAACGAAATAAGCTTGAAATGACATGGATAGTGCTGAAATATATATTTCATGTAATATATAATATTTTTTTTAATTAGCCTATTTTGGTGTCCTACTGCTGGGCAAAGGCCTCCCCTCTTTTTCGCCATTCGTCCCGGTTGAGTGCATGCTCCCGCCATTCGCTTTGTATCGCGTCCAAGTCGTCCCGCCATCTCCTTTTTGGTCTGCCTCTGCTCCGGTGGCCATCTTGCGGAGTCCATTCGGTGGCAACCCTGGCCCACCGTTCCGGATGCATTCGGCAGACGTGTCCAGCCCAGTCCCACTTAAGCCTAGCGGTCTTGTCACCCTCATCAGCAATGCCAGTTTTGGAGCGCAGTTGGTGTTTTTGATCTTGTCAGTTCTACGAGCCCCGAGTATGCTGCGCTCAAATACTATAATATTTCATTTTGTAATCGCATTATATCGACATTGTTTTTAATAGGGAATCACTAGCATGTTTCTTAGTGTGTCAAGGTTTCGTGAAACAACTTTTTGATTTCCATATTTTTTCTTTAGTTATTTTTTTGCACGCGTCTATTGGTAAAATGTGTGAGACTACATATGTATTCACAACCATCATTTGTACCACATTTTGAGCAAATAAACACATTTGACTTTGACTTTGAAACTGTAACAATTAAAAAAACTTTCGAAATAATATAATATTCATACAAACATACATAACATCACTCCTTCATTCCCAGAGTTGGATAGCCAGAGCTACAGAAATACCAACAACTTCCATTATCATATTTTTCTGTAAACCCTATGGGAAAAAAGTGAAATATCTCGACTCATTGAGATGAAATCAACGGTTTTTTAATACTAGAGCATTTGCGGTGTTAATCAAATTTAAAAAAAAATTATGAAAAGATACGTCATAATATTCGTATACATTTTCAGCAATTGAAAAATGGCGCTGTGCGAGAGTCAATTGGACATGATTCCAATGAAGCGCGAGTCGTCCCCGGGCTCCGAGGGCAGCAAGGAGGAGAGTCCGGAGAAGAAACCCAAGGTGGAGCAGAACGGAGACATATTTGGTAACTAGATGTACTATTTTATCTCATTTTATCTTTTCCCTGTGTGGTTGCCGGGTTAGAATAGTGCCACTCCATGTCTTCCCGTGGATGTCGTAAGAGGCGACTAAGGGAATAAGGGCTTGTAGTACTGTTAGGCGATGGGCTTGTAACTTGTCACTTATACACTGGTAAACATCTTAGGCTACTTGTGCAAAATGTGGTTACAGAATTATCAACAAGTCTTTTTAGAGTTGTTGGTATTTCTGTAGCTCTGCCTACTCCACTCTGGGAATGAAGGTGTGATTATGTATGTATGTATTGAAAGACCTATCTAACGAAACCCCGAGCCATAGGGGTAGACGAGAAAAAAAAACAATTCACCATCCTGGTAATGACAGGTGACATTTCAATTTACATGGCGCAGCTTCAGGTGGGTACGAATTAGAGCAGCCTCGGGTTGAGGCACGCATGGCTCACCTATTTTGCTCAAATTCGTACACGCTGACGCGCTGCGCGCGAGCAGCGGGCGAGCGGCGCGCGGGAGCCGCCGAGAGTCGGTCTTTTGACCGTACTTAAAGGCGCCTCGGTGTGCGCTCCTCGCGTAATTTGGACGTGTATCCGAGCGTGCCGCGGGCAGAACGACCATTTCTAACTTGTCTGTGGGCGAGGCGCGTACAAATTTGATAAAGTTGCTGAGCCTTCCGCTACCGAGGCGATTTCTTTTTCTTTTTGTTAATAATTCGGTGAATTATGATAAACGACGACACTTGCACTAACAAAAATAAGCGCTTTAAAGCTTAATATTTCATAAACGGATTACTTAATCGAAAAACTGTTTTCACAAACCCATAATATTTTTGAAAGACCTATCCAACGATACCCCACACTATAGGGTGGACGAGAAAAAAAATGCATTCCCACGTTACGTGTAGGGGAGGTACTGTAAACCTGGTAGGCGCCTATTCCTAAGCGTAATACTTTACGCACTTTTAACTAAGCTACGTAGAATAAAAGTATACGTCTTGCATTGTTAATATATTCTTTCATTTATTTTAACGTTTAAATATACATTAGTTCACATGTGAATGCCAACGCGGTCCGTTGGAGACTCTCGAGCGTCCCCCTGAAAACCACCGGCGGGCATTCCATATTTCGAAATCTTTTTATTCAAAAGATTTCGAAACATTTCGACATAACAAAATAGAAAAAAGAAAACAATGAAAGGAGTATGTACTGCTACATCCTTCTTTCATTACATCCCTCGCCCCTCTGGAAGCAAGGACCTATGCTATCCTATACGAAACCCTAATGACTACCTAAGGAGGGAACAATACATTAAGGGGGACCGTCCTGCTCTACATGATAATTTCCTGTGACAATACCGCATCTAATGCCAAAACTTGTGTTAGTGACGTACCATGCGTCATCGGCATCGTCTGCGCTACTTGCCATAGCAAACTTCGCCTCTTAAAAAAACCCTGCCAAAAATAAGAGACGCGATCCATGGTTAACCTTACATATCTACTGTCAAACATGCTTGACAGCCCAAGCACTGAAGGTGCATGGTCAACAAGAAAGAATCAATTCCCTTTATACGTTGCCAGCATAAAACTACAAAAGCATTAAACATCGTACCAGGGAGGTTAGTATTGACATAAAAAAAAAAACAAATAGACCCGTGTCTATGCTTTAACGTCTTAGGGTTTGGCGCACACAGTCGCCTTACATTCCTAAGCGTAATACTTTACGCACTTTTAACTAAGCTACGTAGAATAAAAGTATACGTCTTGCAGTGTAAATATATTCTTTCATTTATTTTAAGAGTGCGCCGAGGCAACGATACGTAATTACGAAAAAAATGCGTTCGTTTGATCGCCTGCTGCATTGTTTTTACTAAAGCTTTAGTTATGCAATTCATATGTAAGATATTTAAGGAATCACTCTATTTATCATATACTTTAGAAACACGATTACTTGTACTTCCCTCGATAGAAAACACATCCAAAGATACCTCTACATAACAAAATAAACACTTAGTACGGCGTAATTACTTCACGGAAGATCATCAGTTTTGGATTTACAACAAAACTACACGTCTTCTATATATTCTACACTTTAGATTTGAAAATGTGTTTTTATTTTACTAATATGAAGGAAATACCTAAATACGCACGCGTTTCGTCCATTTTAGCCAGAGCCGTCACGTTTCCCCCATGTCCGCATTAGTCAGGCTTCGGCCGTCGGACGTGGAGGCTGTGTCGCTTGGTGGTTGGTTGCGTTTATCGCGATTTTTGTGATTATTCACTTTATTTTAAATGGGGAACAAACACAACCAAGAAAGGAAGAGAAGGGGTTGGCAAAAGCACAATGCTAAACGCTTGCGTGAAGAAATGAAGTTAGTTAAAATCGTAAACCTACTGATAGTGGAGTAGTTCTAAGAAACCTGATTTGACAGTTGTCAAAATGCCACGCTAAGGGAGGAGAAAATAAATCGGTAGCAACATAGACTGATTTTCGAGATGTATCGATTTGTATTACTAAGACTTTGTAATCGTTTAGTTGTAGTCTTGATGTTTTGGGCCAAAATTGGTTTATTTACACAAGTAATTTTAAACAACACGCGAAGTTCTTTCAATTAGTAGGTAAGTATATAAAAAATACACTTCTATGGTGAATATTTACCAAGATATAAAAGTAGTTTAGCTAAAAAAACACATTTACAGGCAAAACAAGCTTCTTAGAACGACCCGAGGTTTTTTTTACTATAATTAATTATATAATATTGTTACTTCTTGGGATGGTTTCAATATTTCTAGAGCAAGACATCTCCAGAAATCTGAATACAAAGAGAATACTCCGTAAGAATACTCAGTACCTAACAACTATATTTCAACAAATGAGTAAAATTGCTAAATTATTCATATTTTTTTTATTTATAGGGTTAATGTTCCAGTTGTTGGCACTTCGCTACAAAGCGAAGAGTTAGGTACCTAATGAACCGGTGAGGTATGCGTAAAAATAGTAAGAGGTGTATAGGAAAACATTTTAATAAATTTAGTATGAATTTTCACATTATCTTTATATTTTTTCAATTTACAGAGTAAATGAATTGGTTGACATCGATTATAAAATTTACCACACAATGGAATTATAAGTCCCAAATACGAATTATTTTTATAGAATGAGGATTACAAAATTTCATCCAAAAACTAATTCTGTTAATAAATAAATTATAGTTAAATCAAAACGTTCTGTTTTATTACAGGATGCCAATGGACCAAATTTCTTGTCTTTCAGTGGATGGAGAAATAGACAATGACATTGCTTACTCACACAGACAAAATAATGCCGTGAAGTAAAATCCGATATTGATTATTGTTGTTTCTTATGTCCTAATATTTTTTTCTAAAGATACCTGCGTACATTATTCATTACATTATATACATACAAACATTAAGTAGGAACTTCTAAATATGTGATTGATACAGCAGCTTTAAGTTTTTAGTTTTTTAAAACATCAATTTAATTTTATACTTTATAGTGATCAGAATCAGACATTGAAGTTTTTGCGGAAATAATCATGGATAAACATTCGTACAAACTAAGATCCTTTTTTTTAAAGACGGTTAAAATACCAAAACCTTCTCCTATGTGAAACAAATACTTTTCTGAAAACCGCATTAAAAACGGTTCAGCCAAACGTGAGATAATCGCGGACAAACATACATACATACATACTGGTCAAACTGAGAACTTCCTTTTCTTTGAAGTCAGTTAAAAATAATATCTTGAAGAAAGGGTCCATGACTGGGATTTTTGCCCTACTCAGCCGTTCTTATTACTTTACATTAGGTATTGAGTTCACTTTATTTTGTGCTTAGAATATTGTCAATAAAGGTAATTAGGTTTTATTTCATTTCAATATACAGTCACATTAAATCACGGGGTTGTTGAGCTACCATAGAACTCTGTCCTAATGACAGCGTCAAGTCACGCAAAAGAAATTATTTACGTCAAAATTTACCGTCAACTTTCTATGAAAGGGTTCTCCCGGTAACCTTCGGAGAGGGAAGATGGCCGATTGGAAGATGTACGGCTTTTACTTATGATTTATTCTCTTTAGCCGAACAATTTGCCCAATAAATATTATAAATAACTTAACACTAGCTAAATACACCATAGATGTACAAACGACATTAATTAAAAATTATCTATCTATCTGTGAGTGGGTTCTAGAGTGGCTCAACAATCTCGTGATGTGACTGTACCTCAACAATACAAGTAATTCAATCCTACCTTACCTACCGACAGTAAACAACAAATTTAAAAAAAAATGTAGACTGAAAAAAGTTTTTAACTTCTTATAGTCAATATTTGAATAAAAGTATTCGGAATCGATTATGTTTTTTTATTTTGTAAACATTGGTAGCAACCTCCGCGCCTAGTGGACCGGCGCACGGCTCGTCAGGCGCGGCGCGCGGCCGGCGCATGGCTCCAGCTCGCTCCTTGCTGGTGTGCTATACGCACACATACACAGAGTGCATAAAATACCTAAAGTTAATGAGCGCAAAAAGCTCGGTGCCCCCTTAACTTTTAAATATACATTAGTTCACATGTGAATGCCAACGCGGTCCGTTGGAGACTCTCGAGCGTCCCCCTGAAAACCACCGGCGGGCATTCCATATTTCGAAATCTTCTTTATTCAAAAGATTTCGAGACATTTCGACATAACAAAATAGAAAAAGAAAACAATGAAAGGAGTATGTACTGCTACATCCTTCTTTCATTACAGTATCCTAAAAAAAAATATTATTTTACCTTTATTGTACCACTTTGTTAACGTAACTAATATGCATGTTCATGCCAAATTGCAGCTTTCTAGTACTTATAGTCTTTGCGCTAGGCTGCGGACGGACGGACGGACATGGCGAAACTATAAGGGTTCCTAGTTTGACTACGGGACCCTAAAAAGGTCGTGAATTCAAGCCTCTTTAGATTTTACAAAAGAATAAAAAAAAAACCTGTTATGGTATGTATGCAGAGTGTAATGTAGCGTGTACAGTCAAGGGCAAAAATATGTATACACTTTAGTACCTTGTTTATTTAACGTCATGTTTAAGCTGTCATATGAAATTGTGTCAGCGTTTAAAGCGGCAAGGTACTAAAGTGTATACATATTTTAGCCCTTGACTGTACATCGATAGCGTAGTGTAATATAGGTGTGATATACATCGCCAAAGGGTTAATCGTGATTTTTATATATACCTATATGGTAGAACAACGTTTTCTGGGTCAGCTAGCATCTCTATAAGTATGTTTACCGTTGTCTAGTACCCATAGTACAAGCCTACAGCTTAGGGACTATCAGTGTGTGACCTTACTATATTTCACTTCATCAAACGCTATTTTCTGCTGAAGGTTAGGTTAGATGTTTAAGATACCCTGAAAACATTATCGTTTCAGCAGTAAATAGCGTTCGATGAAATGAAATTTGTTGAAATGATAGACTTGTGTGAGATTGTCCCTTGATATTTTAATCTTTTTTTCTAGTCCCCGGAACTTTGCCCCTCGCGGTGGACTACCGGTCCCCAGTGTCTCACTTCGTGCCCCCCGAGCTCTACGCGGCCCGCACTAAGCCCGAGCCTATCACGCCAAGTAAGGACCCTCGCACCGAACCCATAGGTACTTACAGTTTGTTCCTTAGAAGTGGTGGAAGGTGTAACAATTGGAGAATTTGTGGTTATGGAGCTGAAGCTTACTAACAAAGCAGCATTAAGGTAGGTCAGACGTGCCTACTTGCTTAAAGACCTTATAGTCCGTTCGCTTCGATGCCAAATTCACTCTCGCGTTCTTTGTTTACGCGGCGGCATCCTTTGGCGAAAGGCGGCGCGTGCCAAGGCGGTTTTGCCCATAATTTCCGAAAATCATTATTTCTTGGTGGCAATTATTAAGTTCATAGTTTACCAGTGGCAATTTTCCTCCGTCACCTATTTTTAAAATTATTTATATTTTTCTTGACCACACGGTGGCCTAGTTGGGAGTGACCCTGCCTCCGAAGCCAGCGGTCCTGGGTTCAAATCCCGGTAAGGGCAGATATTTGTGTGATGAGCGCGAATCTTTGTTCCTGAGTCTTGGATGTTTTCTATGTATTTAAGTATGCATTTCTCTATTTAAGTATGTTTATCGTTGTCTAGTACCCGTAGTACAAGTCCCCTGATATTTATTTATTTATTTATTTTATTCTCTTTCTTTTCATTCCATTCTTTATAATGTGTAGGCAAAAAAAAACTTGTTACCGTGTTTTGCAATAATTTATAATAAGGTTATGTTAGTTTTACTATCCACCCAAAAATAGGAGCTCCGCGGCAGCGGAGCTCCGTCGTCACTGGCTAATTAATGTATTGCTAATATTTTTTCTGAAAAAAAAAGCAATTATTTTCACAATTAGGATTAAAAAAAAAAAGAGCAAATGTGGGGAATGGGAAAAAACTTTTTAAGAAAAAATGCCACTGGGAAAATGTAGGATAGTGTCGCTAGTCTCGCAGGCACGCGGCTATTGTAATAAAATACGAGGGTACGCCGCTTGCATGCTCTGTTACGCGGCGGCATCCCTTGTCAAAAGGCGGCGCGATGCAAAGGCGACGACACTTCCAAGCGAACCAGGTTTACTACTTACGCATTCTTCATCGCGACGCGAGTAGCGTACTGCCCTGCTAAGCCAAATAGCAGTATGTCAAATAAGTCTCCTGTAGCAATCAAAACCTTATTACTAACAAGAGAAGATTGAATCTACTTTGGCAATTGAATCTGACATACTGTGTTTTAGCTTAGGAGGGCAGCGTATTCGTAAGCTTCTAGATGGGCTCTTCTTTCTTACAGATGCTCTTTCGGATAAACTTCGACCCCTTTAGGATCTTTTGCGCAATTACCCTCTTACACACTCAGCTGTTCGAATGCGCAGGTTTCCTCACGATGTTTTTCCTTCACCGTAAGAGCGAGCATCGGGTAATATACTTAAGTTAGAAAATTTAAGTATTGGTAAGCTTGTCCCAGGTACAATTCACAGTTGCGTTAATACGATCTTTAATGCACTACAGACGTCGGCTACCTGTACAAATAAAGTATTACAAACGAAGAAGAGATCCCATAAGGGATAAGTTCCCCTATGTACAGTCAACAGCAAAAGTATATGATCATTTTAGTACCTTGGTAATTAACCACATCACAACCTCCTTTTTTTGAAGTCAGCCCTACAGTTATTTGAATTGTATTGTAACACCCGCCTTCTACTGCTAGCGGGGGCCCCGTACGGACCCCGTTTGACTTACAACGGTGATTTTAAGAGGATTGCTCGCGGTGGAAACGCTTGGAAGTCACCGTTGTAAGCTAGACCGGGTGGGTACGAAACTCTATTCTGACGTAATACCAATGAAGACGGCTATCTGCAATGTAGTCGAAGCATTCTATTGGTAACTACAATTAGGTGCAAAACTGAGCCAATATTAGCACCTTAGTACAATGTTAATAAGTCAATGACAATCAAAGCTATTTTCAAATGCTTAATACAGAATAATACTCCTTGAAGTTGCTACAAAACTGCTGTACAAATGTTTTTATTGACATTTATAGTTGTTTGGTAAAATTGAACCAAAAACTGTTTTTTTTTTTTTTTTTTCCTCAAATAAGAAAACTATTTAAAATAGAGAATTACATCATCTTTAAAATGAGGTATCAACTCCTTGAATCAGGAACGTAGTTTTCTATCCGGTCCCATAGTGAACTATCAATTTGTAGGACTAATTTGTCTCGGTGCAAAAGTGAACCGTGCGCCGAAATAATGTCGCCAATAACCACCAAAAATATGGCTGATTTCAATAATTTTCTACTCATTTTAAAGAGGCTACATTTCTTTAATTTTATCACGGTGCTTATTTGGGGTTAAAGTTAAATATCCAGTTCTCGGAGTTTTCATCGCACGGTAAGGTGAAAGAAAATTATGGAGTCGATGTTAAAATTAAAACTTTATCCATATTCAAACTCACACTCATTCATATTCTAAGTCCCTTTTTCATATTTATCATGCTGATACTATTTCTACTTAATTACGTACCTAGTTTTTAGTTTTTTAGTTTTTGTTGCAAAAGATCTTTATCAAACTTTTTGGAAAACTAATTCCTGTAGCTACATGCTCTATGAATATCACAAACTAGGAGCTTAATTAACTTACTAATTATTTTTATTATTTGGCTAATAATGTAATAAACATGGCTTGGGATTGTACATTTTTATTTATAGTGTAATCTTTTGGTGTTATTAAATGAATGAGTATAAGTATGAAAATTACTTAAGTTTTAATTATAATATCGACTCCATAGTTTTCCGTCATCTTACCGTGCGATGAAAAATCCGAGCCCTAAATATTTCATTTTTTTACGTTAAAATTACTTAAAAACTGTAAATGACAGGTAGGTAGGCAGATTCGAAGCAAATTTCAAGGAGTACTTGTCTGTATTAAACATTTAAAAATACCTTTAACTATCATCAACTTATCCACATTCTACTAAGGTGCTAATATGGACTCAGTTTTGCACCTAACTGTACATTCAGTTTAATATGTTCATGCTCTTACCTGTAGTTAGGGTCCTTTGATATCACGACAGTATTACTAGCGGTACCGGTGGCTTGTGAAATCATTTGATTTAATGCCGTAACAAAAGCTTCGCCTACGTGCTTGCTAGTAAATAAGTTTCTGTCACAATCATTATTGGGACACGCTTTCGTCGCCGACTGTACTTTTTTTTGTACAGTCATCTGCTTATGGACACAAACTAACATCCCGATTTGGGTACGTATGATAATATGTAAAGTTCAAAATACATTATGGTCATAATTTTATAATGGGTATACATTTCAGCATTGTTAAAAACAAACCTAACCTAATTGGTTCTATACTATGTTTTTTATTTAATAATACATTGCGCGCCAAGGGGAGTAAGAAGGGGATTACTAACGTGAGTAAGAAGCCAAGGCGGAGGGCTTTTAATGACTGTTTGTTATACCCTTACTGCCTTTGATACACACATTTTTTTTTCATCACATTTGCGAGGAAACAAAAAAATATAGACTATTATAGAAAACAACAATAAAAAAATGAATGGCACTCGAATTGCTTAAAGAAATTGTCAACTTTTTTTCCATATAGTCTTCCACAGATAAGAACTGCGTTTAGTTTTCAAGCTTGACATGCCGTACTGCCAGATTGTACCGATTTTCAAAATGATATTTAATAAAAGTAGTTAGAAATGTCTTTGAAATAATATTAAAATATAAATATAATGCAGTTAAATTTACTGTATAAGTTATATACAGAAACAATGGTTGCTAATCTACATTTAAAAACTAAACTCATAACTCCCGCTGGAGGTAAATCAGCTATAAGTACTCTATACGCCTGCGTGTAATAACGCCCTTTGCGAGTGTGATGAAAAATCCAATATTATTACACAAGGTCACAATTAAAATGTTACTAAAAAGGGAATAATGGCTCTCACGTTAAGGCTGGCAACGCACTTGCAGTTTTGCAATTGTTATTGTCTATGAGAGTCGAAGTTTGCTAACCATTAATACCCTGCTAAAATAAATGGCAGTATCTCAGTCAAAACTCCTGTTGTAAACGCAACCTTATTACTTACAGGGTAGGATTGAATCTGCTTTGGCTATTGAATTTGAAACTGCCTATTGGCCTATTAGGGCAGATTAGGTGGCCTGTGTTCTCGTTTGCCTTCATTCCATAATATAGTAGTTTATGTAACTGTTACATAATGAGGTGTTTTAAAATACGAGTGCGGTGTCATAATAAGTTCACATGAGTGTTTTAAATCCGAATTATGTACAGTTGCATACATTATTTTATCTACACACATATTTATAAGTACTCTTTGGGTTCAGAATCCGAAGGCAGATGACCTGCATTGCTACCAGTGCTACCTGTAACATATCTATAGGTGCTGAGTTTCGTATTGCCTAAATTTTAATTTCAATCGATACTAGAATTGGGGCCTATTTGAGTTGGTTTTGGAGCATGTTCCAAATTTAAAACTGATATCATATTTGATATCGTTACAACAACATTACGTTGCAGCCGCCAGTTGCCCACCACCATGATTTCAGCACTGCAGATAGCAAAATTGAATGTTGTAATGCCAACGAGTTCTGTACGTATTATAGATGACTTATGATACGTGTGTAGATAAAACATTACATACCCCTTTTTTATGGGTCGGGGGTTAAATAAACATGTCGTTAGAATACTAGTGTGTTCCGGCGAGTTCGTCCGCGCTTATTTTGCTTTCTAATAATGTGTATTATGCAGTTTTTTTTTAAAAACAAAAAACATGTATTTTATCCATACTTATAAATTATTATACTCGCTTTTCCCCTGTTTTTTTTTACCCCTTTATTTTTTATTCTTTTCCTTTAGCCTCTTCTGAAACGGGGACGCCAGTGAAGCGCAAACGTGGCCGGCCAAGAGTCGACAAGACTAGTCCCGAGTACTTGGCCAACTTGGCCGCGAGAAAACAAGCCAAGGAAATGGGTGAGTTGACAGAAATGGCCAAGTTCACGGGCCATGTAGGGTACGGTGGTGACGTAGGGTATATTTGCTCTGAAATGTGCATGCGTTTGTTTTTGTTACATCCCCGCTGTTATAGTAGCGTAAATCTATTATGTATATGACGTTTATAATGTGTATTATTAAACACTTAACAACTGCTGCTTTTGACATCGTTTGGGAAACTGGCGATCGTTGATCGCCGAGGATGTATGAGCAAATAATATCTGTCACTTTCTGACAATGTAAGTGCGAGAGCGACGGATGATTTATCTAAATTTATCCACCGCTAAACGCAACAATAATAGCCTCGCAGGCTTTGATGAAAGTAAAGGTGGAATCACAGCTATCAGCACCGATTCGCATTTTGTCTACAGAAAATGTCTGTTATTTATGAAGATGCGTGTACGCATGCGAAAGGAGAATAGATGCGTACGCCAATATATTTAAATACGTATGTGGCGCCCTAGCGACATCTAGTGACAACTTGTAACAAACCACTCGCCAGCGCCACCAGCGTCAGACAGCGCAACTAAATCTGACAGTGCGCTACATCGCGCTAACGAAGTTTCTTCAGTCGGTTGACTTATATACAACTTCTAACTTCATCCAAACGGACTTTGGTCCCCAGGCATAACACCCGCCTGGAGAGAGATCTCTCTATTGTCCTCTCTTCCTACACGTAATTAAATCATAAGTGTTGAATATTGTGATAGAATAGATATTTATAGACTCGCACCTGCAGACATTCTGTTAAAATAGTTTTGCAGGGAAATGTAATAGATTATGTTTTGTATACCACTGTTTAGTGAAATGATCATACAAATTAGCTATAGACAAAATGCGGATCGGGGCCGATAGATGTGATTCTACCCTAAAATAGCGGAAAATAGGTGACGAGACTTGAGCGCACGGAACTCATATATATCAGGTCCGGTGGACCTAATTGGCACAGTCGCAATCCGTGTGGCATACGCGTGTGACGCGTGCGTAATTGAGATATATTTGTGATTTTAGCCAAAAAAACCGTGTGGCTGTACAAATTATTCAAGTTTTCTTTTTAAAACTTTTGGACCACGCCTCGTATACGCACCACTGGTTTAACGCTATTGTCTGATATTTCCATCATGGTTGACAACGCAAAATAGCTGACTATCTATGAGGCAAGGTTGACATTAGCTTTGGTTGCTGTCATTGGCGAGTGGTGACGTCTTTTGTATTTGTATTTGTCGTAGTATCATTGATCAATGATCTTCCGCTATTTCGCTTTCATCAAAGCTCTCAGGCCGTTAACCCGTTTTAAATTACGCGATAACAAACACTAACATTAATAATTGTATTAATCAATATAATATCGTTTATGACGCTTGCCGAGCTTATAGCGTGAGACGAATTCGCAGGTGATCTCTAGTGAAGTATGCTGTAGATGACATTATTGAATGCATTATACAGACTTGATTTTCGAACCGGTTTGAGTTCTCAATGAAGGACTAAAGGTCCCATGTAATGACAATGGGCAAAGTATTTTAACTCTTTTGCTGAGTGACACAAGATTGATTTGTCAGGGGCGCGACAACGCTCAAGACGAAAACATTTTGTCATTCTGTTGTGATTATCGTGTCTCGATACCAGGATGAAAATGGCAAATGGATTTTGAAAAAGACACTCAGCCGTTTATAATCGACCTTCTTCTACTTTCAATAAAAAAACATTGATTAAACAAGAATTTTAACTTAAATTTTCGTGTGTTTCATTTCGACATCTTACAGGGTTAAGAAGATATGAATAAAAATATTTGTAAAGCTATTACTGCTATACCGAAACGAAGCAAGGACTCGCTAGTCATAAATAAATTGTAAACTAACAAAATAATAATACTAACAAAACTAACAAACGTTAGCTGAATAAAAATACTAGAGAAAAGAGTTGGGTGAGGTTACGAAGGACACTCCCATAAGTTGTGTTGATACAGCTGCTGTAATGAGCAACCGCACCGAAAGCGGAGAGAAGCGGAAGCGGGGCCGCCCGCGGGTGGACAAGACGAGTCCAGAATACTTGGCGCGGAAGCGGGCGCGGGAGATAGGTGAGTTTTTTGTTTGACCTTTGGTTTTGGTGCGGTACGGTTCTTCATGGCTCGCGGTCGTGTCGACGGGTACACATTCCCGGGTACCCGTGTAGTTAGTATAGATAAATTATCGAGAGCGCGGAATTGCATTTGTAGTGGTTGCACCGTTCACATGAAAAGGGTTTTGTTTTTATTAATTTTATTCAAATAATAATAATTATTAGAACTAGCACAAATAAAATCATTGCAAATTACATTAAACTAAAGTTTATGACTATAGGAGAAAAACACGACGAGGTCTGTACGTCAAATGCGCTCTCGATATTTTATCGAATAATACCCGGGTGTCCGCGTTTGTGCCTGGACACGGATCAACGGATCTTAATTACCCGTGGGTACTACCCGTCCTTGACGCCCGACCGGGTATTATTCGACCGTAATGAAAATGGGATTTGTAAGTACCGTTAGCACAACAGTACCTAAGTATCATTATCAATGACGTTTTCATTACTACATCTTCATCAGTCAATCAAGGATGTCTTCATGTTTAAGTGCACACAATTATAATCGATTTACAAAATATGATTCACTTAGGTACCATAGGAAGTAACTATGCAAAAAAAAAAACAAAATATTTGACAAATCTAGCATTTGAACGTCATAGTACTGAGATATGTATTTTCATTCATCTGCACGCTCTGAAACATTAAAAGTTGAAGGCTCGCTGACAACGCGATTTGCGCGAGCGCTTTCTGGATCATTCTAACGTCATCAGATTTTGCCGGGTTGACTTCCTTTTCAACGAAGTCCTTAGGTCGTCGTGGAAAAAAAATATAAACTTTTCCTCCATAAAACTACCGATATTTTTTTCATATCGTGTTCCGTTTGGAAAGTGTCTGGAAATCGCGCGTGATACTATAATTAATATGAGTCAAAAATGTCAGTTTGAACTGAAATAGTTAATTGTGTCACAAGGGAGCAAAATTACATATTTACGGCGGTGACAATATAATCCTGAGCGTAGTGAGGGATTCTAGTGTTAACGCCCAAGGTGGGAATAATTTTGCCACCGTGTGACACACAGCTGCTCACATTACCTATAAGGAAAATAAAAAGTCTTAGTAATGAAACAAATTTAATTGTTTACACTCTGAAAGTGCTGAAATTATCAAAGGAGACCATTAATTTTGGACCCAAAATGAAAAGTGCCGGCCCGGAACATAGCTCAGGGCCTCTATTCAACTGCGTTATAACGATATCGTTTTTGACCTGTTTCCGTATTGTCAACGTTTTGATAACTCTTATGTCATTTACAATAATGGCGACTGTGACATAAACGATTCCTAAACGTGTCAAACACGATATCGTTTTAACGCACCTGAATAGAGGCCCTGAGCGTTTCATTATATGACATGTAAACTCTAGAACCATCATTTGTTGGTGTTACAGAAGTTCGAAAATCCTGACTTCATACAAAATCTAGAGGTTCTAGAGTTTTGATGTCATATAATGAAATGCTCAGAGCGATGTTAAGATCAAAATAAAAATACTTTTATCCGTTGGCCGGCGCTTTTGATCTAGGGGCCCAACCTTGTATGAAACGTGAATGGTCTCCTTTAACGGACAACAAAATGTCCTTGAACAGAAAAGTGCCACTTCGATCCCTCCTAGCAAGGAAGAAAAGTGTCAATTTGATCCCACCTAGCAGGAAAGAAATAGGCGATGTGAAAATGCATTACCAAGTCTAAGGACTAAGATGTAAGATCTAATGCCTCTATGCCATTAATTTCACTGGTTGTCAGCTTCAGGCTTTCTCTATAAGTAAATGAATATCACAGAACAATTTCGCACAATTCCCAAACTAAGCTCTAGGCTCGTACAGTTATTTTATCTCACGAACGCGGGTGGGCTATACTTGTGTGTGTGGATGCACGTGCACGTTGACTCTGCGTAGCTGCCGTCGCTAAGCGTCGCCGTAGTGTGCGTACAACGTAGTACGCATTACAACTACAAGTATAGCCCATCTGCTCTCGTGAGGAAAACGTTTTTAACGTTTTTGATGGCTCTTTACTTGACAGTAATTAACGGCCAAGTTAAAAACAATACGATAACGCGTCAAAGACCATATTGAACCGAGTTGAATAGAGGCCTTGATGTAATGAATAATAACAACATCGTATTATGCCGTATAATTTCGTGTTTAGTTACTAAAAAGCAAGATAAATACGAGCTCTACTGATCAAATACGATCCCATATGTTTATGCACGAATTGCGCTAGTGTTTATGCACTAATTGCACTAGTGTTTATGCACTAATTGCACTAGTGTTTATGCACTAATTGCACTGTATGGGTACTAGGCAACGATAATCCAATTTATTTAGAGATACATATAGAAATGGGTCACAAATGTTTTACGAAATAAGTTTCACAAAATGGTTCATTTACCAACGTATCATTCGGAAAATTGCTTTTTTTCCGAAACTGTAAATACTTCAGGATTTTGATAAAAATAACCTAACCTATAGGGTCCTACACGATTATCCTAAAATAAATCCATAAATATTTTCAGTTTCGCAAAAAAAAAAAACGGTGCGTCAAATGATGTTAGTGAAATTAATCAGTTGAAACGTTTGTTGGTGAAATGACAGTAGGTATAGCAAGTGACAGACAGACAGACAGCGAAGTCTTTAATAGGGTCCGGTTTTTAGGATTCCGTAATCAAACTAGGAACCCTTATAGTTTCGCCATGTCCGTCCGTCCGTCCGCAGCCTAGCTCAGAGACTCTTAGTACTTGAAAGCTGCAATTTGGCATTAATATGCATATTAGTTACGTTAACAAAGTGGTACAATAAAAAGTAAAGAAAAAAAAATTGTTTACTTTATATGTGAAAACAGTTTTTCGATGAAGTAATCCGTTTATGAAATATTAAGCTTTAAAGCGCTAACTTTTGTTACACTCAGGTTTTCCCCCCTCTCTACAGCCAAAACTACAAATACTAAAATCTGACAAAATCTTAAATGAAAGAACATAATTTTAAAGGAAAACTATCACGACTAAGTAGACATCATTGGTTCTTGAGATACAGGTGTTTAAAGTGTTTATACCTGCTAAAATCATCTAAGACGGCACCAAATGACTCAAAATAGAAAATTAGTTATTACTTGTTGATTTGTGTTTGTAGTAAGTACTTAACGGCTTCAGAACCCTACACTCTTGCCCGATTTTTTATCCTTTGAATATAGAACCCTAAATACAATGCATTATAAACTTTAACTCCATTGCATTAAACTCATTTTTTGGAATGATCTATTCCGGTTAAAATTTGTAGCCTATGTTTAATTTTGCTGAAGGTATACTTATTTAACTTCGGTGACAATGTTATGATATGGTGTGGCAGATCTGAAGATGGGGTAGGAAGGTGGCGACAGGATCTCCGCTATACCTAACGTAGACCCACCGTGTTCGGACTCGTTTGTTTGGTCTTCTTAAGCAGATGGCTACTGTGCAAAAAAGTGCAGTCTGAAATTGAGGTTTATGTCAAAAATGAATTGATCGGCAGATTTATTTGTACAAAACTTGGTTAAATCTTGGAAAAGAAGTGATGTTTTACACGTTTTTTACACGCTAACAAAGGAGAGACCCGAAGTTCTGTGCAGGTCAAAAGTGGTACGTATGGTGACATATGGTGGTATAGTCTATTTTTTTTTATTCCTTAGACTAAATTGTATTTTTTTTACAACTCATAAATAGGTGATACAACCGGTACTTAACGACAAAAATATAGGTAGGTACTTATGTTTATTGATATAAAAATGTCTGTGACGCAATGAGTGGCTAGTCCCTGAAGTTCAACAATACTTTAGGTGATTTCTAATAATGAAAGGTAAATTTAGGTGACAATGAAAGTCAACAACAACAATAACACGAGAAAACGTACTGAACACTTTGGGATAGGATTTTAATCTTGAAAAAGTTCGTCTGTCCCACTATAGTATCCTCTAACTAAACTGGCGACTGGAACCATGAAAAGATTAGGATCGCTATGCCTCTGGCACTTGCATAGTCTTACAGAGCGTGACTCACGTTACTATACTCTCTCTCTCTCTCTCTCCCTCCCTCTCTCTCTCCCCCCCTCTCCGTCTCTCTCTCATACTTGTACGATACCGTACACGCATGTTATAATAAACACATAAATAATGTGGGTAAACTTTTAATGTATAAAGAAGTCGTACGTTAACCGCCATCATAAAAGCACACACATTTTGTACCAGACTAGGAAAGTTGGAATTACAGTCTTTATTTAAATTTATGTATGGTGTTTTCCTAAAGCCAAGACCTGCACCCTACAATACTACCGTCCTACATTCACCAGGTTTTATTGCCCCAGTCGTCAGTTTGGTTTGAGGATACTATAGTCCCATTGAATTACCACCGATAACTTCTCTTAACGGTGGTGAATGTAATGGGACTTTTGGAACAAAAATATTAGTGTCTGTTGTACCATGGGACTGATGGGACGAAATCGTCTCAGTTGTCCCATTATGGGACAGCTTGTTGGATAGACGTGACTAAGTAGAGTTGGTTGAAATCACAGTTTTTTATTGGCATCTAAGCTTAGTTTGAGGTCGTTAAAAATATTTCTAAAAACACTGATCCCATGAAACGCAAGCAAACAGAAAAGAGCCGTTGAATTGAATCGTTTGTTTACTTTGATTAGACTTGACAATGATAGATATCTACAGTTTTTTTTCTTTTTCATTAAGTACAAAGGCAACAAGCTTGTCGGCCATTAAAGTTTACAAATGTCAACTCCATAACTAAAAAAAATATTTCTAAAATATTAGAGGAATTAAAAAAAAAGAGCTGCAGTTCCTTGATCTTTAGGATGACGAATATCGAAAAAAAAAAATTACATCTCTTCCAAAAACTTTACTTAGCCTATTGCACCACCGATAGCCTGGTCTAATAATGAGAGTCTTGTATGCGTTAATGTTTAGTTTAAGATTAGGTTTGTTAGTAGTTTTTAAATTTATGTTTTAACATTTCAGAGGCTTTGGAGAGGAAGGCCAAGAGGGAATACAAACGCCGTGGAGCTGGCGGTAAGAGCTTTTTTTTTAAGTCATGTTACGTTTCGTCTCTTTCTTTCATGTTCGTGTGTACAATTGACAGAAAGAAACAAATATACTTTTGTCAAGAGTGTACATTTCAAAAGCGCTAATGTAAAACGTAACTTAAAAGCGTGGCTACGACTTTGCGTAAGCAAAAGTTGATGATCATTTTAGTACCTTGTCACTTTCACTACTTTGCCGCATCCCAATTGTCGCAGTAATGTTACGTTTGTGCGATATAGTACTAAAATGATCATCTACTTTTGCTGTTGACTGTACTTGACAATAACAGCACGGGTTTTGTGCTAACACATACATGTATTTGACGATCCGCCGAAATAGTATAGTTTAAACTTTTTGAACTGAGCTCATCCACTTGCCTTTAAACACAATGCCATTGTATCTATACAATCCTATAATCTGCTTTTGTTGTCGAAACCTCCAACCAGTTACTTAACGAAAAAGGTTAGAAGTACATTGCATGAATGTTGAATTTTCAACGTTATTCCTTGTCGAATAGGTTTAAAATGGCCTAAAAGAAAAATAGCGAATTAAACACTTGTGTATTTCACAACCACCACAGCTTGTCGAGTGTTGGGCGGTTGTAAAAAAGCAAAAATGCAAAAAAGCAGCCGCGTTAGTAACAAACTCAATAAGGTGCAAAATAAGAACTTTTCTATGTAGTCACGCGGTAATTGCACCTTAATTTCTTCAAAAATAAGGGAAAAATTCCGTTGTACGCTTTATTGTCACTAACATAGGGTTTGACGTAAGGACGCGTACATATTAGTTTCACCGCATATAGTACAGTCGGCATTATAAATAGCTGCACACTTTGGTACTTTGTCGGTTTAACGCATTTGACGGATTAGTGCAACATCTCAAACGTAACGTTAAAGTGACAAAGCTCTAACGTGTGCAACTATTTACAACAAGTTCGCGCGCGATCTTCTTGAGAGGTGGGAGACGTTGGGGGACGAAGTGTCTTGGCGATAGCGGGGGCGGGTGGGATAGCGGGGAAGGGAAGCGTATACCAGCACAATTGGGTTATCCCAAAGTTTTATAATCGGATAAATTATGAATAGTAGCGAGTGGCTTAAATTCCCATTGTACTAATATGTAGACCCCGCGATCGGCGGTGCAAATTGGTAGCTATCAAGTTCTTAGGGATAAGTTAAAATGATTTTGAAATAATAGCTATATGGATAATTATAGCTATATGTCGTATTTTTTCTTTAGCATAATGAGGGTCTAGGACTTTAATTAAATTTGTTTATGTAATTACAAAATGAATGTGTTAAATATTTTTCATTACTATAAATAAAAATCTTTAATCGTTCATCATAACTAACAAATTATCGTTATCTTCATAGCGCGAACCATTCATAAATGATTTAAATTTTAAATAATCAATAAATCTCTCTTTTATGTCCGCCAAAAGGGATATTGATGTAATCTAGTGCAGTCATGATATATTTAACAATAATCCCAATGTCTTATTTCTTTTTTTCATGGGTCCCAAAAAAAAACTTGTTAAATTGTAGTCAAAAAGTGGTATACGTATCTACATATAAAACTAGTTGTACAGAAAAAGTAAGAATATCTATATCGACATCATAAATATTTTTACTCATCCCTAAGAACTTGACAGCTACCAATTTGCACCTCCGATAGCGGGGTCTACTAATATGTACATACAGCTACTGAGTTCGACACTACGCTGCGTTATGTGACCCTGATGTGTACGTGCCTTACTCTAACCACTAACTGGTATTTTTTGTTGCACATTAACAGTTGTACATTCAAGGACTAAAAGGTGGATACTGTCTATGATTTAGATAAATATCAGTCAAAAATCTCACACATTATATGATCCCAAACTCTAGCTCTGCACTTGTAATATGAACAAAACATACTTACACATCATGGGCCCGAAGTCAAAATCGGCTCAGTTTTGAAGATATTATCATTTTCATGTAAACTATTTATTGTGGTTACTAAAGTGCATTAGTCTCTTTTGATTACGACGTTGCCACCGATGTTGTCAAGTTTCGCGTCGCTATTCACATCCATCAAAGTGACAGCGACCACTCACTAAATTCATCCTTTTTTGGAAAATTAATCGTTACCATTTTATTAAAAAGGCATAATTTCCATAGAGAAGCGATAGTTTTCCAAATTTTTTTTACAAAACCGATTAAGTAATCTTAAGATTTTTTATTTTTATTTTTAATTAGCTTCACATAACATTTTTTACTCCTACTAACCTCAGGAACGCGTGGTTAAAAACTTTCGCGTTCCTCTGGCCCAGGGTGTATAGAGAAATACATACCTAAATAGAAAAAATATGCATCTACGAATAATCGGTGCTCATACAAAACAAGTGTCTTATTAAATTTGACAGCTACCTACATTTTTGTCCATCACTGTACTAAATTTAATATCAGTTGTGCTAAATCGTGGAAATGTATATTATATACAATTCGACATTGATTTATAATTTTGACACACTACAATTATTCACTCATACATTGCACCGATGCAACTAGAGTTATGTACTTTTGATAGATGATAAACACACATGTTTTACCTACACAATGTACAGCTAGTTATATGTTGTCTGATTGACCTAGGTTTTATACTTTGCTATAATAATTTTGAAAATTGTAATTAGTGTGACCTTCGGTCTTTGGTGGCAAATCGTGGTTCAAGAATCCATGGAGTCGCTATTTTCTAATATCATTTTATTTTCAACCTAAAATATAGTCGTGTTTCAACATTAATTAATTCATTAAACCGCTAAACGTTTTAATGCATTCTGGTATGGAGGATATCTCCCGATGTGGAAGCGTTACAAACCAACAAGTATAAGTAGGTATGGGTAAACTGAACCAGAAATATCTTTAGTAGTTTAGTAGTTTATTTTGAAATGTGATAATACTAAGTATATAATAATTAGGAAATAGCTACTCCATGGATTCTAGAACCACAATACGCCACCTGTGAGGCTGATAATTTCCATACAAAACGCGATAACGTTTCTCTCCTTAATCTTAGTCCGATTTTTTCAATTTTCGAATATGTTATAGATATTAGAGAATTACGTCAAAAATATTTCTTCTACTACAACATATTGTAAAAAAGAAATTGGACTTGATTTAGGTGGTGAGAAACGATATCTTCCGTAGCTAAATTATTTGGCAATAATAGACAGTATGTGATTTGAGCTTTGCCTCACAAACCTACTAAGTCACAATTACTGTGAATTCCTGTACTTCAACGACTGTATTTACGACGTCTTCTGATATTAAATCGGTCTGGAAGAGTTAGAATGAATGAATGAATAGCGTTTTAAAGTTATATTACATTTTGCATTCGCTTAAGAACTCATTGACGGAGTAATAACGGTGTTCTATCAAATAATTAAATAACAATTTCTTAAATATGTTGAAAGGCAACTCCTTAAACGTATCAGAGAGAATATTAAATATTTTGACAGCCATACAGTATGAGTTTTTCCGAGATGTGATGATGCGTGTCCCTGTTTTGAACTTGGCGGATCATTCATGAAATACATCCCAGTTTTTTTTTTACAAAGATACACATTTCAAAAACATACAGACATGGAAGAGGTAATATGCGTTTGGATTGGAAAAGTGGATTACAGTGCTCCAAAAAATCAGCTCCACACAAAATTCTGATACATTTTTTTTGGATTCTAAAAATAATGACAGAATCTGAAGAGTTACCCCAAAGTGTGAGTCCGTATCGTAAAATAAGTGGATTATTAATATGATTCTTCCAATTAAAGTAACTATCTGTTATACCTAAAAAAAGTACCTAGATTTGTTAACAAGTAGACATTGGCTGTAGCTTGGTATAATTATGTGGGTAAATACTCAATCGCCTGGCTCTTTACCCCATTTATCAGGTAATTTGGGTATAATCACTTTTTAGTACCTGGATGGTTATGTTATGTCCATCCCTAATGACAATACTGTGCGTGGTTGATTAGGTTTTATTACGACTTAATTATTATAATCAGAGCCCGGTTTCTCGTCTATCGACTTCCGATATACATATGTATATCGATAAATATACATATTTATTCGATCGAAGTCGTCGATCAGAAGTCGATAGACGAGAAATCCCTATGACAGCTCAAAAGTGCTACGAAAATTCCGGGCTCTGATTATAATACCGACTTAATTAGGTAGCTATTATTTCATTAAAACACCTTTCTACGAACGTATTACACAGGATTTTCATTTCACCGAAAGGCATTTCTCCCCGCACGAGTTATTTTTTTTTAACCTTATATTACCTTTGTAATTATTGTTTCAGCAAAAACTAGCTTTCGATGAAATGAAATAAGATTAAATGGTACAATCGATGAAATTAAATTTGATAAAAATGATGGCTTACCGACTTAACTATATTGCTTTTCTGTGTTTTGTACCATAAAGTGTTGACATACATACGTATCCTGTTACCAATCGAAATTATTTTCTCAACATACCGGATTTGTTACAACAAATCATACTTGATTAAAATTCGTAGAACTTTCATTACAATATTTCGTTAAATCCAAAATTATGTACCTATCCCAAAACGCCTGAAAGTTAAATAGATTGGTTAACTTTCTTTCATAGCTTCTTTTTTGCGGATCGTATATGATGGAATAACCACCTACTTCTATGCTAGTATTTTTCAGGTATTTTGGGATTCAGTCGTTTTGGATTAATGGCATTATGATACTGGTATTTAAAAAAAGTGGCGATTTAAAATTTAGGCATTATAGGTCCAATTATAGATCATTATGAAATTTGCTCGTAATACCTACTCGCGTGGTTTAACATTTTTTGTGGTAGTATTTTTTTGTATTTGCTTTTAAGCTATTAAATTGCTATAACGCCATCGTTGTTTGTGTTTTCAAGCTAAAGTACTGAATACGACGTCAGTGGTTACGTCGCGAGCGAAAAAGGCCCCACCAAAAAGGTCTAATATCAAAAAAATCGCGCAGAGAGTGGTTAGGAAGATTGACAAAAAGGTTGTTATAAGGAGAAATAACAAGTTTTTAAAAAGGAAAGGTAATTTATTGTGTTTTAGGAACGTGCATGGACGTAGGAAACTTTTTTTTATTGATAAGGTTACTGCTTCGTGTTTGTCTTATTATCAGTGGGTTGATCAGGCAGAATGGGTTTCTAAAAGCAGTTAAATAACTATAAGTAGTTAATACCTAACGAGTGAATGATATAGAAATATATTAAGAAATTAATTTGTTATGTCACTAAAAGTAGAAAAAATTATAAAATATAGACATAGCGCAAAATATTTGTATTGTTAGTGAAAATGTATGAATGAATCTTGTAAATATTTATGTGAATCTATTTTCAACTGCTGTGGCAGCTGTCAACAACCGCTATCGGGTTAAAAACGTTTACATACAATATTAAAGCATAACTTCATCAGGCGCTCTATTTAAATCGTTACAGACCATCTTGCTTCTATATTGTAATCAAATTATTGACGTTATTGTCACTCTTACTGTCAAGTGAATAAGAGGAGTATCTCTTTTGCTTAAATAAACTGGAATAGAGACTTGTGTCAACCAATTGTATGTTTTTTAACCAAGTAAGGAACAAGCTATTTTGTTCATCGGAGGTATTAAAAACTCCATATAGTTATTAATGCAAGTTTACGTGAATCTGCCTATTTTCGACCACTGTTTATTATTTAAATGGTGTCTGTTCGACGCTGTTTTGTAGTTGGCCATCAAGAATGCATGATATTTTGTCCGAAAAGTTTTTTTATTAAATGCCCAGGATTTATTTATATTTAATTGTGCGTCTACTTTTTAATTGTTTCTAGATTATCTCTATTTTTTTTAAATTTTGCGTTATATTACAAAAAAAACAAGAAAATGCGAACAAAATCCAAGCCAAGAGCTTATTAGGTGAATTTAAAATCGTTATTATAAGTGTGAGTACCTGAAACTCTAGGGAATAGGAAATTGGGTAGAGGCGACGCTTTTCCCCTTCGTGAGAGGGAAATAGCTAGCTAAGGCCGGAGAAGATAGGGTAAGATTGCCTTTTAGAAAAATCAATTGTACGAAGATCTACCTATATTGACACTGTTGTCAGGCTATCAGTTAAGTAATTCACACAGAAGACAAATCTTTACCTTGCGATGTTTGTGAGAAACTGTTGGATTATTAAAATAAATAGTTAAATTTTTTTAGTACATGAATAAATAGTTTTATGCATATGCATATGTTTTTATAACATTTAAAATAACATAGGTATTTTGGATAATGTGTGTATATTTTTCATTCCACCTATTCTGTGGATTATCATACATACATAACATGACGCCTTTATTCCCAAAGTGGGGTCGGCAGAGCTACAGAAATATCAACAACTCTAAAAAGACTTCTTGATAATTCTGTAACCACATTTTGCACAAATCTAACATGTTTACCAGTGGATTATCATTTCTATTAAATTAAGTATTGAAAGTATATCCGACAAGTTTTTGATATACCTAATAAATCAAAAATCTTGATTTGTTATCTTTGGTTTTATTATTATAAATTTTGGTGTGACTGCAAGTTTATTCATATCATTGGTTTTATTATTATAAATTTTGGTGTGACTGCTAGTTTATTCATAAAAATCATGGATATCCTCCATAAAAAAAGAACAGAACTTTACTTGGTAACAAAAATATTTTCGACTTGGGCAGTACCATTGAATCCATTCTCAAAATTTCTCTTTAGAATTAAATATTTATTTGCTAGAAGTTCCTGCGTTATGAGCCCATGAAGTGACTGACATTGGCGGAAAGGAGTTATCTAGGTGTTACTGTGGGCGGGCGGTTAGCAGGGAAGGGAAACGCACGCCTTGTACAAACGAGTCGATTTGCTTCCCCCAACGTCCTCCCCCCGCGGGACAGTCGCGCTAGATCTATCGGACATTGTTCCTCACCACGCTCTGGATTCAATAAACCGCCTTTGCCGTAAATATACCTTTTGCTCCCTTGTTACGCAATCTATTGTTTATTTTTATGATCAGACGCAAGGTCGCAATTGTGGAAATGAACGCTTATTATGTTTTGTCTATAAATGTAAAGTGCCTAGTAGTTTTAAAGTAGTTGTGTTATTGCATGGTAGTTGAATGAGTGCATCTTAGAATAAGGGTGTTTTTTACGAATGTTATATTTTCTGTAAGTATATAATATTGAAAGTTCTCTGCCTTTTGGCGGAAATATTTTTGGCCGAATGTATAGTTTCACAACTTTTTAATTTGCCAGACGCTTTTTTAAAACTAAATAACCTAACCTATAGGGTTCTACACGATGTTCCTGAAATATTGGCAAATGGAAAGGGTGGGGAAATGATACATTTTAAACTGTTGCGTGCGTTGCCTTTCAATGAAAGTGATATTCCTGCTTTCAAATTCTTTGTGTAGTCAACAAAGTGACAAAAATCTCATTATTTTGATGGAGTTTGTATTTGTTTTGTTAAGTAACGCTTAAAGGATTTAAGTTTACGTAAACAAATTACACAACAAAAAATGGTGGTCATCATTGGTCATTCATTCACTACTTCTGTAGAACATGAGCTGTATTTCAATGATAGCTACGGTTTTAACTACAGTCCGACAAGTTTAAGTGTGACATTTCCAGTCTTTAATTTATAAAGGTCACACACCAACTTGCCGGATTATAACTTGATTTTAATTGATGCTAAAGTTTAATTATTTATTTATTAACATCTGCGTGTTACAGAGTCGGCCGCATCGTCGTCCGCTGGCGACACGACTCCCCGAGTGAAGCGCAAATATACCAAAAGAACTCCTAGCGCCAATAAAGACGCGGTAAGTGCACCATTACTGGTAGGGAACGAGATAAGCCTACTTCCAGGTGGAAAAAATCAATGGGCCATCTAATAAACAGGCTGGTTTCAGGCTGTCCGAAAGTGTAACTCCCTCCCTGTGGAGCTGCGGCGGGCTCTATCTTTACCTGTCTTTAAGAAACATGTACATGAGAATTTTTTTCGCAGGCGAAGTATTATCTCAGTTCATTTCTATCGAGAAATTTCGTGTGGCTCTCTTTTTGATCCTTTCCCTGATGTGGATGTACATACTTATATTTATTTATAATTATCAATTTATTTATGTAATTTATTAATATTATTATACTGGGTGTCCCAGGAAGTAGTGTCAAGCGGAAGTCCAGAGGTAGTGCATGTATGTTCCGCGATTTTTCGTAGTTTTGGAGATATTGATCATTTTAATCGGAATTATTGTAATTTTTCCTTATGTACATGTTTCGAAAAACCCCTAAGTTCATGTATTAATTCAATTTTTTTTTCGTTGTTTCTTGCATGGTTAGAATCACTATGAACTAAGGAAGTTTTTAAAGCTACATACCCAGTTTTTTTTCATGACAAATTTTTGAGTAAACGCACAAAGTTTGTTTTTCCATACTACGTGAAAAACAAGCACGGGGATTTCTTAGTATGGAAAAAGTAACTTAGTGAGTTTACTCAAAAAGTTGTCATGAAAAAACTTGGCATGTAGTTTTAAAAACTTCCTTAGTTAATAGTGATTCTAACCCTGCAAGAAAAAAGTGAAAAAAATATGAATTAATACATGAAATTAAGGGTCTTTCGAAACATAGACATAAGGAAAAATTACAATAATTCCGATTAAAATGATCAATAACTCCGAAACTACGAAAAATCGCTGAACATACATGGGGGTGATTCAGATGCCCTTGAGGTGCACTACCTCTGGACTTCCGCTTGACACTACTTCCTGGGACACCCTGTATATAAATCTATATTTTAGTTTTAAGCGTTTGTTTATTGCTATATTAAATTTTGTAGTTTGCACTACGTATTGTGTAAAATGTTTTGTCACCTTATCCCTTCGAAGGTTGTCAGGAAGAGATCGCAAATCAGCAATAAGACAGCTTGACGAACTGGTTTCCTTCAAGGAGGCTTGACTCTCAATCTTTCAAGCTCGCATTTTTAGCCTTTAAATTGTAGTCTTCAGATTCCAAATGTCTATGGGTCACAGACTTACCATCAGGTGGCCTGTGTGCTCGTGTGCCTTCTCTATCCTCGTATATACATAACATCATGCCTTCATTCCCAGAGCGGGGTAGGCAGAGCTACAGAAATACCAACAACTCTAAAAAAACTTGTTGATAATTCTGTGGCCACATTTTGCACAATCATGTTGACCAGTGTATTAGTGACAGGTTGCAAGCCCATCGCTTAGCAGTACTACAAGCCCTTATTCCCTTAGTCGCCTCTTACGACATCCATGGGAAGATAAAGTGGCACTATTCTTACCCGGCAACGGTTTTTTTTTATCTAAATCAATTCTCTATACCATAAAAAGTCTGATGTTTATTTCAGACGCCATCGACTGAACGTGTGAAAGGCAAGCGGGGCCGGCCGCGCAAGACTGACCTCTCCAACCATCTCAAACCGCAGCAGCCTAGTGAGTACGCCTCCCTCTTAAGCCAATAAGCAGTATCTCAAATTCAATAGCCAAAGCAGATTCAATCCTACTTTTCCTGTTGTGCTTTCAGAGATCCGCGTCAGGAGTAACCTGATGCCGGATAATTCGGAACCCATCACCCTAGACAGCGACGACGAACCTGACTTGGGTGAGTACATGCCATCCCCCATCAGGACTTTAATTATTAAGTCACCGTAGAACCTTGTCACAATGTTATCAAGTCATAGGAACTAAATTAACCTAAGGTGGAGCAGCGCCGCGAAACGGGCGATGTTTTTCACCTCACCACCTCTAAAAGGGTGGTTTTTGCTGTTTAAAGACTGATCAAAATTAATATTTTTTACAGGAAAATGTCACACAAATTGACCTAGTCCCAAACTAAGCTCTAGGCTTTTACTATATACTTAATACATAGAAAACATCCAAGATTCGGAAACAAATACTCGTGCTCATCACACAAATATCTGCCCTTAACGGAATTTGAACCCAGGACTTCCAGGGCTTCGATGGCAGGGTCACTACCAACTAGGCTAGCGTGTCGTGTACCAATTTTGCTGCGAGCGTGAGACAAAGCAAGTCATAGACAAGGTAATGTTTTCTCACTGCTGAGGTGAATAGTTGTGTCGTGTATTTGAATCCCTCGCTGCATTCAAGATTGTAACCTAGAATCACTCGCTTGCGCACAAATAACTATTGTCTCTGAACACGACGCTCGGTGGTTCGAAGGAACATAAATGAAACTACAAGGTGCAGAAGTACCACATCACTCGGATTGCATTTATTGAACTATTTACAAAGGTTAAGGTGACAAATACCGCCCTAGATATATATACATTCTTGGGGAAATCTTGCCTGCGCGATGCAGACCTGTCATAAACAGGGAGCGAAACTTTGGTGCCGATGACAGGCGTATGACGTCAAGCTAAATACAGAGTGGATTTACATAGATTTTACATCATCACTAATAACAACTTATTGGCCTCTTTAGTTTACCGTTATTGACACTTGAGATGAGACGATTTTCTGTCATTGTCATATTAAAAAGAAGATTGTTGGAGACAATAACAAGTTTACTTGTATTTTATTATTTGTAGATTGGATGGTTTTTAATATGGGATTTCCAGTACCTCCTCCTGTAGAAGATATTGATTTAGATGAAGAAAGGTTGAACAATATTTGCTCCAGGTGCGGTTATAGAAATTCGACAGTTATAGTGTCCTGAATGTTTGCGTTTGAATTTTAAGCGTTCTGCATTCTTCTAAATCCAACGAATTTTCTATTTAATGATTTTTATTTACTTGTGGACAGAGTATTTTTCGTTACAATTACATTACCCAATAAAATATTTTGTCTATGTATTTTTTTAAATATTTACATTATTATTATAGCATTATTAAGAATCAGTGGGAGTCGCAATATTGTTTTTATAAAAAAGCACCCTATATGTGAATTTGCGTCAGCAAAGTTTCGCTCTCTGGTCATAACAAATGATTGGTGACATCTAGTTATAACTTTATAAACTAAATTGACTTGTCAAATTATGGAACGCTATGATTTTGTACAGTCTCTCTCTCGCAGCAAAATCAGATTTAGCTCACTGTCTTTAAACTGCAAAACCAGCCTTTTTGTGGTGTTGTGAATATTTTTTTTATAAACAAGGTTCTATAGTGGCTCAATAATTGAAGACCGTTGGTTGTTCTCTGATAAAAAAAATATAAAAAATTGTCTAAGGCGGTCAGCAACAGAACTGAGGAATAGTCATTCTTAAGACTGCAAATCCGTATTCAACTCGGGACTAAGATGGAATACCTCTACGCTTGTAACATGAACCGATGGTCTTTAAAATTTTCATTTAATCAAATCAGAAAATGTGCTTGTTATGTTCACGAAATTAAAATTATCATTCCCCTTAACCCTTAGACTGCGGCATTAGAATTTGAGAGTTGGGTATAGACCAATCCAAGATACCTCACTTTAATGTCAAGCCGTCTAATCTACGGGCGGCAATAAGAAACAGACATACATTAGTCTATGTATTATGTCGTCGAGTCCTCCACAGCGAACTTAAGTGAAAGTTATTTGGCCATAAAAGTACGTAGAACTCTTATTTATTATTATTTCATATTTATTTGCATTATCATGCGACTCTGTTTATCAACCCACTAGTTGTTTCCCGCGACTCCGTCCGCCTGGAAGTCGTTTGTCACCTTCTAAATTCCTTTCAAATATTTTTGTTAACAAAAAACCCTGTGTGGTTGCCGGGTTAGAATAGTGCCACTCCATGTCTTCCCGTGGATGTCGTAAGAGGCGACTAAGGGACTAAGGGCTTGTACTGTTAGGCGATGGGCTTGCAACCTGTCACTATACTAGTAAACTTCTTGGCCTGATTGTGCATGTGGTTACAGAATAAACAAGTCTTTTTAGAGTTGTTGGTATTTCTGTAGCTCTGCCTACCCCGCTCTGGGAATGAAGGCGTGATGTTATGTTTGTGTGTATTTCCTTTCCAGGGTCCCCAAGCCAGGCGTCCGACTCTCTCAGCCTCGACGAGAACCTTCGCGCCATCCAACACTTACACGAGAAATACGCTAACATAGATAAGGTGCGGTGCTTGTTTCTTTTGGACTGGTCAAGGAATAAAATAAATGTTTTATTAAAAAAAAAAACTTCTTTTAAAATTGCAGGTACCTATCTAATAAGTTAGCCTAACTGTAGTCGGCTTTTGCGTTGAAAATATTGTGGTCGCTGACTTCAGCACGACTAACTTATTAGGTCGGTACCTACAATTTTAAAAGAAGTTATTTTTTTGCGTATTTGAAGTCTGTTTTTTGTTTTTTAAAACATTTACTTTTTAGTGATCATAATACTGTTACGTAGTCCCAGTTCCTAGTTGATATGAAACTTCAAGTTATTTCAAGCGCGCCGCAAGCAACGCCGCGGGAAAATCATAGTCATATTTCAACAAGTAAATATTCTTCGTTGTAGTCGCTCAGATTTCTTAATCGAGATATGTTATCGCCACCCTTAAAATAGGTACCGTTGAGGAGTTCCGGTGGCCATCTGTGGTCTTCATCATCAGTTCCACTTCACTAAGTGATACTTTCTGAATGCAAATGCTAAACTTGTCACTAACAATACCGAAATAGCTATATGTTTGCCGGGAGTTGCTGGTAGATTCAAATTCCACAAAAGTCTCCCTTTTTGTGGTGAGGCTCTTACGAGGTTAATACTTCCCTCATAAGCCAGTAGGCAGTATCTCAAACTCGCTAGCCAAAGCAGATTCAATCCTATCCCGTTAGTAATAAGGTTGCTTTTGCTACAGGAGTTTGTCTGCGATACTGCATTATTTCTTAGAATACGGGCCCATGAGTCATCATCCCAATTGACTGATTCCAGGACGACATGTATGATACACATTTGCTGGCGGCAAACTTCAAGAAACCCGACGAGCGACAGAACCGACACGCCGACGACGTCTCCGTTCGGAGTTCAGAAGGTATGATGTAGTTTTAGAGATACTCCTCTCTGTTAAGAGTTCTGAAGGTAGGGTGTAATCTCAGAGGTACTCCTCTCTGTTAGGAGTTCTGAAGGCAGGGTGTAGTTTTAGAGATACTCCTTTCTGTTAGGAGTTCTGAAGTTAGGGTGTAGTCTTAGAGGTACTCTTCTCTTAGGTGTTCTGAAGCTATGACGTAGTTAGAGATACTCCTTTGTGAGGAGTTCTGAAGGTATGACGTAGCATTAGAGATACTCCTCTGTGAGGAGTTCTGAAGGTATGACGTAGTTTTAGAGATACTCCTCTCTGTTTGGAGTTCTGAAGATGGGGTGTAGTTTTAGAGATACTCCTCTCTGTTAGGAGTTCTGAAGGTAGGGTGTAGTTTTAGAGATACACCTGTTAGGTGTTCTGAAGGTATAACGTAGTTTTAGAGATACTCCTCTCTGTTAGAATTTCTGAAGGTATGACGTAGTATTAGAGATAAGTACTAAGTCAAAAATACATACATAACATCACACCTACATTCCCAGAGTGGGGTAGGCAGAGGCTACAGAAATAACCACTGCTCTAAAAATACCTTTTTATTATTCTGTAACCACATGCACAATCAGGCCTAGAAGTTTGCCAGTGTATTAAAGACAGGTTGCAAGCCCATCGCCTAACAATACTACAAGCTCTTATTCCCATAGTCGCCTCTTACGACATCCACGGGAAGACATGGACTGGCCCTATTCTAACCCGGCAACCACACAAAAGGCAAAACTTTATACTAGCCCCCAACCAAACTGACGACTGGGGCCATAAAACTCGCGTGAGGTGCAATAAAACTAGGCGGAGTGATGGGAATGTGACGATTACAAAATGTTTTAAACGTCGATGTAATTTTAATGTTTTAATTTTTTAAACTATAATTGCCTAGTTATTCAGTGATTATTGTCTTCCTAAGTTAGGTTCTTGTTTTGTAAGAACCGAATGGAGTACATTAAGTATATATTATTAATAATTTAAAGATGGGTAAATATGATATTGTCATCTTTTAACGTATGTAATTACACTGTTTACTACATAAGGATTGAATTGCATAGTTATTCAATGATTAGTGTTTTTTTATAAATTACAAAACGTATTAACCTAATGAGCAATGTAATTATTAATTACATATTTTGTTATCACGTTCTAACGTGGTCTAAATTATACTCGAATACCTACTGAGGACCATCGCAATGGAAAGTTTTTGTAATAACCATGTAACCAAGTTGGAAGGTGACATTAACCTGCAATGTCGTAAACTTATTATAAATATTTATAAAGTTTTTAATGATTTGAAAGAAGATCCCGAAAAGTTGAAGACAATGGATTTATTATTATATTGAATGCATGCACATAAAATGTATTTACTCACTCAACTTATCGCCAATTTATATCGACATTCCTAAATGTGGGTTTACTACCTGCACTATAGGTCTCGGCTCGCTCCGTGAAAGACAATGGGAAACTGATAACACGAGCTCAAGGGTTTTATGGCCCCGGTCGTCAGTTTGGTTGGGGGCTAGTAAGTTTAAGTTTGGGACTAGGTCAATTTGTGTGAGGTCCCCCTGATATCTATTTATTTATAAAGATCCACCTAACGGCTCGCGTCGCTTCGGATCGGAGCGGATTTTACAAGTGCTGTGCGCGCTTGGTAATATAGTCTTTTTGTACTCGGCGTTTAAAATCTGTGTATTAATATTTCATAGAGAATACTGTAAGTCACTCTTTTCATCGTTGAATAGTCTATGTTACTTCCAAAACAACCGAAATAACTATTTCGATACGCTCTAGACAACCGATTTAAAAAAAAAAGAACTTCGTATTTAAATAATATGTGTCCTTGTTTAAGGAGACTCGATGCGGTACAAAATTGCTAATGGTTGGCGTTTTGGAACGTAGCAGCATCGCGTCATCTGTCAAAAATCTACTTAAACTTGCTGCTGTATCCAGGGCATAAAAAAAACTACGCTTTGTGATTGGCTAGTATTTTTAGCTTGGCACAGTACTGCAACATTACGGACGCCGGTGGTGTGATAACTTTTCTTTTCAAAGCTAAGAAGTTTACGTTTTTTCTGTGGAAATAAAAATCAGACCTTAAGCTTAAAAAGTTAAAATATAAACTAAGAAAATGAGTAGTGACAGTGACGAAACATCTTTAACTCCTCAAGAAATAACTATTTCAGTTATCTTGTGTAAAATAAGTCGGATAGTAGAACTAGACAATGTAGTACTTACGATATTTAGTTTTTTTTATATAGGTACTCGTCTTAATGATTTAAATTATAAATTTTAATGAACTCGTACAAAAAGTATTGTTCACTAAAGTGTCATAATCAAACTTTTTAATCTCGTACCTTACTTTAGCCAATCAGCAAGCTTCGTGGCCTAAACAATCGACCTAAAAAGCTCTCTATTATAACACGATTGTGAAAAATACTATTAAACACTGTACATGATTGATTATCGTTTAAAGACTAAAATCCGTTCCGATCCGATGCCAGCCGTTTGGTGGAACTCATCCTTAAGCCAACGAAGTCTTGTGCTATATAAATTTAATTGCATTGTTCCAGGTCGAGGCTCCGCCAAAGAGTTAGACACGCGAGTGGAGAAACTCGAGGATAGCTCAGGATCTGACTCCGATAGCAGTAGTTCTGGGACGGGTCAGTAGTCCAAAATATACCACCCTTGCTTGAGTGTGTTTCTAACCTAACCTAAAGGAAAACTATGACGACTAAGTAGACATCATTGATTCTTGAGATACAGGCGATTAAAGTGTTTATAAGTAAGAAAATCATCTTAGACGGCTCCAATTGACTTTGAATAAAAAAAATAGTTATTACTTGCTGATTTTATGTTTGTAGTACTTAAGGGCTTCGGAACCCTACACTGAGCATGGTCCGACATGCTCTTGCCCGGTTATTAGTATTTTTAAACACAAAAATGAACTTTATTTTAATTGTAATGTAGTATCAAATTGCTTTGATTATGGATATCGTATCTAGGTTAGCCAATTGATTTTCATGGAACCTAGTTAAGAACTGTCCCCAGTGAACAAACTTCTTATCTTTATTGGCGTCCGCTTGTTTCACCGACACTGATTTCATAGAACGAATCGTTTCACAGAATTTCATCAGGTTATCTTAAACATTCATCACGTAGTTTAGGTTGGGTTAGACTTGAAAACAAAAACTAAACTCCTGCGCCTTCAAAAGCCTGTCTATGAAATGAAAATTGTGTGAAGTGATACATTCAGTGATATGATTGCATCACTACATAGTATAAAACAAAGTGGCTTTTTCTGTCCCTAAATCCCTATGTGTGCTTAAATCTTTAAAACTACGCAACGGATTTTGATGCGGTTTTTTTTAATAGATAGAGTGATTGAAGAGGAAGGTTTATAAGTATAATACTTTAATCCGGAGCGAAGCGAGGGCGGGTCGCTAGTATAGTATGAAACAATGTCGCTTCCCGCGTCTGTCTGTATGTCCGCTTACTCGTAAACCACGCAACGGATCTTGGTACGGTTTTCACCATCAGTTAGTTTATGTATAATAAGGTCTGATTTATGTACAGGTGTTATAGGAAACTTTCATAAACCGAAACACAACCAGGGCAGGTCGCTAGTTATACAACGTGTTACAAAATAATCCGTAAAAAAGAAATTACGAAAGTAGTGTCAACCCTAGTATACTGTATACCTAAGATACTGAACTGATGTTATTTAATAAGGGTTGACACTACTTTTGTAATTTCTTTTTTACGGATTATTTTGTAACACGTTGTATAATGAAAAAACCAAATCCAAATCGGTACATCCGTTTGGGGGTTCTCTGCCTTTTCGCAAACAAATGCTTGACAAATGCATTGTTTCGCAATTTTTATAGAACTGACCTAACCTAAATTATAGGGTTCTACACGATGGCCCTGAAATAAATCCAGAATTATTTACAGTTTCGGAATTAAACGCGGGTTCACAAATGATATGTTTGTGAAATGAATAATTTGTGAAACTTTGCTTATGAAATCCCCCGTTTTGGAGCTACGATGCTACAGATAGACACAAAGATTCACAGACACACACGTTTTTTTGGAGGGTTATTAATTGCCTTAACTAGGCTACCGAAACTCCGGAGCTTTAGATCCTAAGTCCCTCTTGGTTGCAGGGAGTTCCTCGAGCGGGTCCAGTTCGTCGAGCAGTTCGTCGAGCAGTTCGGACAGCTCGGACAGCGAGGCTGAGACCCCAAACAAGACTGATGCGCGCCCGCCCGCCGAGGAGGACAGGTCAGAACGTTGTATTCATGTAGGCGAAACAAACAATTTTTTCACTCCCTACGCTCTAAAATGACTCGTAATAGCTACGTATAGGCGTACTTAAGTTAACGCATTTAATCCCTAGGTACTAATGTACTTTTCCTTTTTAATTTATTTATAAGTAAAAGCCTTGGATTACCACAAACAGCCAGATACATGATGCTATTTGATGATTTTGCTAGGCATACAACCCAGTCTTTGTTTCGAAAATATTTTCTCTTTACTATTTCGTCTATATAGAGGAAAAACTCAGTAAGTTTAATCGGTAATTTATATGTACTTAGTGAGTTTTTCGTCTATACAAACGATTTGTTATGTTCGAACCCCAAACACAGGTTTGTTGTTGTCGTCTCTTTCTGCATTAAAGTGACGGGTTTTAGAGTAAAAGTTATAGCGCTATTCAATTGTATTTTTGAACGTGTTTATGTCAAAACTACAAAACTATTATAATTTAAGATTTATTTTTCTCGCAATCGAGACTACAGAGCCATAATGACACTCCAACTTCATCCAATAAATATCTCGTCATCACTTGCTTGTTGCTTGCTTTAGACCTTTGTTGAATAACAGCCAAAGGGTCCGAATCCCTAATAATGTGGCCTTCCATGATGTGTTAATAATATAATATGATTGATTGTAGCCGGTCGTTGCGCACGTGGTCGTACAGTGGCGCAGTCTCGTCGGGCTCCGAGTCTGACCCGGAGCGGAACGCCCCCGTGCCCGAGCCGTGCCAAGACGAGCTCAGCGAGTCCGAGAACGAGAGCCCCGACAAGAGCTTCATGTGCCACATCTGTCGCAAGTGGTACTCCACGCGGGTCACGCTCAAGTGAGTGGATTGAAACATTCTAAAAGAATTGGTGTTCTCTAACCTGCCGTATCCCCAGGTTTGTCGCTTGAGGACACAATACCAAACATAAAAAGCACCCTATAATTGATATGATAAGGTTGAAATTACAATGCCCAGTGCCATATATTGCTGACCGAAGAACCGAAACCGAAGACCGAAAGACCGAAGTGTTAACGGGAAAATAAGTATTCAGATTGTAACTGTATGTATGTATGTAAACAATTTGAAATACACAAAATCAAATACAATATTTACAGAACAGTAACGTATAAAGGTGGAAAAATCCCTTTAAAGGGTCTCTTACAGCTAACCTTTGGTAGATTAAAGAAAACAAAAAAAAAACAAAGAAGCAAAGAGTATCAATAAGTACAAAATGTAAAATAAAAATACTGTACTATATGGTATATTAATCATATGAATTAAATTTATTTGCTCTGCTGGAGCAGACCCTTGCAGGTTCTAAACTCCTGGTTACGAGAGAATGATTGCCCTTTTAGACTAACTGGTTGCCTTCATGTTTTTGATGGGAATATTGTTATAAAATAGTTAAGTGGTAAGTAATCTTTCTCAAGTTATAAAATATATAGATTTTCGTGATTACACTAATTTCAATAAAGCAATTTAAACGGAAAAATCTTTCCGATATTTCCAACCTTTTTTTCATCATCATCCGCTGAAAAGAGTGCGTCATCGAAAAGTCATCAGGTATTATTTAATAAATCTATCGATTTATCGATAACATCGATAAACAATGGTGTTCCCTCCCTACAACTTGTCAAAAGCCGCCTTCAAAATTCCGGGCAGTGATTGCTCATGTCTTCAAGAACGCTTGGCTCGAATCCAATTTGTTCTTTTTTTCATAGGATTCACCGGCGCGTCCACCAAAACCGAGGCGGCGGCGGCGCGCGGCAGCGCACGCGCTCCTCGGACCGGTACGAGTGCGACTGCTGCAACGAGACCTTCAACCGCCGCGAGAAGCTTTGGGAGCACAAGTGAGTGGTAGCACTTGAAATCAGACCTTCAGTATGTAAAAAAATATCGTTATCATTGCGTTATATTTCGTTATAGTATAGGATCCGACCAAACCATATCATAAGTATTCTCCTCCCTCCTCATTCCTCTATTACGCGTTTAAAACCAGCATTATTACAACCAATTTTACTATGAGAACTTTCTGGTCTGTGGTAGTAGTTAAAATCTGCACTGTAATGTTTATCGACAACTTTTACATTTCTTGGAAAATTAAGTAGTACTTTTATCTTCTATATCTGAATGATCTGCGTTCCATGATAATAAACGATCTTTCTTCACGAGGCATTTTTAACCGATTTATAAAACAAAAAGATTCTCAATTCGTCGGAATACTAAAGAATATTGTTGTACTGGATTGATTGAATATTGTTGTTCAATGTAATTTCAATGGTTGTCAATAAAGGTTTGCACATAATTAAAAGGTATCCAAACTTGGCCATCAGTTACGATAATGATGATTAAAATTTGCTTTTTATCAATGTCGATAAACTTAGTCGATATTTAATGAATCACTAGCACTGGTACATTTTTGGCCCCGTCAATCTGTTGTTTGTTGTCGTTTGACTTTCAATAGATACGTTTATTTAAACAGTACGTTGCCATGGTAACAAGAGTTCGGTAACAACTATTATTGCATTGTTATTACCGTGGTAAAAAATGCTCTAGGGGCATCATTATGCGACAGTTGGCGAGTAAATTAGTGGTTGTTCTATAATAATGTAAATCATCTTGTTTCAGAGCTTCGGCGCATCGTGGCGCGATGACGGTGCGCTGCGAGGTGTGCCGCAAGTGCTTCGAGGACGAGGCCGAGCTCACGCAGCACGCCGCCACGCATTCCGAGCTCGAGCGCGCAGGTAACTGACCGTGTGTGCGTGCGTGCGTGCGTGCGTGCTTGCGTGTGTGTGTGCTGATCTGGGCGGCTCAAGATTGTTTTGGTTTAATTTGCACTACTAAAGTCTGTGTCAACTTACAAAAGATGTAAACAAAACCAAACTTGATTGACCCATTTATCTCTCTCTCTATCTCTCTCTATCTCTCTCTCTCTCTCTCTATCTAACTTTATTAGCTAGGTTTCATGAAAATGTGGCCGTGAGGCCATGCCATAGGAGGTACATTACATAATCAAAGCAATTTAGTTAAAACCATATTTTAATAATCTTAAAATTAAAAAATAACCTTTTATTTCATCTCAACAGACGTCATATGAGACGAGATATTTCACTTTGTTCCGATAGGGATGACTTCAATAATAATTTTTTTTATAAAAAAAATGACGCTGTATTTTTTTATCGGTGTAATTGCATCTAGTTGCATCCCTATCCGTTTGTGCACCTTATCCAGGGACACACTGTACATGAATCGGAACTACAAATATTTCTACCGGCAACACTTAATTTGTTTTATGCAAAAGTACTTGAGTTGCCACATGACATCGAATTTGACATAGACAGTGGCGCCTTATTGTTTTCTATTCTTTTTTTTTACACTGTAAATAGTATTATAATGTTGTAATTTGTGTCGTCAGGGCGATGCGCGGACTGCGGGCTCTCATTCGGGCGCTACGACCAGCTGGCGCGGCACCGCGCGGCGTGCCCGCGCGCCGACGGCTCGCACGCGTGCGCGCAGTGCGGCAAGCGGTTCACGCACGCGCACTCGCTCACGCGCCACGCCCACAACCACGCGCGCCAGCTCTACCGGTGTGTCGTATGCAAGGTATCTCACAACTTTTATTGGCTCTTTCTACAATTGAACGTGATTTCTACCATTTTCTACTATTGGTCGTGATTTCTACCATTTTGTACCAATTGGGTTATCCCAAAAAAAAATACCACTAGTTTTTAATTTTTTTTTCGATAAAATAGACTAATTGAAGACACTAATTTCACGGTTTTTGCATTTAAATCAATATATTAATTAATTTTAATTTTTAAAGAAAATGATTTTATGACGTCACTACAAGCTGGTTTGTTTGAGAAATGCTTTAAAACTATTGAATTCGTCTGAGAGTACGCGTTTCTGTCAGATCACGTAAAATGTCAATGTCAAGTCATGTCAATATAGGTAAACTAAAGTATTAATGGTATTGTGAACGTTATATTCTTATACCTAAATCATACTTACATTAGAGCTTTAGCTCCACGTATTTCAGCTACGTTGTGCTTGGAGTTGTCTCCCAAGTATGTCAATATCCTGACTACTATATCCACTTTGGGTAGATTAGTGGAATTAGCCCTTACAAAGTTTAATAAATGTACAGCGTTGGTCGTCATTATAAGCAAGAATATCGGTATCCAAGATCTGGCGATGGTCAATATGTGTAGCAGGATCGTCAGATTCCGTAGAATTTGAAGCAATGTTGTTAAAATACAGAAAATCAGAAAACGAGTAGTTATATGTTGCACACCAAACAAACCGAAATTTTATTTTTAGTTAGTTGAGTTTGACAATTTCACCCACAGACTAGCCTACGGGCGGAGGTTCCAAAACGGACTTGTATTTTAATCATACCATTTTTTTAAGATTTGACCTTGTCATGTTTATATACAGTTAAAAATTGTCTTAATTTTAATAAGCGTTAAAATAAAACAGAAATAAATAAGACAAAATGCGATATACATTATTTATTTATTACTGCATTCCGGACTCATATTATATGCAGTACTATGGTTGATCACAGATTAGACACAACTTACCAATGAAGATCGTGACGTCACTAAATTACAGGTCAAATAATGTCAAATGATAAATTAGAAATAACTATTTAATACTAATTTTGTAAAATAATCTGATAACAAGGAATGGTTCTACAACCCTTTTTCTCGAAATGGTTTTTGAATCACTATACATTACAAAATTATGGGATAACCCAATTGTCTTGATTTCTATCGTTTTCTTCCAATTGTCGTGATTTCTACCATTTGACGTTGTTTTTTGCATTTTCTATTGGTGGTGATTTCAACTTTATTTTAACATTGGACGTTATTTCTACTTTTCTATATTTGGTCGTGAATTCTACGATTCCACCATTGAACTAAATAAACTTAGTCCATATTTAATGAAGCACTCTTACATTTTTGTTTTGCTGATAATAAATTGAACGTATTCGGCCGCCTTTACATATTATTTGTTAGAAAGGTACGACTTACCTACCACGTAAGCTGATTTTTTAAGAGTGTTTTCTGTACTTTTTCAAATGTATGTGCCGGAAATCGCGCCTGTTAAATTCCGATGACGCAAGAAAATTTCCGAAGCACGAAAATTACTTACGTTCGTGTGTTTTTTAATCAAAATCAATTATAAGTGGGAAATTACATTTTTGCCATGGTGCGTATCAAAATGTGCCCTTTAGTATTTTTAGTTAAAATATTTTTAATTAACATAAAAAAAACTTGTTTCACAAATCAAATATACCACTTCACAGCAATGTATGTACAGAATTTGAAAGGTATGGTTCCCGTAGCGCACTTGGCCGCAACCTCTCCGCAGCCAAGAGTATACAGGTTATGTAATTAACTTTTCTGCCCTTCTAAGCTAAAAAGCAGTATCTCAAATTCAAACCCCAAAGCAGTTTCAATTCTCTTCTCGTAGTAATAAGGTTGATATTGCTACAGGAATTTTATCTGAGATTCTGCCTTTTAGCTTAGGGGGCAGTTTTCTCCTACATGCTCGGAAATGTTAACATTACTGTTGTAAAAACAGTCCGCGAAAGTCTGAGTTCCAGGCCTCGACCAATTAAAAAAAAAATGGTTATTATTTATCATTAGCAGCGCTGCGGCCCCGAAACAGGTCATTACGTACCGCGTTTTCAACTTTTTTAAACCATGTTTGGACTAAGGTAACTAACTCCACACAGCCTAAAACTCGTACAATTAAAGTTCTTCCATATTTTTTTTATTTTTAAAATGTCAGACTAAAAACGTTAACCTTTACGAACGTCATTTACAGCGTATTTAAAAGTGTATCAAATAGTTTTACTATTTTTTTTAAAACATATTGCGTTCATAAATAAAATAAATGGCTAAATTAACTTAAGCGCGTGGTTAATGTTGTAATTTTAACCATTAATTTATTGAAATGTGATTAAAATTTCATGATTTTATTTAATGGTGTATTTTATTTTAATACTATGTAATAATTATGAGGTATATCTATGCTGAAAGCGGTAGTGTTTCTTTTTATGTTTTTTTTTTGTACCGTGCATAAAATATAAATTCAAGCAATTTTGTTATATTTCCTCGCATTGTTGGAGAAAAGCAGTATACAAGCCTCGGCCGGGAAGGGAGGTTGCTGGACTCGTATTGTAACTTATACTCGTTCCACTCGCAACGTCCTATTTCCCGGCCTATGCAGTAATGTACTATAATTTGATTTGTTGAGTTCAAAAATATATGTATACACTTTAGTACCCTGTCTATTTGACGTCATGTTTAAACTGCCATATGAAATTTTCACAGCGATTAAAGTGACAAGGTACTAAAGTGTACGTAATGTACTTACAAAATATATATAAAGAAAAATTGGATTTTGAGATTACAAAACACATGAACGTAGCAATAAACGAGACTATTTTTTATGCCCATGCAGCCGGATCTAATACTAAGGTCATTCACAGATTTAGGCTAGCGTCTTTCCTGTGGACACGCCGGAAGTTAACGTTTTTAAGGCCTATTTTTCTGGCTAAGCCCATTCCCGGCGTCAGGACTGCTTTAGACCTATCATATAAAAACAAAACTTGTACGCACACAAGCTTTTAACTATTGACCACAGGAAAGACAACTTTTGTTTTTAAGAGTGCGTATGACCCACAATTACTTACGCAGACTTTGTTTTCAGGCCTCATTCGCGCGCGCCGACCAACTCGCGCAACATCTCAACAGTCACCTCGCTAACTACAAGCGCCTCAAGCCGTAGCCGTAGACCGGGACAGTGCAAAAATATTATGTACCGACACCATATTGATTATTATATTATATTAATATAGAGTTTTATTTACGACAACCGTTTTATTTCACACCTTGAATCCAGGCGCCGTTGGTGGAGAGTTCCGATGCTTTTTGTTTAACCCTTTTTAAGCAGTGGCTGTATATTGACCACATAGGTATAGTTACAATTTCAACCTAAGTAACCTAATTTAGGGTTCAAATGTAATTGAATTTTCGTGAAATGTTAATTAATTCCTAATGTGTGAATAACAACATGGATACAGTTTGGTGCAAAACTGAGTCAATATAATTAAAGGTATTTTTAAATGTTTAATACAGACAAGTGTGTACTCCTTGAAATTTGCTACAAATCCGCCTACCAAATAATTTACCTGTCATTTACAGTTTTCAAGTAATTTTAACGTAAAAAATGTTAAATTTAACCTTTTTTTATTTGTCTAACATTTTAATTCTCTCTATGGCAACCCCAAATAAGCACCCTCATAAAATTACAGAAATTTAGCCTCTTTAAAATGAGAACGAATTTATTGAAATCAGCCATATTTTTGGTGGAAGTTCTTGGCGACATTAGTTCGGCGCACGGTTCACTTTTGCACCGAGACAAATTAGCCATACATACGGGTTGTTAGTTCACTATGGGCGCGAATTAAAATTCTGCAATAACTAGAAAACTACGTCCCTGATTCAAGCAGTGCGTACCTCATTTCAAAGAACATGGAATGGCTCTTTTGAATGGTTTTATTATTTGGGGTTGCTATAGAGAAAAATAAATTACTAGTATAAATACATAAATTAAAATTTTACAGTTTTTGGTTTAACTTTACTAAACAACTTTAAATGTCAAGAAAACCGTTTGTTCAACAGTTATGTAGCAAACTTCAAGGAGTATTATTCTATATTAAGCATTTGTAAATAGTTTTGATTGTCATCAACTTATTGACATTCTACTAAGGTGCTAATATTGTATTCAATGTTAATCTATGTCCATCTAGTTTGGTGCCGCCTGGAAAGGGTTAACCTTTTGGCAGCCAGGGTGCAAAACAAAATGCTGCCCAACTGAGGCCAGAACAAATACAAAAGTCGGATCTCGGCAAAACGTAGTGATTTAAATACATACATACTATCACGCCTTCATTCCCAGAGTGGGGTAGGCAGAGCTACAGAAATACTAACAACTACATAGAGTTGTTGGTAATTCTGTACCCACATTTTGCATAAACAGGCTAAGATGTTTACCAGTGTATTACCAGGTTGCAAGCCCATCGCCTAATAGTACTAGAAACCCTCATTCCCTTAGTCACCTCTTACGGCATCCACGGGAAGACATGGAATGGCACTATTCTAACCCGGCAACCACACAGGCACGGGAGGAATGAAATAATACCTAAATAATAATAATAATGTAGAAACTGTTAGAAATATACTACAATATGATGATATTATGTTTTCATTGATTATTAACATTATAAAACAACATTAAAGTATGAAATGTGAAAAAAAACGCACAGAATGCATTTTAGAGCTCGGATACCGATATTTTTTTTTATGTACTTGACGCGAAACTTTTTTATTTCGGTTCCGTTTGCGAAACCGGTTTATTACCGGTCTTTGGAGAAACCTATACAAAGTTAATTTCGAATTAACCGGTTTCGAGCTAAAAAAAAACGCACGTAATGCATTTTAGACAGAGCTGTTTTGTTGCGGATATCGATTGAAATTTCAAACCGTTATTATGTGCTTGACGCGAAACTTCTTCATTTCGGTTCCGTTCGCGAAACCGGTTTATTACCAGTCTTTGGAGAAACCTATATAAAGTTCTATTCGAATTAACCGGTTACGAGCTAAAAAAACCGGTTAATCCAGACGCACGTCACGCACCATAAACACGCTCCGCTTAGTGTTTTTTTACAGAACAAAACTTGGTTTCTCTATTCGCGTAGATTAAACGGTTTAATTAAAATGAAAATAAAGTTCTTAAAACGTTCGCGTTCCTTAGAAAATTTCGGAGCAAAACCAAAATAAACCGGTATTTTTTAAACCGGTTCCGAGCTCTGATTTTAGATTAGTGATTGGTTCACAACACTACTTGTTTTATCTGAGGTGATGACGTCACGCGTTCGCGGCCCCAGCCGTCACTGGCCACGGAGGCATTGGAAATTGTAATACGAGGGGCACACCGAAATGATCGGGAATAGAGTACTTTAAACTAAGTTACATTAAAACCTTTTTTATCATATGCGTACTGGCCACTGACAATCACGATGCCGTTTTAACAATTTAAAAAAATAACGTAATATTTTTTTTATTCCACTTTCAAATTGGCAAGTCGGTGAACAAAATGGAGCTCACGCGTGAAATTTTCGTGCAATTATTTATCACAACTTTCGTCGAGGCTTATCTCCAGATGAGTGTCTCAATGAGCTTGTTTCTATATATAAAATTGAAGCACCTAGTCAAACGACAATATATCGTTGGTATGCAGAGTTTCGGCGGGGTCGTGCCTCTCTCAGCACCGTACCTTCAACAGGTCGGCCGAAAACAGCGGTGTCGCCTGAAAACATCGCGGCTGTGGAAAAAATACTCAAAGAAGACAGACATGTGACATACGAGCAGATTCGGGCAACCATAAGCATTGGAATGACTGCAATCCATACTATTTTACATAGTGAGTTGGGTGTCAGAAAATTGTTTTCCCGATGGGTACCCCATAACTTGTCAGAAGAGCAAAAGGCGGTTCGTGTTGATTGGTGCCGATCTACTCTGAAACGCTACAATGGAGGAAAGTCAAAAGCTGTTTATAATATTGTCTCAGGTGACGAAACCTGGATTTATTCCTATGAGCCTGAAAGAAAGCACCAGTCGGCAGTTTGGGTCTTCGATGGCGAGGTCAAACCAACGAAAGTTGTGCGTTCCCGCAGCGTGTCGAAGAAGATGGTTGCTTCGTTCGTCTCAAAAAAAGGACATATTGCCACAATTCCTTTACAAGAACAAAGAACGGTTACCGCTGATTAGTATATCACAGTTTGTTTGCCACAGATGCTGGCCGATCTTCGCCGAGGGAACCCGACACGCCGCGTCATCTTACACCACGATAATGCGAGCTCCCACACCGCCCATACAACTAAACAGTTTTTGAACGAGGAAAACGTTGAGTTGATGTCTCATCCTCCATACAGCCCTGACCTAAGTCCAAATGATTTTTTTACGTTCCCTAGAATTAAAGATTTATTGCGTGGTCAGCGGTTTGAAAACCCAGAAGCCGCCGTAGAAGCCTATAATTCGGCCATTCTGGCAATGTCTAGTTCAAACTGGAATAACTGTTTCAATGACTGGTTTAAAAGAATGCAAAAGTGCATCAATTGCAACGGAGAATACTTCGAAAAACAATAAAACATAATTTATATATACAGTGTACATAGTTTTTTAAATTCCCGATCATTTCGGTTTGCCCCTCGTACTAGAGTTGGGAAGCTGTAGTATGCTTCAACTTTTCATATCGATATTGTAGGCAGGGTTTGCAATAAAATTTAATTAGTATAATAATTTGTTTTATTGCGTAATGTTTCATGAAAGTTAATTTTGTACAACCATTTCGCTTTCTCTGGTAGGTAAGTACCTATAAGTACAGTTATAGTATAGCAGTTGAAATCAGTCATAGTATACCTTACGTCTGTGAAGAAACGAGATTTTGCTGATTTTGATTCATAAATTCAGAAACCATTGTTAACTTCCGAGTGCTCAATCTTGCGCTTGTTTGTCAGGGATGTAATAATAATAATAATAATAATAGGGAATTAACGACCTCATCGCTCACTGGTACTTCCAGTGCAGTCAGTCACCTCAGGGCAGCTAGTGGCGAGCTGTTGGTGAGTAGCGACACCACGGACCTGAGTGCTCCTGAGGGAAGGTTCTGTTCCTCACCTGACGCTTGCCTTCACCGGCCGGCTGGAGTGTATGATGACGAGGAGCAGACCCTCACCCTGGCTTGCCTTGATTGGCCGGTCAGAGGTCGGAGTCGCTAGAGCTTTATGCTCGAAGGGTGGATGTGTTGCATAAGTGGCGAGTGGGCACCTTATGCGCGTTTAAAGTCCAGAAGCACCTCTCCATCCTTAGCCCCTCTGGAACTGTTGCCTCTCTGCTGCTATGTATTTGCGGCTATTTTGGGAGGTCCATTCCATTGAGTTGGCGAGTCACCGTCTGCCATTTCAACCAAAGTAATTAGCATTGGGCAGGCAGACGCCATAGTTTCATCAATAGCCTAGTTCACCAATCCATATCATTTCATTAATATAAACTGTGTGTTTAATGTTCCCATCCTTCTTAAATAGTCTTACACTAACCAGAGGTTGTCAGCGGGAGCTTACTTCTATAGTGTGAACTCGGGGACAATCGCCGGGTGTTGTCCCACCACTTTACTAAATTAAAGTTGTCTAAAGGGCCTCTGCGTGTTGGCTTCGGCTCCATGTACGCCTTCCAAAGGCCCGGGACTCCCCTATGGGAGTGAGATTGTCCTTTGATATTATTATTATTTGTATGTCTTTACCAAACACGGGACTATTCCCGTGTTTGGTAAAGACATAAAAATAATAATAATATCACAGGACAATCTCACACAAATTGACCTAGTCCCAATCTAAGCTCTAGCCTTGTACTATGGGTACTAGACAATGATAAACTTACTTATATAGAGAAATATATACTTTAAATACAAAGAAAACATCCAAGACTCATGAACAAATACTTGTGCTCACCACACAAATATCTGCCCTTACCGGGATTTGAACTCAGTACCCCTAGCTTTGAAGGCATGGTCACTACCATAGAGGCTAGCGTGTCGTCAAATGATGTGCGAGACAAGTTTGGATTATTATTACTAACTAAATAATGAACTTTAACCATCCATTTCTTCGTGCTGCGGGTCTATGCTTTATACACCACGATAAAGGCGACCATAACACGGGTCCTGTGTATGGTATAACGTATAAAAAAATATCTGAGTATTAATGGTAATTCAGAACCAGAAGATAGAATACGATGTCAGTTAATTTTGTTTTATTTGACGCCGAGCAGGCGGGCACGTCCCTATGACGAGTCGAGGGCCGCGCTTGGCTCACAGAGCATCGCAATTAACCTTAGTCAATCTTAGCTAGACAAAATATTAATAAAATGAAACTTCTGATGTATATTTATAAATATTGTCATGTCAAAATCAATGCACGTACTACACTATTAAAAAAACGGGGCAAAAACATGTCGAACCATGCTCAGTATACGGTTCCGAAAGCGTTTAGACAAAAAGCATGGACCGGCATGCTCTTGCTCGGTGTTTATTAATTTGTAATAACAATAAAAACAAAATTATCTAGCTTGTAAAATGGTATTTACACATTAAATATAAAATATACAAAATATATCCATATTCAGATCTCTCAAATACCTAATCAATTTGAGCACTAATAAATAGTTATTATATTGGCACATAGGAAATTAATAATTATTTACATACATACATAACATCACGCCTTCATTCCCAGAGTGGGGTAGGCAGAGCTACAGAAATACCAACAACTCTAAAAAGACTTGTTGATAATTCTGTAACCACATTTTGCACAATCAGGCCAAGATGTTTACTAGTGTATTAGTGACAGCTTGCAAGCCCATCGCCTAACAGTACTACAAGCCCTTATTCCCTTAGTCGCCTTTTATGACTTCCACGGGAAGACATGGAGTGGCACTATTCTAACCCGGCAACCACACGAGCTAATAATTATTTAATAATGTTTAATAAGTCAACCACCACGGCTGATTAACGGTATAACTTACATGATCAGTCTGTCTGTTATTGTCAATATTACTACCATAACTATTATTACTAATAACACCTCCATTTCTATTATTATTTCGGATCGGATTTCTTGTGGTATATTCATATTGCGTGTTCTGTTGTCTGTTATAATCATTGTAATTATTATTAATTAGACCACCCTTATTGTTTCTGATAGGCCTTTGAGGGCCGTAATTACTGTTTTCAAATTGTGGTCTCTGTGTGACCGGCGGTTGCTGGTTATAATTATAACTATTAGCATTTTGTTGCCTGTTATTACTTCCATAATTTAAATTAGTAGAGTCAGTCTCGTAATTTTGTCCATTATTATAAATATGATCAGCGACATTGCGATCAGGACGTTGCATATTGTAAACGTTATTTTCTGGTCTATTGTAATTAACATCGCTATTTTGTCCATCATTGTCATAATTATATTGAGCATTATAATTATTACCGTTATTGACGGTTGGTCGTTGAGTCACGCTTGTTTGAGGTCTGTTATAACTATCCCGCCTGTCGTTGCCATAGTTCTGATTATTATAATTATCATTATTGCTTGGAGGACGTCGAGTAGTGGTGCTCTGCTGCCTGTCGTTGCCATAGTACTGATTATTATAATTATCATCATTGACGGCGGGACGTCTAGTTGTAGTTCTCTGCTGCCGGTCGTTGCCATAGTACTGATTATTATAATTATCATCATTGACGGCGGGACGTCTAGTTGTTGTTATCTGCTGCCGGTCGAAGCCATAGTTCTGATTATTATAATTATCATTATTGCTAACAGGCCGTCGAGATGTGGTGCCCTGCTGCCTGTCGTTGCCATAGTATTGATTATTATAATTATCATCGTTGACGGCAGGACGTCTAGTTGTAGTTATCTGCTGCCGGTCGTTGCCATAGTTCTGATTATTATAATTATCATTATTGCTAACAGGCCGTCGAGATGTGGTGCCCTGCTGCCTGTCGTTGCCATAGTATTGATTATTATAGTTATCATCATTGACGGCAGGACGTCTAGTTGTAGTTCTCTGCTGCCGGTCATTGCCATAGTTCTGATTATTATAATTATCATTATTGCTAACAGGCCGTCGAGTTGTGGTGCCCTGCTGCCTGTCGTTGCTATAGTATTGATTATTATAATTATCATCATTGACGGCAGGACGTCTAGTTGTAGTTCTCTGCTGCTGGTCGTTGCCATAATTCTGATTATAATAATTATCATTATTGCTGGCAGGACGTCGAGTTGTGGTTCCCTGGCGGTTATACCCATCTTGCCTGTCATTACCATAATAGTTATCAATGCTACTAGGTCGTTGAGTATTCCTATTATCAGAATTCTGATTATCATTATTGCCGTAATTCTGACTGTTGTTGTCATTGTTCTGACTGCTGCCATAGTTTTGATCGGCGAATATCTGTGACGCTACGAAGGCCCGGTGCACTAGCGCGTAGAGCCCTGGGGTTTCGGCGGCTCCGCAGGACCGGCCTAATGACGTCACAGCTACCACGCGCCATATGCAGCCCTCTTGCACCTGAGCAGGGCCTCCAGAGTCACCCTGGATTAGGAAACATGCATATATTTCTTTCTTACGCTCTCTGGAAAGTGTTAGAAAAGAGAGGAATAACTGTATACGCAAAATAATTGTCGTGTAATTTTTTCATAAGATATGAAGCTTCAAAAAGTCATAGTTCAGGCACCCTGCAAAAACACTCTATATTAAATCGACGACAGGAGTGACGTCACAAATGTTGTTCAAAAAACGGGACCATCTCACACAAATTGGCAGCATATTAATTAACCTTTTGAACGCCATTAGCGGCTAAAAACCATAGCTAATCTGCCCTCACAAGCAAATAGGCCGTATTTTAAGCAGCCAATAGCCACAGCAGGTTCAATCCTATCCTGTTAGTAATAAGGTTGCATTTTCTATAGGAGTTTGTCCGAGAGGGGACAATCTCACACAAATTCACCTAGTCCCTAAGCTCTAGGCTTGTACTATGGATACTAAACAACGATAAACATACTTATATAGAGAAATAAATACTTAAATAGGTACATAGTAAACATCCAAGACTCGGGAACAAATATTCGCGCTCATCACACAAATATCTGCCCTTACTGGGATTTGAACCCAGGACCGCTGGCTTCGGAAGCAGGGTCACTCCCAACTAGGCTACTGTGTCGTCTAATGTCAACCTTCCTCAAAGACACTTAGGTCTATTTTGCGCTGTCAACCATGACGGCTGTAGCCTAGTGTAGCCGTCAATGAGTGGTGGGTTCTAGGTTACCTGCCTCCGAGGCAGGGTCACTCCCAACTAGGCTACTGTGTCGTCTAATGTCAACCTTCCTCAAAGACAGGTCTATTTTGCGCTGTCAACCATGACGGCTGTAGCCCAGTGTAGCCGTCAATGAGTGGTGGGTTTTAGGTTATACCTGGCACGTGTCCTTCCCTCCCTGCTCCTCCCCAGCACACAGCTGGCTGTCCGCCGACGGCCCGTCCGGCAGCCGCCGCGACGTGCCGAGAACGTCGCGGCAGCGCGCCATAGACCACACTGGCAGCGATACGCTCCGTAACTCGTGTGACTGCTCACCGCCTGTGGAATATTTACAAGCTTTTTCACCTCAGCACCTCAAAAAGGGTGGTTTTGCTGATTAAAGACAGTGAGCAAAATTCGATTTTGCTGCGAGCGTGAGACAAAGTAACTTTTTAATTTTTGTTCACAATGTAAAGGCCGTGGTGCGGCGCACGGCCGGTTGAAGGATGTTGTTTAATTTTTACCTTGCCTATAGTAGTTTATGTGACTGTTACATAATAACATCACACTAGTGTTATAATTGCTAATTATGTAGAGTTAAATACACTGCTTTATCTACATACATACATTATTATAAAAAACAAACGCGACAAGACAAATAGAAAGTCAAAAATGGCGGCACCTGTAGTTTTTTTTTTATTCAGAGACAAACTAGAGTCGGCCTCTACTATTATATCGTTCGATATCAAGTAACAAGCGAGATTTGTCAAAATTGTATGCAATTAATATTTAATTTCGAATAAAATGTCATCTCGAGTGATATTAGAATCGAGGTCAAATAAAATTGCTTTGTTTTTCAAAGACGTTCGACATTTGAATGTAATATTGATATCGAATTTGATGTCATTATTAAGCGATAATAACATTTTAAAGCAATTAATTGTAATTTGCGGTTTTTGAACCGCATAAAAATCCGTTGCGTATTTTTAAAGATTTAAGCATACAAAGGGACATAGGGACAGAGAAAGTGACTTTGTTTTATACTATTGTAGTGATAAACCTTCCTCTTGAATCATTCTATCTATTAAATAAAGCCGCACTAAAATCTGTTGCGTAGTATTAAAAATCTTAGCATACATAGGGACAAACAGCAGTGGGCCGAGCACGCTGCTACGAGACTTGGTGTCAAATGACGTCAAACGGGAACTAGTGTCAAATATTATTAGGAAATTATTAAAGTGACAGCCACCCGGGGATTAAGTTGTTTAGTAATAAAAGGACTCAACTCGCACAAAACATACTTTTATTTTAAACCTCTTTATACTTACGTTGGGATATGGAATAGACTAATTAAAGTCCCGACCCTATGTAAAAAAATATACCGGGATACCGTGGCAGCGTGCTCGGCCCACAGGAAGCGACTTTGTTTTTACTTTGTAGTGAAGTAGGTGGCAGGGGCACTTTTACACTTCAAAATTCTACCAGCGCTTCCTAAGAGGACACCTCTGCTGGGAAGAAACGCCGCAAGAAACTCAACAGTCAGTATTTTTTTTTAATAATACTTATTATGACTATGACAATGCTTAAACTAACATTATATAAAACAATGAATATAAAATTAAAATGTCATGCGTTGATCAGGAAAACGTCTAACAGTACTACAAGCCATTATTCCTTTTGTCGCCTCTTACGACATCCACGGGAAGACATGGAGTGGCACTATTCTAACCCGGCAACCACACGGGTTTCTCATACTCATTAATTTATAACTTTCAAATTTGTTGACATTCCCGGTGGATTTTACATTTTTTTTCTTTTATAAAAACCTCCCCCTTACGATAACGAACACAACAAGAGATAAATAGAGATTATTTTTTTATACGTATATAAATACGGATAGAAAGCAGATATTACATGTCAAGTGATTATTTAGTACATTAATACAGTGAGGAGACAAGTCAACACGTCCTAGCCGAGTGCGTCATGTACTCGTCACTGAGATACCGAACATTTGGGGAGGACGAGCTATCGAGCTATTAGTGGTGGTAGGACCCTGTGCAGGGTCCGTCCGGATCGCTACCACCATCTTATCCATTAACCACCCGCCAAGCAGCATTCGCATTGTTGTGTTGTGTTGTGAAGCACTTAAAGCATTAACCTACAGGACGCACTTCTGTTCTGTAGGAAAACAAGATGGGATCCATGCTGGATGGGAGCGCCGCCGCTGGGCCAGTAACCTACAGCTCAACCAAGAGGAATGCCCGGGAGACTGATCAACCGCCCGCCTCTCCGGCTGGGCGTCCCCACCCTTCATCATCGTTATCATCATACATCATCATCTTAGTTAGTAGGATAAAAACAATTTGAATCTCATTACGTCATTACCCTGTGTGGTTGCCGGGTTAGAATAGTGCCACTCCATGACTTCCCATGGATGTCATAAGAGGCGACTAAGGGAATAAGGGCTTGTAGTACTGTTAGGCGATGGGCTTGCAACCTGTCACTAAAACACTGGTACACATCTTAGCATGTTTGTGCAAAATGTGGTTACAAAGTTATCAAGAGTATATTTAGAGTTGTTGGTATTTCTGTAGCTCTACCTGCCCCACTCTGGGAATGAAGGCGTGATGTGTATGTGTATGTGTAAGTAAATATAGGTAAACTATCTCACCGAACTCCGTTCGGCCCCACCCGGTGGCAATGATGGACTTCCCCACTGCTGGGGGCACGCCGAGGCACGCTGGCTTGATCAATTCAGAAAATCTGCAAGATTTCATATTATAGACGTGGCGTATTGAACTCGTATACCCAATCAATGTATTTTTTATGGCATGAGGGTAAACTAAAAGACGCGCAATACTTATTTCTTTTACAATAGAGGTTGGCAAACGGGCATGCGGCTGGGATTCTACACGGTAATAACGATATCGTCTTTAACGTGTTTCCGTATTGTCAACGTTTTGGTAACTCTTATAATAACGGGGACTGTGACAGAAACGATTGTTAAATACGTCAAACGCGATATTGTTGTAACTAGTGATCGGCTGGACGAAGCAAAACTGTAACAAAACTTGTAAAGCTGACATAAAGGAGGACTTACAACCAAGAAAGTTAAGAATATTATTGGCAGATTTGTGTTTAATTTAACTCTATATCAGAGTGTCGGATTTGGTATAAGGAAATTAATATTTTCATGGCTGTTATGCAATTTTAATGGCTGTAATGTAAGTTTTGTTCTGTCTGTGCCGACTGGTTATAACGCAGTAGAATAGAGCCCCAGGTGGGAAGTAATCACCACCGCTCATGAACACCGGCAACTCAAATAAAGCTTTCGTTCCGTTGCCAGCCTTTAAGGAAAATAAAAGCTCTTTCTTGAAAGACCCCATGTCATAACTGGCTGGAAATACCGTCGAAGGGAGTTCGTTCAACAGTTTCACCGTACGAGGTAAGAAGTGGCTAGAGAACCGCACTGTGGAAAAACGCCATTGATCAAGGTGACGTTGTTGGAACCTTTCCTTACCAACTCTAGCGAAAAACATAGGTACTGGGTGTCTATCATTCAATCGAAACGCCTTTCATCAAATGTATTATTTCATCGATTTTCATTTCATCGAACGCTATTTTCTGCTGAAACCATAATGTTTTTAGGGTATTTTAAACATCTAACCTAACCGACGTAATTAATGTGCAGCAGAAAATAGCGTTCGATGAAATTAAATTCGATGACGTGATGAGTTACCATAGGTACTTTTTGAGTTCAACATTTCATACCATGACATGGCTAAACAATTCAGTTTACGACGAGCGTAAAGGACAGAGCTGTAGCTGTTATATAGCTCTGTCTCTTTCTCTCACCGTAAACTGAATTGCTTAGCCATGTCATGGTAACTCCCCACATCATAACATATACGCGTACATAATGTAGAACGGAACGCAACCGAGTGACGGAGATAGGGAGTGTGCGAGCGGGACAGAGGTAGAATGGCGGTAACCACGATCTGTGCGGTGTGTGCTCGTATAAACTTTTATTAAAATAAAGTTATTAATTGTTAATTTGCGTTTCCTTCCTTTGCCAATATCCCACAATCGCTGCACTCGGGTCTCGTTCAGCAATACCAACTTCGCACTTGGCATTCGTCGCATACTTCACATCGCTTGATACGAAGAAAACTCCGTCGTGAAGTTGTTTGCTCTGAACATCGTCGCTGGTGGCGCCGCCCTCGGTATGTGTGGTCGTGTTGAAAAAAGCCTGCTTGCCGGAGCCGAATGGAAGTGGAGCCGATGTGTTCCGATTGTGGCCCAATGATGGCGATCGCGCTCCGTCGGGCTTGCTCGGGTCGAACTTAGGGTTAGATCGGGATGTCGGTGCCGATGTCGTCGTAGGCGCCATTTTCTTAAACGGACACTCCATCGAAATATGGCCGAAGTTGTTGCAATTGAAACATTTTCTGCCTTGTTTCGTACATGCTGATGAAACATGATTCATTTCCCCACAGTTATAGCAGCGCTTCGCCGTGTATTGCCGCTCACCACCGGATGTGCTATATGCTTGCTGCGATTGCGTCTTTCTTGGTTCTTCACGACTTTTCCTTAGATTGTTCTTATAATTCTCGTACAGCTTGAACTTTTCTTTTAGCTCGGGGTAGGTAGTGGCACCGTAGAGTAGTGTCTTGTTAGATTCGTGATCAACTATGCCGTCGATTATGTACTGGATCGCGACGTAATCAGCGAGTCTACCCCTCTTTCCTAGTTCCTTCATTTCCAGCATATATGCGTAGCATGTCTCGTCCTTGCGTTTCTTTCTTCGTGCCATCAATTCGTGTATTTCTTTCGTGTTCGTCGTGTCTGGGAATTCTTTGAGAATAGCGGCCTTCAGCTCGTCGTAGGTTTTAAAAGGTTTCTCCGTACGTAACCACATGGCCGCAGTACCTGTTAAACAGCGTCTCGCAATCAAAAGTTTTTGTTGCGGCGTGAGGCCAAAAATTTCTGCGTTGTCGTCCACGTCCTGCGCCCATTTTGATGCAGAATAGGTTTTGTCTGTGCCGGTGAACTTCGGGATGGCGTCGTCAAGTAGTAGAAGGTTAAGTGATTGCTTTTCCGTCATAGCGTCGTCGTCGTCTTCTTCGTCGTAATATTCACTGCCGCTTCCGTCGTCACGAGTCTTTTCAAAGCTACTCGAAATTCGGCGTGCACACTCTGACCACTTTTTCGGCGAGCACCCCTTCGAGGTTAGGTTAACCTTACTTCGTGGCTTCATACAACTTCTTCTCCTTCCTATTATTACCAAATCCCGGACGAGCCCCCAAAATGTGGGATATTGGCAAAGGAAGGAAACGCAAATTAACAATTAATAACTTTATTTTAATAAAAGTTTATACGAGCACACACCGCACAGATCGTGGTTACCGCCATTCTACCTCTGTCCCGCTCGCACACTCCCTATCTCCGTCACTCGGTTGCGTTCCGTTCTACATAATATAACGCTTTTTTAACAGCTATCCAATGGAACCTCTCGAGATATAATGTAAAAATAATATTTTATCTTCGGTTCGGTTCAGCTTACACGAAAACATTTTTTTTCAAAACACAGACGGACATAGTGAAACTATAAGGGTTCCTTGTTGACATTGACTACTCACTTGACAGCGTTGACCAGTTTGATCAGCGCCAGATCGTAGTAAGACCGGGGCTGCTTGTACTTGGGGTGGCGGATCACAGAGGCGACTCGGACCACCAGGGCCCCAGGGTCGTCCAGGTAGGAGGAGCCAAGCTGCACGGCCCGCGGGGAACCACTAATAGAAAAGGGGGGAAATTATATACATAAAAAGTTACTAGCCCGTGTGGTTGTCAGGTTAGAATAGTTCCACTCCATGTCTTCCCGTTGATGTCGCAAGAGGCAACTAAGGGAATAAGGGCTTGTAGTACTGTTACGCGATGGACTTGCAACCTGACACTAACACAGGTAGACATCTTAGCCTACTTGTGCAAAATGTGGTTACAGAATTATCAACAAGTCTTTTTAGAGTTGTTGGTGTTTTTGTAGCTCTGCTTACCCCACTCTGGGAATGAAGGCGCGATGTAATGTGCGTGTAAGTAAAAAAGTACCGATGAACCGATTTGAATGCGGATTTTTTTAAATGAAAGCAGGTTTTCTAGCGGTGGTTCTTAGACATGTTTGATAAAAATCGGTGTAGCCGTTTTTGAGATATGGAGCTTTTAGGGGGTTACAAGCCCCCAAAATAACGGAAACACCTACTTTCAGAGCTGATATCTTAAGGGAGACCAATAAACCAATTTTCATGAAATCTTGCTAAGAACCATCCTGATTAGTGTAGCTTGATTTTAAAAAACCTGCGTCCAAATCCCTTTATCCTTTTGGGAGCTACGATGCCACAAACAGACACTCTGATGGAAAAGTTTAAAAAGCGTGAAATAAAAAAAAAAAAATGGAAATTTAAAAAACCCCCAACTCTAAATAGTCTGTAAAAAAAACCTCTAAAAAGTAAAAAATAATAAGTAGTGGCCCTAAGGGCTGATTGTTGCATAAGTAGATAGTTAAATGAACACTGACACTAACTAAACTGACTCGGCGGGACCGCTAAGTAAATGAAATAACATAAAATACCCCAGCTACTTAGCGGTCCCCGACGTATCAGTTTAGTTAGTGTCAGTGTCATTTAACTATCTACTTATGAAGCTCGATGATGCCGTATTATTGTATGATCATCGAGGTTACGTAGGTATACCAAATTTCAGCTCAATCGGTCCGCGGGAATTGGTTCAAATCTCCTTTGCAAGATTTATCCCGAACATACATACAAACATTGCAATATCAGAGGATATTTGCACAATTAATACATAGAAAAAAAACAAATTACTCCGTTTAAAAAAAACCCGTATTTTTCCGTGTGGTGGCCGGGTTGGAATAGTGCCACGGCGACTAAGGGAATGAGGGCTTCTAGTACTGTTAGGCGATGGGCTTGCAACCTCTCTCTAATACACTAGTAAACTTCTTGGCCTGATTGTGCAAAATGTGGTTACAGAATTACAAAGAAGATTTTTTAGATTTGTTGGTATGTACTTCTGTAGCTCTGCCTACCCCACTCTGGGAATGAAGGCGTGATGTGTTATGTTTATTTTTACGTATTTTTAGCTTTAACATATCAATCAAAATTGACAAAGAAAGCGCGCATCAAAGTTTGGGACTGAGGGCTCGTGACGTCATAACGGGGTAAAGAGTGTAGCTTGACGTATTGAAATGGAATGGAAGTTATTTGGAATGGGGCAGACGGACGTTATTTGGAGTGGTTGTGGCTTACTTGTCGACGGTGTTGTCTCTATCCTGGTAGGAGCAGTGCGCTGCAGTCAGCACGAACTGCTCGCTGACCAGCGAGCCCCCGCACTTCCAGGAGTACCCTGCTGCCTGGAACATACATCGTTAGTTCCTCAGTAACTATCAACATATAAATAAAAAAAAAAAATATCAGGGGACAATCTCACACAAATTGACCTAGGCCGAAACTAAGCTCTAGGCTTGTACTATGGGTACTAGACAACGATAAACATACTGATATAGAGAAATACATACTTAAACACATAGAAAACATCCAAGACTCAGGAACCAATATTCGCGCTCATCACACAAACATCTGCCCTTACCAGGATTTGAACCCAGGACCGCTGGCTTCGGAGACAGGGTCACTACCAATTAGGCCAACGTGTCGTCAATCTGTTTCAAGATGCTTAGGAAAAATTGAGATTAGTTTTAACTCTTTCTGTCTGTCTATTTTTCTGCTTAGACCGATTCCTGATTGGTGCGAACTATACCGTGTCAATAATGTCATCTCCTCGGTATATAGAGCGCGTGTTGAATAAATTAATGAATGAGTGAAATGAAATGATGAATGTTGTAAAGTCCATTCGCTTAGACATTGTCGTCGCCTTGGCACGTGTCGCCTTTTGTCAAAGGATGCCGCCGCGTAAACATAGAATGCGAGCGGCGTACCCGCAAGTGAATTTGGCAGTTTACGTCGAATTTCATTACAATAACCACAAGTGCGTGCGGGTGCACCGACACTATCTAAGCGAATGAACTATACCTACCAATCGGGAAACAGCCTAAGTTCTTTTGAGCTGTGAGTACTAGCATTTTCAGGATGTCAATACTCAATACTCAATATTCAATAATTTATTGCAATCATAATGTTTAACATAGATCTTACTTGCTAGCTTAGAAGTTAACACTAGAAGTAAGCTCATTGTGAACCCTGATGGGCACCGCAAATATGGGAGAGGACTATTTACTGTTCTAACAATTTTCATTTACAAATTCATTAATGCTGTAGTAACTTTATGTTTCTTTGTAAACGTTATGAAGCTGGATTCTTGTTTCAGTGCTTTAGGTAATTACTATATATTTTAATAGACATACTTAGAGGGCAAGAGGATAATAATTTGAGTTTATGTATAGCTTGTATAGAATTGCGGGTGTTTGCGAACAAAGTTGAAACATTCCAAGATGTATACGTCTTCCGATAGGTTAACTCGTGTGCATACACATAGATCCCACTCACGCAAGGGCTTACCGGGCGGATTTTGAGTGCCTTTATAATTTATAATATCAGTATCGCTTACAGCAGGCCGTAAATTTTCCCAAATACATTCAACTCACTTGCAACTTCCTCCATCCCAACAACGCCATGTGTGGGAACTCCTGGACCCCCACCACTTTGCCCCCCACCACCAGCGGGACGGTTGTGGGAGCGCATGACGACACGTTTAGATTAACCGGCTCGGGCAAGGGAAGGAGAGGGATAGCCTGCACCGCTCTGGTTCCAATTTCCTTGTATTTGTCGCACACTGGAATAAGATCAATTTAAATAATTATAAGGCGTCCACGAGATTTTAAGAAAAATCAAAATCAAAATTAAAATGTTTATTCAGTAAATAGGCCTCCTTGGGGCTCTTTTACACGTCGGTAATATGAAGTGAATTTACTAGCGCTTCAGATAAGACCATCATTGCGGAGAAGAAGCGCCAAGAAACTCCAGCAGAAGGTAATTTTTTCAAACATAAAGTACAGAAATACTTAAAAGTAAGTTACATTACAAGTACTTAATAAAGTAATAAATAATTATGATTAAAGTTTGAACAAATAAAATCAATACAAATGTTAGGCTAATAACATTAAACTAAAAATAATAAGTCTAGGAGAACAACACGACGAGGTCTCTACGTCAAAAGCCATAACTAGAATTATAAACTGAAGAGGCCATACGTCGCATCTTTAGAATTATAGAGATCTAATCCACATATTGACGACACGCTAGCCTAGTTGAAAGTGACCCTGCCTTCGAAGCTACAAATCCCGGTAAGGGCAGATATTTGTGTGATGAGCACGAGTATTTATTCCTGAGTCTTGGATGTTTTCTATGTACAGTATGTATTTCTCTATAAGTTAGTTTATCGTTGTCTAGTACCCATAGTACAAGTCTAGAGCTTAGTTTGGGACGTCAATTTGACATTTGTGACATTGTCGTGTTATATTTATTATTATTTTGAATTTCGACTTAGGTCTCTATAATACTAAATTTATGACTCGAAATCGAAAGCTGAGAATGTTACTTTATTAGGTCACAATAATTCTAAAAGTGAGACATGATAATGTTCCGCAAATCGTAGTGTTCTGCGAGCTAGATCTGAATAACGATAAAGCATATGTGTCTGTTCTTTGAATATACTTGATATATACACACACGACAGCCCGTGTGGTTGCCGGGTTAGAATAGTGCCACTCCATGTCTTCCCGTGGATGTCGTAAGAGGCGACTCAGGGAAAAAGGGCTTGTAGTATTGTTAGGCGATGGGCTTGCAACCTGTCACTAATACACTAGTAAACTTCTTGGCCTGATTGTGCAAAATGTGGTTACAGAAATATCAACAAGTCTTTTTAGAGTTGTTGGTATTTCTGTAGCTCTGCCTACCCCACTCTGGGAATGAAGGCGCGATGTTATGTATGTATGTATGTATGTACAGTCAAGGTCATAAATATGTATACACTTTAGTACCTTGTCACTTTAATCGCTGTGACAATTTCATATGGCAGTTGAAACATGACGATAAATAGACAAGGTACTAAAGTGTATACATATTTATAACCTTGACTGTACACACACGACACGGATTTGGGAGTGACCCTGCCTCCGAAGCCAACGATCTTATGTTCAAATCCCGGTAAGGGCAGAAATTTGTGTGATGAGCCCAAATATTTGTTCCTGAGTCTTGGATGTTTTCTATGAATTTAAGTATGTATTTTTCTGTTTAAGTATGTTTATCGTTGTCTAGTACCCATAGTACAAGCCTAGAGCTTAGTTTGGGACTAGGCCAATTTGTGTGAGATTGTCCCCTGATATTTATTTATTTAATATTATACTTGACCATATTTTTCTGAGACTGTTCAAAATACTCGATAGTTTCTTTTATTGTTTTTAAGAATAATAGTAAATTTGTTGAAACAAAATACGTGGTTACAATCCGATGGATACCAAACTCGGCGCCTGAATCTTGAGACCCACGGAATTTGTTTGAATCTTTTTTTTTATGTTAAGGAGAAGGCACACGAGCACTCAGGCCACCTGATGGTAAGTGGAATCTGAGCCCCATAGACATTTGAATTCTCAAGACTATAATCCCAAGACCTCAAATGCGTTGCCAACCCTGAGGACTACGATGGAATGCCTCTATGCTAGTAATTTCACCGGTTGTCTTATCCCTACGCCGGAACACAACAATGCGAATGTTGCTTGGCGGGTGGTTAATGGATAAGATGGTGGTAGCGATCCGGACGGACCCTGCACACCGTCCTACCACCACTAAACCCTACTTCTTCCTACCTAAACCCTATCTTCGAAATCCTACGACCTTTAACGATGATTTATGATTTAATAGTTGAGTATTTATAACTTCTTAATTCTAGTAAAACAGTTTCTTAATAAATGTCGTGGTTTTAAAGTAAACTGTAAGTATTTGAATTTGACGCTGCCAGTAAGGCGCGCGCAAACTACGAGTATCTATCTCAAGTAATTCTCACAGAAGCTCATAAATCCATCCCCTTTTATTTAAGTGTGAGCGTGGAATCATATGAGGCTTCTAGGTAGCGGTAAAATTTAGTCACAAATATTATCTTAACCTATCACGAGGGATTTTATGTTAGAACTCTATAGTAATTAAACTGAGAATCTGAGCGAGAGACTGACTAACCTCTATTCAGGTGCGATAAAACGATATCGTGTTTGACACGTTTAAGAATCGTTTATGTCACAGTCGCCATTATTGTAAATGACATAAGAGTTATCAAAACGTTGACAATACGGAAACACGTCAAATACGATATCGCTATAACGCAGTTGAATAGAGGCCCAGGTCAAAAACGATATCGTTATTACCGTGTAGAATCCCAGCCCAGGTTTGATGCAGCCAACGCCAAAGCGTGCGAGTGAGAAGTCCGCTGCACGTGTTTACAGTGCGCGGGTGGCATTATCATTGTTAAAAGCAGCAAAATGGCGAGCCTGACTTTAGCCCTTATTTCGTGTACGCCGGAACTCGAGAGTCAGCTATTTGTTTCTCGTCTCGAATGGAGGCGAAACTCTCGAGTTCGAGAAGTCTCGAGCAGAAACCCTACTGCGGACGGACGGGCGGTCGGACGGACGGAGGGACGGATATGGCGGAACTATAAGGGTTCCTAGTTTGACTACGGAACCTTAAAAAAAAAACATATTACAGAAAAAGTTAAACTAACCATGCCTCTTTTATGTTGTTCGTTCTAGTTTATATTTCATGTACGGAACTCACACTTGACCTGCTTTTTATCAAGTTTTTATTTCTTACCTGTTTGTTTGTCTGTTCTATAGGTTGCACTTAATGTTAAACGAACATTCCGATGAGATAGACTTGAAACTTCCAACACAGCTCAAGTCTGAATGTCATTCGTGTTAATGTTAGGTAGGTACTTACTTCTCTCAGCTATCTCAATATATCTTTTCTTCTCCACTGCACTCATATAATCTTCATCAGGCCCTATAATTAACTCTGGAGCCTCTTCATCATCAGGGAACAAGATCGAGTCCTCATCTTTAGGCCTCGGATTGACTCCATAATTAGGCCTCTTGGTTACAGGCCTATTGGTTACAGGCCTATTGGTTACAGGCCTATTGGTAATCGCAGGCCTGTTATCTACAACCGCAGGCCTCACTCCAGGCCTATTCACCAAAGGATTATTAGTCGTATAATAACCATTTCTATCAGCATTCACAGTCGCTCTATAATTATTTGCCTTTGGTTTCTCTGTGTAATGATTTATAGCATTTACTTTTCCATCGTATTCTACATTACTGTTATAAACTTGAGAGCTCTGAACTTTATTATCATTGATAACCCTCCGACTAGGTTCTTTTGTTCTTCTAGGTTTGGCTGTTGTATAATTGTTATTAGATGTCGTCTTCCTTCTTCTGTTTTCTTGTTCATCCCAATTGCTAAATTGCGATGAAAAGTCACCTTTTCTATTATCTTCGTATGATTTAGTAGTTTGCTCACTTCTTGTCGTTTGTCTGTAATAATATCTGGTTTGATCAGGTGTTGTTCTCCTGGTCGTTTGGTCATATATCTGTCTTGTTGGTGGCCGATTTGTGACATACGGTTGTAGCCCTTGAAATAAGTCTCCTGAAAAACGAAAAGAAAAGGTTAAAAAGTGTAAAGAAGGTAAACGAACACATGCCACAATGGCAAGTGGGATCTGTGACCCATTGACTTGTGTATTCTGAAGACTACAATCTTAAAATGCGTTGCCAACCCTGAGGACCAAGGTGGAATGACTCTATGCTTAGTGGTGGTAGGACCCTGCACGGGGTCCTACCACCACTAAATTCTGTAGCTCTGCCTACCCCACTCTGGGAATGAAGGCGTGACGTTATGTATGTATGTATGTATGTATGTATAGAAAGATAAATTAGATAGAGATAAAAAACCTACGTAAAATTAAAACTAAACAATTAAATTTAACTTAAAATAACTAAATTACAATAGAAAGATATTCAAATTTAATATTATAAGGGAGAAGAAGGGTCATACACAGATTTAGGTTACCTTCTTTCCTGTGGACACACCGAAAGTTAATAAATAAATATCAGGGGACAACGTCACACAAATTGACCTAGTCCCAAACTAAGCTCTAGGCTTATATAGAGAAATACAGACTTAAATACATAGAAAACATCCAAGACTCGGGAACAGATATTCGCGCTTATCCCACAAATATCTGCCCTTACCGGGATTTGAACCCAGGACCGCTGGCTTCTGAGGCAGGGTCGCTCCCAACTAGGCCAACGTGTCGTCTAGGCCAAAGTTAACGTTTTTAAGGCCTAATTTTCTGACTAAGCCCATTCTCGCAAAAACACCGTCAGGACTGCTAGACCTATCAATTATCATATAAAAACAAAACTTATATGCACACAAGCTCTTAACTATAGACCACAGGAGAGACAAATTTTGTTTTTAAGAGTGCGTATGACCCAGAAACCTGATAATAATAATGTGCTCACCGAAAAACTGTGACCTCACAGAAGTTGTCAAGGCGAGCAGAAACATGACACGGAAGCTCGGCGCCATGTTTGTTCGGGCAATCTGGAAGGAAACGAACCAGTTCTGAGAAAGGTAGGTATAATTATATAGGCTCTCTTCTGTGTAAGGTTATTAATTTATAAGACCGTTGACTCACTTATTGACATCTCTTTTGTTTTACTTTCCGCGCTGTTATTGTATGTGGAGTTCAGTATAACGAATTAAGAGGCCGTAAACGAAATTTTGCCAGTTTTGCTTATTTTCGTGATTTTACAGTTTAAATACTGCTTTTCTATAAGTTTTAATGCACATTATGATATATCATTTCAGTTATGATCGAATGAATGAGCTACTTTTTTATCTTTGTCGAGAATTTAAATTCGGGATTTAGGTTATTTTAAAACATTATATATTGCTATTTAATTTTTAATTTTTGGATGTGTTTTTAAGATAATGGATTGATTTTGAACTGAAGTTTATTACCGTTCTTTTAATTTTATGAACGAGTGTTTTAAGAAGCCGAAATTTAATACTATTTTTTGTTCATTTTCTATAAAAAATTTACCAAGTTCATAATTTTTTTACACAAAGAAATATATGAAGGTGGTAATAAGTAATTCATAAATTTTTTAGACAACTTTTACAGCAATCAATTGCTATTTTTTTATACCTTTAAGACGTCAAAACGATTCGTAAATATGCTATTTTCTAAACCTCTTACAGCTAAACTCACGAAACAGGCGCCAGTTTCAGGTCGATTAATCAAAATTAAATAATAAAAACAAAAAGTATTTCATACATTCGTTGCAAATCGAAATTATCTTTCGTGTTGCGCATTAAAATTTGTAGAAGTAAAGTATTTCAACGGTAAAATCACGTCTGTAAAATCACGAAAATCAGCGAAATCGGCGAAATTACGTGTACGGCCTCTTAATAACCTAGCCAAAAATACATTTTTGAGACAAGCTTTTTTTGGCATAGTCATCTCATCACCTGCTTATCAAGACGATTCTAACGAGCCCTAACTCGACGGGTCTCCATCATCAAATTAGCTTGATAGTGCCATATGTATGCTAAATTTCAGCTCAATCGGATAACGGCAAGTGACTGGAAAATGGATTGCAAATTTTGACGGACCACTTACATACATACTTACATACGAGAGGGCCTCTATTGGACGTGTTTTAGAATCGTTTATGTCACAGTCGCCAGAATTGTAAATGACATAAGAGTTATCAAACGATGACAATACGGAAACACGTCAAAGACGAGAAAGAAAGTAAGAAAAGAAAAAGAAAAATACATTTATTCACTATAAACAACCAGACATAAAAAGTAAAAACAGTAAACAAAAAACAGAAAAACAAAGCGGTGGGTGTGTCTTCGTGGCAGTGAACCGGACACTAGCTCAGCATGATGCTGGGTGCTAGGCACCTGCAGCGGTCGTACCTACACTGTTTTACAGAAATTCATTTCATATGATGTATCACTTCGCAGAATGTTCATTTCGTAGAAAGCTAATTTCTGCCGTTACCTTACTGTTTTCAGATTATTTTTTGGTGGTCACCGGTCTAACCTAACCTAACCTACGTAACTCATGCTTAAGATAAGCTGAAAACGTTAAGGTTTCAGCAGAAATTAGCTTTCTATGAAATGAAAATTCTGCGAAGTGATACATTTTGTGAAATCAGTTTCTGTAAAACAAGGGGACACCACCTGAAGCACTGACTTTCAGCCAGCACCGAGTGCGACAGACGGACGGAACGTTGTACAAACTAGTAAATAAATGAAATGTAATTACTTACTATTAAACAAATAATACTCATATAGAGATATATTAAGGGAAATAAATAAAACCTTTACATATTCATACAAGGGTTAACTGGAAGAGATCCCTTAAAGGGATAAGTTCGCCTTTGTACATCTTTTTATTATTATTCATTGTATTGTTTTGGTTTTTCTTTAGTACAATAAAGTGTTTACATACATACATACATACATACTTTAAATAGAAAAGGTACCTACTTAGCTAGTATACAGCATTGGCAATTCAAGAAATAAAACTCCCCTACACGTAACGTGGGGACGTATTTTTTTTCTCGTGTACCCTATAGTGTGGGGTGTCGTTGGATAGGTATTTTATAGTACATTTTGATACAAGTGCGCAAAGTATGTCATTTTACACGAGTCCCGAAGTATCGACTCGGGACGAGTTAAAATGACAGTTCCGCACGTGTATCAAACGACGTTTTTTAATACATTTGCGAAAAAATATCAATGAAACAAAATAAATCAGTAAATAAAACTATTACAAGAGACATTTTTACTTTTAATTGACACAGACTTTATGAAACGGCAACGGTTGTGACCATTCGGTCAAATAAAAAAAACAGTAATTTAATTACCTATATTTAAAAATCAAAAAGTATAATTCTCTATTAACCAGCGGTAATGCATAAAGGTGGATTCACATACGCCGTACTGGGCTGGGCCCGGTGTAATGTGAATTCACCTTAATACGCAACTATCTAATCATTCGTAATACTAATTCAGATTCAGCCATCTTGTAAGGGCTGTTTTTTTTATATTACCTAGATACATTTTATGTGTGTATGTATGTATGTATTTAATTGTAATATTTTAAATAATATTACCTATGTATAGTCTCAATGCTAAATGACGTAATCAAAAAGTGGTTGAACATGCAAACTCTTTGGTTGGATGCACGGCTTGGAAGTTGAAACAAAATTACATTTAAAAAAAATGGAGAACGATAACGCACTAGTGCGTAATATCCAACTTTCCGCACGATATACAGCTACGAAAAGTACCACTATTTGAGCAACTGTGTTAAAAAAAATATTATGGGTTTGCAAAAACAATTTTTCGATTAAAGGATCCGTTTATGAACTATTAAGCTTTAAACCGCTAATTTTTGTTGTGTGTCCTCCCCCCACAACCAAACAGCCAAAACTACAAATACTACCATTCCAAAAAAAATACCTAAATGTAAGCATATATAATGAATTTAACAGGAATACCATCACGACTAAGTTGACATCATTGGATCTTGAGATACAGGCGATTAAAGTGTTTATAACTACTAAAAATCATCTACTTAAGACAGCACCAAATGACGTTAAATAGAAAATAAGTTATTACTTGTTCATTTTTATGTTTATAATAGATACTTAAAGACTTCGGAACCCTACACTGAGCATGGTCCGACATGCTCTTGCCCGGTTTTTTTTTATCTTTAAGCACTAAAACGTACCATGAGCTACTTGGCATTCGTATTTCGGCCGTGTAATGCAAATCTGGTTTAGTCGGTTTCACACATATAAATAAACATCACAGGACAATCTCACAGAAATAGACCTAGTCCCAAACTAAGCTCTAGACTTGTACTATGGGTAAACAGGGTAGAAAAAATCTATGGGCCCTGGAGGGGAACTATCTTAAATTCTTTACTTAGCTCATTTTACTGAAAGGAAACATTCCTTTATTTTTTTAAATACACTAAACTGCATTCAAAGATCTTCTAAAATTGGCTTGTCTCACCCGGGAATCGACCCAACCCATTTAAAAAAAACCATCGCTATTTTATAATACGAATCGGTTGGACTATTTATTGTTCAAATTTGTCTTATAAATATTTTGTCTTAGACTTTTGTATTATTAAGAAAAAAAAAATTTTTTTAAAGTTAAATCATGATAAAATTATTAAGATTATTTTCTTTTTAACATCCGTCTACGTTAAAAAATGTTCATGTTGAGATATGTGTTCTTCGTATTGATGATAAAATAAAATTAACATTTAGTTTTCACTTTTTTATGTCAAAGACAAAATGTTTATAAGACACATTTTGTCCTGAACAAATAATACTACTGATTCGTATCATAAAATAGCGATTGTTTTTAGTTGGTTCGATTCCCGGGTGAAACAAGCTAATTGTTTGAATTCAGTTTTGTTTCTTTTAAAAAATAAAGGAATGTTTCCTTTCAGTAAAATACAATACAATACAAAACACTTTATTGTCCACCAAACAAAAACATTACACAGAATTTTCACAATTTAGAAGACCCAGGTAAACAACAGGCGGTCTTATCGCTGATTAGCGATCTCTTCCAGACAACCTTAGAAGGGAAAAGGTGCAAGTGAAAAAAAAAAAAAAATAAGTTGTAAAATGATTTTACTAAAGGATTTAAGGTAGTTCCCCTCCAGGGCTCATAGATTTTTTCCACCCTGTATACTAGACAACGATAAACATACTTATATAGAGAAATACATACTAAAAAACATAGAAAACACCCAAGACTCAGGAACAAATATTCGCGCTCATCACACAAATATCTGCCATACCGGGATTTGAACCAGGGACCGCTGGCTTCGGAGGCAGGGTCACTCCCAACTAGGCTAACGTGTCAGACGAGTATGTACTCGACTAAATTCCCCGTAGTACCCATGGTTAATACTTTAATTATACTTACAATACGTAATTACTATGCATTACGCATTGTTTACGATTATTGCTTATAAACTGTATTAATTTCGATGGACAGAGCACATAACTGTTTTTTATTAGCTCACCACTGGGTTAGTGCATGTATACTTATCGGTCGTAACTCATGAACAGAGAGTGAAAGTAGGTTCCAGTTAGAAACTGTGTTTACTTACACAGTTTCAGTCTTAAGGAATAAATATAATTAGCTACAAACCGGCCAAGAGCGAGTTGGAAAGGTTCCGTATCACCGTAATATAGTAAGATAGACCAAGTGTAACGAAAAGCAAGTTTGACTGCTGACTGCAAAGACTGCGTATTTTGATTATGTCGTCTATATATAAATAAATAAAATAACTAAATAACTCACAGGACAATGTCTCACACATTGACCTAGTCCCAAACTAAGCTCTAGGCTTGTACTATGGGTACTAGACAACAATAAACTTACTTATATAGAGAAATATATAGTTAAATACTTAGAAAACATCCAAGACTCAGGAACAAATACTCGTGCTCATCACACAAATATCTGCCCCTTACCGGGATTTGAACCCAGGACCCCTAGAGAATGCTACAAGCTTGACTAAGCTTAAGGTTAAACAGTTATCAAAAATTAGTTAGGTGAATACAATGCTTTTTTCCCCTTTCAGTTCAATTTGTGTGACATTGTCCCGTGATTTATTATTTATTATTATTAGTGTAAGATCGATGTTTTTTCATTTTTTATTATAGAGATTTTTAATAAACCTAGAAATCTAAGCGATTTTCTTAAGGTGATAAGTAGTAATAGATGCAGAGTGACTTTAGAAAATTTACAAAAATGTTAAAATGTAATTTATTTCCGTTTGTCCTTTAGCTGATTTCAACATCCAGGGTTTTTAGAAACACTTTTAGAATGTCTTCCGGAATAGGTATGTATCTACTCTTTATTGGACATAAACCCAAGAAAGTACACGCACACGCACATAAAATTTAAGAATATCTTACGGACCCGCAAAAATAGGCCCGGATTTAATCCGTTGATCAAGAAATTACTGAGACGATAATAACTCCGTCATCTACTAACAATCCGAGAACTTTCTATCCCGATGTTTACAAGCTTTTATTTATTTGTTCTTAGTTCCTTTGTTTGTCATATTGGTTCAGATTGCAAGACCATTTTGAACCACTTTTCGTTATAGTAATGGGCTAAGTTTGGAATATAAAAATGATCAGATGCCAATGCAATATTATGGTATTTATGGTATTGTGTAGGTTGAAGACGTCACCTCTATGGCCCTATATTTAAAATAGGAACGGAAGGTTCTCAAAAATACTTTTAAGAGTTACGTTAAGCGTAAACTAATTTCTAAAGCATATTATAGTATTAAAGACTATATTAACGATAACAATGCTTGGGACTGAATTGCTTGTAATAAAATGTTTAGTCCTTACGACAAAAGGTTGCGAACGTCGAAAAAAAAAAGACATCCGACAGAGTTTCTTACAGGTTCTTCTCTGATCGGTCGCGATTTGAACCTGCAGTCAATTTAGGCTAAGTCGCTACTATGACGTTTCAAAAGAGTTTATTATTTGTAAACCTACTTGAATAAAGATTATTCTGATTCTGATTCTGATTCTTAGACAGAACCTCTGAAGATTTGATAATAATGTTTTATAAATAAGCAACATGAAGCAAACATGTCAATAAAATAATATGTCATAGGTACTAGGTATTATCTATTCAGTGTTTATACGTTGGAGCAGATTTGACAATGGAGTCGGATGGTGGCGACAGGATCTCAAACTGAATAAATAGTATAACAACATTAAAAACGGTCAAGTGCGAGTGGGACTTGCACACGAAGGGTCACGAAAATTTATTGTACGAGGTCCTCTCTTTATTTATTTTACTTTATATAGTTTATCTCCAAACACAGCCTGCTGACAGACAGACAGACAAACAGACAGAGGCACCCTTTGAAATCATAAAAATTATGACGGAAACACAAAAATATAAGGTTTTTCCTTCCTCAGTTGATCAACGTCGTTCGCGACAACCAACGAACACCAACCGTATTGTAATTATGATAACTGGTCGTTAAAGCCAACCTGATTTATAAATACCATTCAGAATTGTGAGTCAATTAACTTAAATGACTCACAAATACTTGGCGAACGTGTCAATGTTTTCATTTGTGGGAATTACCAAGCCTGGATATTTCTATGTAAATTTACGCATTTATTGGCTACGTTTTGTTTGGAAGCTATGTACCTATATGGCGCTGAATTTGTTTGTGACGATTCATGTACAAAGTTCTATTGGCTTGGGTTAGTTATTTGAGAATAAGGTACTAATATGTTCAGTTCATTGTACACTATACTCCAATATGCACAGGGCTCAATCTACCGTTATAATAAAGAAGGCGGCTAAGTGAATAGTTATAAGTTATGCATACATAACATCACGCCTTCATTCCCAGAGTGGGGTAGGCAGAGCTACAGGAATACCAACAACTCCAAAAAGACTTGTTGATAATTCTGTAAACACATTTTGCACAAGTAGGCCAAGAGAATGAAGGGAATGGGAATAAAGGCATGACATTATGTATGTAGGCTAAGATGTTTACCAGTGATTTAGTGACAGGTTGCAAGCCCATCACCTAACAGCACAAGCCTTTATTCCCTTAGTCGCCTCTTACGACATCCACGGGAAGACATGGAGTGGCACTATTCTAACCCGGCAACCACACGGGCATAGTTATAGTAAGTATCATTTTAAATTTAATTGTAAACTATTTTGAACAGAAGCACGTTGGAGCCAACTTAATTAACCTTGCGTGCTTGTGTTTAGTCCATCGGAGTAAATGTAGGTACTCTTTAACCGATCATATCTCCTTGCGTGTGATATCCATGGACTTATTTCTCTACTAGCGACCCGCCAGCGGCTTCGCCCGCTGCATTTTTTTTTTCTGGACAATTTTAAAAAAAAAGTATCCTATGTTATTTCTAGTACCTCCCAGAATATGTGTACAAAGTTTCATGATGATTCGTCAAGTAGTTTTTGCGTGAAAGCGTAACAAACATCCACGCTTTCACATTTATATTATTAGTAAGGATTAAGTTCATGGTTATTGTCTAAAACTCGATATTGTCGAAATACGATCGCTACCTCCATCTTATCCATTAACCTAGCACCAAGCAGCAACGTTCCCATTGTGGAGTTCCGGTGTACGGAAAAAACAACCATTTCGCCGCCGTGCCGTGTGGTTGCCAGGTTAGAATAGTGCCACCCCATGTCTTCCTGTGGATGTCGTAAGAGGCGACTAAGGGAATAAAGGCTTGTAGTAGTTTAAGGTGATGGGCTTGCAACCTGTCTCTAATACACTGGTACACATCTTAGTCAGTGTGTGCAACTCTGGGTTGGCAACGCATTTTGCGGTCTTGAGATTTCAAATGACGTGACGATGTGATCTACCAGTAACATGGGGCCCTATAGGCAAGATGCAAACGCTTCCAACGTTTTTCTTTTCTATCGCTCAAAATGTATGGGATGACATTCTCGTACGTTTCGATAAACCACGTGGTCGACTGTCATCCCATACATTTTGAGCGATAGAAAAGAAAAACGTTAGGAGCGTTTGCATCTTGGCTAGGGCCCATGATTAGTTCAATAACAAAACGAATCGAATCGCTTGTAAGCGCATATGCATGTCTTAAATGCTTTCTAGGTATTTAAGTATATTATTTATCTATATAACTGTCTATCGTTCTCTAGTACTCATAGTACAAGGTTTTAGTTTTAATTTCACTCATTCATTAATTTGTTCAACACGCGCTCAATATACCGAGGAGATGACATTATTGACACGGTATCGTCCGCACCAATCAGGAAACGATCTAAGCAGAAAAATAGACAGACAGAAAGAGTTAAAACTAATCTCAATTTTTTCTAAGCATCTTGAAACATATTGACGACACGTTGGCCTAATTGGTAGTGACCCTGCCTCCGAAGCCAGCGGTCCTGGGTTCAAATCCTGGTAAGGGCAGATTGCGTGATGAGCGCGAATATTTGTTCCTGAGTCTTGGATGTTTTCTATGTATTTAAGTATGTATTTCTCTATATAAGTATGTTTATCGTTGTCTAGTACCCATAGTACAAGCCTAGAGCTTAGTTTGGGACTAGGTCAATTTGTGTGAGATTGTCCTTTGATATTTATTATTATATATGAGATAATGGCAAGGGTAAGTAATAGTTAATTAGAACCAAATAGTTTTACTAATAGATTAATCTATAATATAAAAATGAATCGCAAAATGTGTTGGTAAGCGCATAACTCACCAACCTGGACCAATTTTACCAATTTTTTTTTACATGTTCGTTGAAGTCCAAGGATGGTTTTTACGGCGAGAAAAATTCGAATAATTTCCGGGAAAGTCAGAAATTTGCAGCGGGGCGAAGCCGCTGGCCGGCCGCTAGTAGTATACATATAAACACATTTCGTATAATTTCATGTGATATAAACATTCAGTTGAAAACGAACGGTCCTAATGAACTAAACGTGTAACGATGAAATTTAATGTTTTTTAGGGTTCCGTTGTCGAACTAGGAACCTTTATAGCTTCGCCGTGTCTGTCCGTACGTCCGTCCGTCCGTCCGCAGCCTAGCTCAGAGACTCTTAGTCACGCCCACAAAGTGATAAAATAAATATTCTTTTAATTATTGTACCTACCTCCCCTACACATAAAGTGTGGATGGATGTATTTTGTTTTTTTCGTCTACCCCATAGTGTGAGACGTTGTTAAATAGGTCTTTCAAAAATATTACGGGTTTGTGCAAAAAAAAAAACGATTAGGGATCTGTTCATGAAATATTAAGCTTTAAAGCAAGTCAAGTCCCCCCCCCCCCACCTACAGCCAAAACTACAAATACTAAAAATCTGAAAAAATACATACATACATACATAACATCACGCCTCAATTCCCAGAGTGGGGTAGGCAGAGCTACAGAAATACCAACAAATCTAAAAAGACTTGTTGATAATTCTGTAACTACATTTTGCAGAAGTAGGCTAAAATGTTTACCAGTGTATTCAAAAACAAAAAAAATAAAAAACTCTGAAAAAACAAATTGAATAAAAACGCGTATAACGAATTTAAAAGGAAAACTATAAGTAGACATCATTGGTTCTTAAAATACAGGCGATTAAAGTGTTTATACCTACCAAAGTCATCTAAGACGGTACCAAATGAATTTCAATAGAAAATTAGTTATTACTTGTTGATTTTTATGTTTGTAGTACTTCACGGCTTCGGACCCCACACTGAGCATGGTCTGACATGCCCCTGCCCAGTTTTTGATGTACTTAACAGGGAGTTACAATAGAAACGGTTTAATTATGCAAATTTTTAATTAACATGTTCAAGAGTTGTTTTGGAATTATACATCAATTATATTTAATTGGATTCAAGTAATTTGTAAACTAATGATGTTGCATTAACACATAATAAGGTTGCCACGTTTTTATAAGATACTAGCTTCTTTCCGCGACTCCGTCCGCGTCGAAGTCGTGTATCGGTATTCCTACGGGAACTGCCCTATTCCAGAACCTAACCTATATGTGTGTCAAGTTTAAACCGTTGAGTGTTTAAAGAGTGATTGAGTAACAAACATCCCTGTGCAGGGTCCGTCTAGATCGCTTCTACCATCTTATTCATGAACCACCGCCAAGCAGTGTTCGCATTGTTGTGTTCCAGTGTGGGGATAAGACAACCGGTGAAATACCTAGCATAGAGGGATTCCATCTTAGTCCTCAAGGTTGGCAACGCATTTGAGGTCTTAGGATTATAGTTTTAAGAACATTGACTTTCCGGCGGAAGTTTCATATCAACTAATAAGTGGGAATACGGAAAAGTTTAAAATAAAATAAATGTTAAAAAAAAAAGACATTAAAAACGCAAAAATAACTTGGTTTTGGTTTTTTTTAACATTCATTTTATTACTTTTGGAGGCGTCACCAATGCGATGCCGGTCTCGAAGAAATGTAATGATACCCTTTTTATAAAGACCCATATTATTGGGAAAATCACAGCAGAAAGTTCATTCCAAATTATTTTAGTATGCGCCAAAAACATTCTAGATAACCGGGGCGTGGTTGAGCGCATTAAATAAATATTAAATAAATAAATATCACGGGACAATCTCACACAAATTGACTTAGTTCCCAACTAAGCTCTAGGCTTGTACTATGGGTACTAAACAACGATAAACCTACTTATAAAGAGAAATAAATACTTATATGCATAGAAAACATCCAAGACTCAGAAGCAAATACTCGCACTCATCCCACAAATATTTGCCCTTACCGGGAACCGAACCAAGGCCGTTAATGACAAAAATTAAGAAGGGCGCTTTTCAAAAAAAGTTTACATCGTTAAGGACAAAAATTAAGAAAATTTCACTTTTTTATTTCGTCACGAAAATTAGCTTACATTTAGATACGTTAATTTTCGTGATGAATTGGAAAAGTTAATGTTTCTTAATTTTTGTCCCTAACGATGTATAACTTTAATTGAAAACCGCCTAGAAATTTTAACTTTTCCATTTCGTCACGTTAACGTATCTAAATGTACGACTAATTTTCGTACACTTGTTTTGAAAACCGCCCAGAAATTTTAACTTTTTCATGTCATCACGTTAATGTATCTAAATGTACGAGTAATTTTCGCGACGAAATGTAAAAGTGAAAGTTTCTTAATTTTTGTCCTCAACGATGTACAGTTTTTTTGGAAAACGCCCAACTTTCAACGTCGTCAAAAACTAACTTTAACAATTAAATGTCTTCGAGTACCGTGGTTAGTTATGCATGACAGACCCATACATTACGCCATGTTGCTACTATACATGACGGTGCAAGGCCACTACATCTCGTTATCGACCCATAATCTGTCCGTGTGTCTGTCCTGCGTAGGCGGATTGACATCCGGGATTGCAATCAGTACTTACTGTTTTGTTTACCCAAGTTTCCAAGAAGGATTATATGAACAAAAACATTTTATACAAAAAAAAAGACGAAAATATGGGTGTCTATCATTTTATCGAAACACCTTTCATCGAATGTATCATTTCATCGAATTTAATTTCATGGAACGCTATTTTCTGCTGAAACCATAAAGGTCAAGGTATCTTAATGTTTAAGATGGTTTACCATTGAATTGCCGACAGTCTTTTAATCGAATATTATTTCAAAGACAACGTTTCAAGTATTTTCATTTCATCGACAAGTCATTGCGTCGAGGACTCAATACTAGGTAATTTGAAACGAGGTCTTTTAATTGGTAGTTGACTTATTTCAATCAAATTTATGTCATGACTAATCATTTCGGGATTTTTTCATTTGTTTTTTTTTAAAACGCAATCACTCACTCTGCGCGATTACAGCTATGTGTGTTATGATTGACCATTGATATAATTTAATAATAGTAATGTGTCATGCTATCTGTTAACAGTTCATTTTCTTGGGGGTCGCAGTTCTAACCTAACCTAACCCACTTCTGTCAACAGTTCATTTTCTTGGGGATCGCAGTTCTAACCGAACCTAACCCACTTCTGTCAACAGTTCATTTTCTTGGGGATTGCAGTTCTAACCGAACCTAACCCACTTCTGTCAACAGTTCGTTTTCTTGGGGGTCGCAGTTCTAACCAAACCTACTTTGAAAGCCTCATAGGACATATAAAATTGTATTAAAGTAATACGTCGAAGAAATGAATTGCATTGTTTTATAGCTGTACCAATTAAGATAATTGGTAACAAATCAGCGATTAAGTAGTATTCGTTGATTAGTATTTCCACGTAGTAAGATAAATTTAAATAAATAGTAGTTGAAATAAAATTACGCCAAACAATATTACTAGTACTAAAGTTTCGATGAATCGTTGTCAATGAAATAATATTCGATGAAAAGGTTGTCGACAAAACAGTTTAAGATACCCTGAAAACATTATGGTTTCAGCAGAAAATAGCGTTCGATGAAATTAAATTCGACGAAATGATACATTTGATAAAGTGATGAGTTACCCAAAAATATAGTAGGGATTTAAGTACAAAGCGAACATATCCCTTTAAGAGATCTCTTCCAGTTAAACTTTGAGCGATTGAGAAATAATTAATGACAAATAATAGCCTGTAAATGCTTGTAGTACTGTTAGGCGATGGGCTTGCAACCTGTCACTGATACACTGGTAATCAACTTAGCCTAATTTTGCAAAATCTGGTTACAGAATTATAAACAAGTCTTTTTAGAGTTGTTGGTATTTCTGTAGCTATGCCTACCCCACTCTGGGAATGAGGGCGTGATGTTGTGTATGTGTGTGTAAATAATAGCCTAAATAAGTGCAACACTAAAGGAAATTATGGTATATGGTAGCTGTTATCCGCGACTCTGTCCTCGTAGAAATTGTTTATCGGTATTCCCTCGGGAACTGTCCAGTTTTCCGGGATAAAGTAGCGTGAAAATATAATGGCGGTCATGGTGCGGCGTGCGGGCTGCTGGGGATGTTGTCTTTTTTACCTTAAGGTTATATTATCGACTCAAAATCTCTTCACTGTACTTTGCATGTATTTTTTTCATTTTATTATTTAACTTAGTTTTGTAAGTCCTCTTACGCCTGAAACACAGGAACTTCCTAGCTCAGGCACGCTAGTTATTTGTCTTTTGATATTTTTAGCCTAGTGTTATATATTGTAAAATAAGTGATATGAATAAATATTTATTATTATTATTATTATTATTATTATATTTTCTCGCTGCTGGGGTGAAAAATTGTATGTGCAACACAAGACCAAAGTTACTTGCAGCTCGTGTCTTTGAATCGCATTCTAACCCAGAACCCTTCGCTTGCTCGGGATTCAAAATCAATCATCATTTGCTCTCTTGCCGCACATTTTTTTTTATCTCACGCTCGCAGCAAGATCGTTTTTAGGGTTCCGTAGCCAAATGGCAAAAAACGGAACCCTTATAGATTCGTCATGTCTGTCTGTCTGTCCGTCCGTATGTCACAGTCACTTTTTTCCGAAACTATAAGAACTACACTGTTGAAACTTGGTAAGTAGATGTATTCTGTGAACCGCATTAAGATTTTCACACAAAAATAGAAAAAAAACATGAATTTTGGGGGTTCCTCATACTTAGAACTGAAACTCATATTTTTTTTAATAAACCCATACGTGTGGGGTATGTATGGATAGGTCTTCAAAAATGATATTGAGGTTACTAACATATTTTTTTTCTAAACTGAACAGTTTGCGCGAGAGACACTTCCAAAGTGTTGAAATGTGTGTCCCCCCCTGTAACTTCTAAAATAAGAGAATGATAGAACTAAAAAATATATATGATGTACATTACCATGCAAACTTCCACCGAAAATTGGTTTGAACGAGATCTAGTAAGTAGTTTTTTGAATACGTCATAAAAACATTGATCAAAGCTACAACGAACTTTTATATTATGTTACTTGCTGCTACCCCTTTTTTTGCTCACTGTCTTCTAACAGTAAATCATCCTTTTTGATATGCTCAGGTGAAAAGCGTATTTCTTTCTGGTCGGCTTTGTAAGTAAAGTTGTTCACCGCACCGACCGCATCCTGGTGGATAGACAAAATCGCTATACCTAATCCACCCGTCATGTCGCTGCTTCATCAACAATGGCCCATGTTCGTGCTTCCGTAGCAATAAATGTACTTTCGACGACACGGTGGCCTAGTTGGAAGTGACCCTGCCTCCGAAGCCAGCGGTCCTGGGTTCAAATCCCGGTAAGGGCAGATATTTGTGTGATGAGCGCGAATATTTGTTCCTGAGTCTGAGATGTTTTCTATGTAATGAAGTATGTATTTCTCTATATAAGTAAGTTTATCGTTGTCTAGTACCCATAGTACAAGCCTAGAGCTTAGTTTGGGACTAGGTCAACTTGGGTGATATTTATTTTATTTTATTTATTTATCGACATAACACATATCATAAACCCTCTATGATGAGTTCAAAAACAAATTGTGACTATAGTACCCGGCCGATGAGAAGTCAACCCTGACAGCTGTCATCGCAGTACAATTTATAGTCTATTCTTAGGTTTGAGGTTGATTCCGGTAACCTTCGGGGAGGGAAGATGGCCGATTGAAAAATGCCCGGCTTTTATTTTTGATTTATTCTGTTTACTGATTTACTCTATTCACTTGACATTGGCGAAATCACTGTGTGGACCGCCATTTAATAAAAAAAAAAAAAAAGAAGAAGAAGGTTTGAGGTTATAATTTGTACTGGAATGACAGGTGTCAGGATTTACTTCACAACGGCCGTACACTAAAGCATAAAGATAAACTGTTTTGTAAGAACAAATTTGTCACCAGTGAAAATGTTATTATTGCTTAATAATAACATCAAATTTTATTTGACCTCAATTCTAGTATCACTCTAGATGACATTTTATTCGAAATTAATGATAATTAACAATAGAGGCCTACTCTAGTTTGTCTCTAAATTAAAAAAAGGAGTTAGTTTGCCGCCATTGTTAGGGTTCCGGAGCCGAATGGCAAAAACGGAACCTTTATAATTTCGTCATGTCCGTCTGTCCGTCTATCCGTCTGTATGTCACAGCCATTTTAGTCAGAGCCAATTGGCACTATATAAATGAAATTTGGAGAATAGATGTATTCTACGAACCGCTATACAATGATGTAGTAAAATTGAAAAAAAAATATATTTAGGGGTGGCACTCCATACATGTAACTAGGGGACGAAAAAAGTTTTTTTGAGCTACATCAGCGTGTGGGGTATTTTTAGATAGGGCTTCCAAATTGATACAGAGGTTTTTAAGTGACTTTTTTACATAAGTGAACAGTTAGCGAGATATACGCTTCTAAAGTCGTAAAAATTCTGTCCGGGTGGGTAGCTTTTGAACTGTTAAATAGAACATTCTAATAAAAATTACAGTAGTAGAACATACGAAATTCTTCCAACCAAAATTGTTTTGAACAAGATACGCTGTGTAGTTTTTGAGATTTTAATAAAATGCGGTTTTTTTTAATAGATAGGGTGATTGAAGAACAATTTTTATATGTATAATACTTTAATCCAGAGTGAAGCGAGGGCGGGTCGCTAGTAATAGATAAAGCAGTGTATGTAATCGTACATAATTAGGCATTAAAACACTAGCCCGTAGGCTCGTTTCATAAACACATACTCGTGTTTTAATGCCTTTTATTATGTAACAGTCACATAAACTATGACGGAATAGTATTGACGATTTGGAAAAATACCAGTTGCGTGATTCGTGTGATTATTTTTATATACAATGGCCCCTAATTGATATTTAATTACTATCTCGTGGAAAAGATAAAAAACCTAACAATTAACAGATATATACGTGGTTTCGATGTCACGCGCCTATTTAAATTACGTGTCAGTGACACGCAACAGGTGAGGCGTGGTATTGTAAAACATCAGGGGGGAAATTTTGGATGCTCACCGACGGGAAATGACTTTAAAATCAATTTGTGCAGATATTTAATCTTCGAACGGGCCCACCTTTTGGATTTGATATCATATAACGCCTTTATCATATCACATCCAAAAGGTAGTCCCACTCGTAGATTCAATCGCTACTTTAAAAGTTAGTCATTGTTCGTCGGTTAGCTTCAAAAATTGGACCCCAGAGCAACAGGAAGTCAAGAATATCTAGGTAACACCTAAGTTGGGTGAAGATAGATCCACCATTCAAAGAAGTGTAGTGTTTTGACCAGGGTCTCTATTCTATTCGTTAAAAGCATATTCCATTTGACAATGTTATCGCATTGTTCTTAACTTGGCCGCAAGGGATTTGAATGATTGCTTGACATAATACCACAGAATGTATAATAGTACAAGTACATACATAACATCACGCCTTCATTCCCAGAGTGGGGTAGGCAGAGCTACAGAAATATCAACAACTCTAAAAAGACTTGTTTATTGAATTCTGTGACCACATTTTGCACAATCAGGCCAAGAAGTTTACTAGTGTTAGTAACGGTTGCAAGCCCATCGCCTAACAGTACTACAAGCCCTTATTCCCTTAGTCGCCTCTTACGACATCCACGGGAAGACGACGACGACACTTGACTTTTAATATTTTGTAAACGGATCCCTTGATCGAAAAAAGTATGTGTGAATATATATTTCTGTGCTTATATAATGTTGATATTAAACGTGGTAATTAATAAATGCTCTTTTCCTACTCGAAACATTTCACTTTTCTCAATCTTTCAAAATTTAGCTGTAACTTATTCCTTATTAGGATAAGTTCGCCTTTGTACGTGGGTAAGGACCAAAAACTTAGCCACGCTAACTCACTCAATTCAAAGTTAGCCATACATTTGTAGGGATAATTTTCGTGTCACAACGGAACTTTTTTCACTTTTGTCGTTTGTATGGTTAACTACGCTTAACTATGGTAGTGTTTACATACATACACACTGTCAAAATGTATGGAATTGATATAAGCGGTCAACGCGACTGATCGGCAGTTTGTGAAAATCCTGCAGAATGCATCTTGGTTAGGGCTTGCATCTTTTGATGGCCTTGCACATTGCATCACTACATAGTATAAAACAAAGTCGCTTTTTCTGTCCCTATATCCATATGTATGCTTAAATCTTTAAAACTAAGCAACGGATTTTGATGCGGTTTTTTTTAATAGATAGAGTGATTAAAGAGGAAGGTTTATATGTATAATACTTTAATCCGGAGCGAAGCGAGGGCGGGTCGCTAGTAGCTTATAATTTAATGCTTAATAATACTAAATAACTTAGTCATAACATCATGTAAACATTGTACGGTCAGCCTTATAAGAAGCTGATCACTATAGTGCTTTGTCACTTTAACGACTTGTTTGAACTGCAGCACTAATCTGTCAAAGGCGTTAAAGCGACGAGGTACAAAACTGAGCAGCTACTTATAACTTACTGTACCTTGTCTAGGGAACACGGTTAATTTAGGAGGACGTACAGAAACTTGGTTTAATGTGGTTGTTTTGCACCGTCATTCATAAGTCAATATAAATATTTTTATTGTTTAAGCAGGCTCTAAAGGTTCTAAAGGTTTCAATAAAATGCGGAATTATGGGGTTTTTTGGGTCAAAAAATCCATCTCTCAAGTCGTCATCTTTGGGAAAATTCGGGTTCCGAGGTATTTGACATATACTATACACCCGAGTAGGTACAACTCGGTCACTCAGGTACTTCAAAGTAATAAGGATAGATAAGTCAATTAATTCGTGTGGTTTCCAGGTTAGAATAGTGCTCCATGTCTTCCCGTGGATGTCGTAAGAGTCGACCAAGGGAATAAGGGCTTGTAGTACTGTTAGGCGATGGGCTTGCAACCTGTCACTAATACACAGGTAAACTTCTTGGCCTATTATAAACAAATTTTGTTGGTATTTCTGTAGCTCTGCCTACCCCACTCTGGGAATTAAGGCGCGATGTTAAGTATGTACGTAAATAAATTATAAAACACACATACTTACAAAACACTTTCACAAAACACAAGCGCAAAACTTCTTCACTTTATTTAATCACTATGTGCAATGTGCACCTTGTAAATCTTTAAGTACTAGTATTTTTATACACTAAGTTCGTATTTAATGTGTTTTTAATTATGCGAAACAGGTCCGGCTGTGGCGACTTGTTATTGCTTACTGATGGGATGACTCGGCGACGAGGCAACTCTCGCTACTACATGGCAGTGCTGCCGATTGAGTTACTAAATCATACTAAACTAACACCATTAAATAGGGAACATGCATAATTTTTAGGGTTCCGTAGTCAAACTAGGAACCCTTATACAGTTTGGTCGTAAAACTGGGCAAGAGCATATCGGACCATGCTTAGTATATGGTTCCGAAGACGTTAAGTACTACAAGTATAAAAAATCAACAAGTAATAACTTGTTTGGTGCTGTCTTAGATGATTTTAGATATCTCAAGGACCAAAGATGTCTACTTACTCATAGCCGTGATAGTTTTCCTTTAAAATTCTTAATATGTTCTTTCATTTAAGTTTTTTTTCAGATTTTTAGTATGAGACACTTGAGTCTAACATGAGTCCCATTTTCAGCACATCAAGATCTGATGATAGAATCTTGGAGAAATTGAGAGAACTCCTCAAATATTACCCACCACGACCACGGTTATGAACTCATGCCTTATACCATGCTTAACCTACGCTTGTCAGACGTGGAAGTTTAATAAAAAATCAGAAATAAAATTACTACGTGCCAACGTGCGAGCGCAGTATGCTAAATATAAAAAAAAAAAGACATACAAAAATACGAAACATCACAAAAGCAACAGACGGCTGGCACAAGCTCTTGCATTAAAATGGAAGTGGGTCGGACACGTAGCACGCCTTCAAGACCAGAAAAAAAGTGAGACCTTACAACAGGTGGGAGGATGAAATCAAACTCACAGCGCGGCGGGTCCAAACTGGACACAAACAGCTAAGTCCAGAGAAGACTGGCTCACTTTGGAGGAGGCCTTTACCTGCAGAGGGGTTCTTGGAGAATAACCGAGGGCAACAAAATTAATTAAAAAACTTAACTTACTAACATTAAAAACAATGAATTACTCATTTTTTGATATTAACAAAACTACTTTGTAAACCACTAATTCTGAAAGAAATAAAAGGTTTTTTATTTTTATTATACATATAGTGATTTTAGCATTTTTAGTGACAAGTCTAGCATTAACATTCAAAATGATTCGGTGAAGTGGAACTGATGATGAAGACCGCTGAGAGCCACCGGAACACCTCAACGGTACCTATTTCTAGGGTGGCGATAAGATAGTTGAGTGACTATAACGCAGCACATTCAAATGGTTGAAACATATGACCAAGGCGGTATCCTATCATAATATCGCACCTTTGGTAGAACAAGGGCAAAATATACAATGTGACTAAAGGGGCAATTGTGCCCTTGTCCACTAGAACAAAGGGAACAATGTACAATGTGACTAAAGGGGCAATTGTGCCCTTGTCCACTAGAACAAAGGGGACAATGTACAATGTGACTAAAGGGGCAATTGTGCCCTTGTCCACTAGAACAAAGGGAACAATGTACAATGTGACTAAAGGGGCAATTGTGCCCTTGTCCACTAGAACAAAGGGGACAATGTACAATGTGACTAAAGGGGCAATTGTGCCCTTGTCCACTAGAACAAAGGGAACAATGTACAATGTGACTAAAGGGGCAATTGTGCCCTTGTCCACTAGAACAAAGGGAACAATGTACAATGTGACTAAAGGGGCAATTGTGCCCTTGTCCACTAGAACAAAGGGAACAATGTACAATGTGACTAAAGGGGCAATTGTGCCCTTGTCCACTAGAACAAAGGGAACAATGTACAATGTGACTAAAGGGGCAATTGTGCCCTTGTCCACTAGAATAAAGGGAACAATGTACAATGTGGCTAAAGGGGCAATTATGCCCTTGTCCACTAGAACAAAGGGCACAATGTACAATGTGACTAAAGGGGCAATTGTGCCCTTGTTCTACCGAAAGTACGATATATAAAGTTCAGAATACATAATGGGTCACAACGCATAATGCTAAGGTCCTGGGACGTTAATGTAAAATAAAGTGGACTGTATATTATAGGGCTGATTTAATCTCCCGTTATTTGCAATTCCCCGGTCTACCATATAAAAATAATAAAATAACTAAATTTAGTCGTCCGACCGCGGTGGAGTCTCGTAAGGCGAGTGGCGGCCGCGTCGCTGCGGCCCCCCTCCCCCCGCGCGGATGTGCGACCGATTCCCAACACATATTAAACAATGGTTTTATTTCTAAAACCGTTAACTTTTCAGGGTTTTTTAAAAGGCTATTATATAGAACCCATTAGGTTAAGTTAGATTTGTTTTATAACAGTCCAGTGGTGCTAGACAAGTTGCATTCGACAATCGTTAGCGATTATGTTTCGATTGATAAATGTATGGAATTGACGTAAGCCACCGAGATAGTAACGTGACACTTACGTCAATTCCATATATTTTTCAATCGAAACATAATCGCTAGCGAGTGTCGAATGCAACTTGTCTAGCACCACAGGGCTGGAATTCTACAAGGTAATAACGATATCGTTTTTGACTAGGGCCTCTATTCAACTGCGTTATAACGATATCGTTATTGACCTGTTTCCGTATTGTCAACGTTTTGATAACTCTTATGTCATTTACAATAATGGCGACTGTGACATAAACGATTCTTAAACGTGTCCAACACGATATCGTTATAACGCAGTTGAATAAAGGCCCTGAAAAATTTACGGTTTTAGGATAAAATCCATTATATATTATGACCATTATGTATTTTAAACTTTATACATTATGATACGTACCCGACTAAGGCGTTCCAGCGGCATTGCTTGTTTCTTATTCATTGAGATGTGCGACGACATAACAGTATATATGATCAGAAAGGTATGAAATAAAACCCCAGTAAGCTGTTATCGCATTCATTGACTAACGGGGTGACTTCTACGGTTGATTTTACTCTCACGGTCCAATAATACGGCTCAGAATGCGTTTTTCATACTAAAGAGGCTATTTCGAATCCTTAGATCCTCGCCAGGGGATGTTTTTAGTGAAATCTGATGATGGATACCCAGAGCATCGATACAGGACTTCCAGAGTGCCTAGGATACCCAACCGATTAAATTAATGTTTAGAAAAACCTCTAAAATGGCAATAAAAAAGAAGGAAATCCAAATGCTGTCCTAAACTCTCTCGCTGTGGTGTTAACTGATTGTTCGATCAGTTAGGTATCTTATGAACTTTTGGCCTCCTCTATTGAACCTCGGAGTATCCACCATTAAACCTCACTCAAAACAACCCCTGGCCAAGAACCAAGGCTTCGAAATAGCCTCATTCGTATGAAAAACGCACTCTGACCCGTAATATTTGACCGCGAGTGTATTTTTGGCTTTAATAAATAATTTCTAACTCTGGTAATCGTCGGGGAGGGAAAATGGCCGATTAAAAGATTTACTCGTGACGTTAAGTCGAATCTCACGACACCTCGCTTGTTGAAATCGGCTGCCGCTATAAGAACAAATACTAAAAACAGAGTAAAATAAATATTTAAGTGGGGATGCCATACAACAAACGTGATTGTTTTGCTGTTTTTTACTCGATATTAATAACGGCAACAGATAGTCGCTTGAAATATTCCCAGAATATTTAGTTGTGTATTCATTTTTTTTTTTTTTGCTCGATATTAAGAGGACTGTGAAACAAAAAAAACATACAAAATGCGATAACGTTTTTTAACGCCCGCTGTCCTCGCTTGTACAGCTGATAAGGTACAAAATGTACCTTACTAACTTACTCGCTAAGGTTTATTTTGCATATCCAAGTGTGTACATAGAGGGCGTATATGGGTTAAACGAGGTCCGATTTTTACGAGTTTGAATATGTTGTAAATATTATGGATAACTAGGTCTGAACGTTTTCTTTTCCAAGAAAATATTTATTAAAATTATTTACTAATTTACTTTGGGGACAGAACTCTCAAAAAGCGTATCCCATACCTACTCAATAGTTTGCCTGAAGCCATTAGACGTGAGAAAAATAAGAATAAATTCAAGAGACTTTTAAAAAAGGCGATGGGCTTGCAACCTGTCACTAATACACTAGTTAATATCTCAGCTTACTTGTGCAAAATGTGGTTACAGAATTATTAACATGTCTTTTTAGAGTTGTTGGTATTTCTGTAGCTCTGCCTACCCCACTCTGGGAATGAGGGCGTGTTATGTATGTTATTATACGTGGTATTAAAAAAGCATTACCTAGATTTACTTATTTAATATTATTTATGTTTCGTACTGTCACTGTGTACAGCATAGTTCTGCTATTTAATTAATAAGCCTTACCTAGAGACTGCCGCTCCCACGGTCAAACTGTTAGTCCAGTTTTGTGGGTCAATGTATGTAATTTTATTTTTAATATTGTACTTATTAAATAAATAAATAATAATAATAATAGAGAAAAAAGGCGGAATCGTACAGAACTAGTTTTTCATGATATCTACAACATGATCAAAAATCAGAAGAGGACGAGGATAGGGTAGGGTGGGTACGATTGAACCACTTTCACTTTAACAGCGTATAGCGAAGAATCTATTAAACTCACGGATTCAATAGTTTGGTCATATAAAGTATGGTAATCTGGCTTTTAAATAAAGTATATTTTGTAGCTCTATCTCAAATAACTACACCGCTATTGCCGAAAGAAGAGGACCGGGTAAATTCAATTGACCCCATGCTAGGGACAATTGAAACGGTACGTGGGTTAATTGAAACACTTCAAATAACTTTGTCATTATTTGACATATTTAATAGGTTTAAACGGTTTTCTATACTACATGAGTATTTGATGAGATCATGATAAAATGGTAACGTACCTATAACTATTTCTATAATTATTACTGAAACAAAGTTTTAGAGGTAGAGGTAGTTAATAAATATTTTTCTATTCATCGATAGCAGGTGAGAGTTGAACTAATAATTAACATATCATATTATCAACATAGATATAATCTATTAATTAGCCATAATGGCATAATAATGCTTAAAAAAGGTAATATCATTTCTCATACAAACAAACATGTTTCAACATAACCATGTTTCAATCATGACCAAAGTATGTATACCTACGTATACATTTATGTAGGTAAATACTTTAATGTGAAAAAGCAAAAAAATAAAACTCAAAGTATCAAAGAATATAAATATTTTTTAATGTAAAAAAGCAAAAAAACACAGTGTCAAAGAATACAAATAACTTATTTATCGAACCAATCATATTGGTACCTATTCATTAATTCTTCATGTTCAGAGAAGAAAAAATGAAAGCGAAATCATCTACAGACAAACACAACAACAACATGTCATGCTACTTCAGTTATCCTTAGTACTTTTTGTACGGTGAAAGACTGAAATAGCAAGACACGTTCGTACGTTTCCGTGAAAATACGATGGAAAAGAATTATGCACTACATCTGTACCTAAATATTCACTGTTGACTTTTAGTTTCTGAACAACCTTGAAACTAATCAGAATATCTTAGTCTTGGAAAACCTAATAAAAACTTAAATAATACAAACTTAATAACATCCTCTCTACACGACAAACAAAAAACCTTAATATCAAAGACCCACACTATACTTCGTATAACAACACGTGATCAATGTTGAACATTTCTGCAGCCTTTCTCAAAGACCGCCCCAACATTACTTCTACGTATGCTTGTTGGTACAAAAACAGGTCTTTCGAACTCCGTTCGGTTAGATGTTTCCTTTTCTGGGCATCTGGAAGAAAAAGAAGTAGGTATTATGAGAGCAAACATTTGTACTTACATATGTTTTTTACCGGGTACCTATTAGTTTCTCGAAACACTCTCCAATTTTAGCTTACAACACAGAAAATTAAATACCTACTTATAATTCTGCCCCCTTTTTTCATACCTAAATAACAGCAGCAGAACGTCCCTATCAAAAGGACACGTTCCGGACGAATCGTTAAATTCCCTGATTTCTATTCTTCAGATGGACCTTAGTTCTCTCGAGGGGGTGATGTGGCGCATCACTAGCCGGTGCGCACATCACTACACCAAAACCCGTCCAGGCGACAGCGGGCCGCGGGGGGCGCGCGCGGGCGGCGCTGCCGCGGACCTGTCCCCAGAGCGCTGTACGGAGCAGCAGAGCGCACCCGATCGCCTTCGACGCCGCACCTGTGCCGTTTTGCCTCACCGCTTCGCGCTTACGCTTACGCATCGCTTGCTTGAAATTGTTACAATAATATAGTTTTATTTTATATGTGGAGTTCGCGTTATTTCATTTCACGCATTTTGATTAGAGACCTACATTGGTGACCCCGACGTGATTGTCTTCCTACATTGGTGACCCACGACAATGGACATTTACGCAACCTGACGACCTTCAAGCACTATGACGCAGTCTCACAGCAAGCCAGACAAACCGCACTGTGCACCACTAGCATTCTGATATATCTCCATGCCTGGTGTCTACAGTGTGCACAATACTCTCATTCAGCAACGCGACTCACTGCGTCCTACTACGAGTACTTCACGGAGCAGATACACGACTCACTGTGTACTCCCCACTCCACTCCTCTTCTCCTGCTATGCTCGCCAACGCGGCTCTGAGCTCTACTGGAGACATCTACTACTGGCACTTGCAAGCGGCATTTTCAACGCACAGACTGCACGTCATCCATCACCATCAACCTCCGGTCTCAAAGGGGGGCTGATGTGGCGACCTAGCGACATCTAGTGACAACTTGTAACAAACAACTCGCCAGCGCCACCAGCGTCAGACAAACGCAACTAAATCTGACAGTGCGCTACATCGCGCTAACGAAGTTTCTTCAGTCGGTTGACTTATATACCACTTCCAACTTCATCCAAACGGACTTCGGTCCCCAGGCATAACACCCGCCTGGAGAGAGATCTCTCTATTGTCCTCTCTACCTACATTGGTAACCTTAGATTGTAAGCTTTTTTCAGGTTTATATAAATTAAAAATTCATTAAGTACCTACTAAAAGTAACATTAGTACATAAAAAATGCATACCTCGTCCTTTCTGGTTAAAGTCGGTTAAAAAGGGACGGTTGGAACACCGGGACGATTGAAACGTTTCAAACGTCCACAGGGAAAGTGTTCCAATCGTACCCAACTCCTATTCTTCATTTCAAGGTCGATATTTTAGTCTTAAATACTACTTTAGCGATTACCGATATCAATTAATACAATCTCAAATAGGTATACCTTACAATGAAATAAGAAAAATTACCAAAATACAAGAGGTAATTAAATAAAAAGATCACAAATGCTTACTTTTGCGTATGATTTTTTTTCGAACCGTCCTGCACTCGACCGCGTTTTCACTGCCCCGCGCACCACTGTCCAAAGATTCGAAAATGGCCGACGTAGTAACGAACTTCGTGTCGCGCTGGTAGGTGTAACGGTTTTCGAGAAAATTGAGTTGTTTCAATCATGACGCGTTTCAATCGTACCCACCCTACCCTACTTGATGGATTGTCCACTCCAAACGCCACTTTGTTCACTCATCTTATCTGCTCATGGTCTAGGGACCGATTGCAAATATAATCTTTACCAAAAAAAAATCAAAAATCGTGGAAATCGGAATATACAGTGTGTTACCGGCATGAGGGCTTTCCTTGATATAGAGTAACAATGGGCAACTCCTTAATGTACCTACATGTTTATTTTAATTAAAACAAGATAAAACAGTACACGCTTGTTTTCTAACAAAAAATAAATTGCAAGCAATGTACACTGTGCGTTAAAGTTAATTTATAAAGTCACGTGACCAAACTAACACTTGTTTATAAGTGACCATAGCAGCCCCATTTGACGTCTGAAGTCGTTGCACGGCTTCTAATATTGAATCTGGGATTGTGAGGATGTCGCCTGTTCGGCTATCTTTCACGATACAACCTCAACGCTTCTGCTGCGTTGCCGTGTTTCGCCGTACAACAAAATCATGTCGCACATTTCACGAGCGTCGTAGGCCATTAGTTAAACTAACTATTTATTAAACATTAAATTATTACGAAAGGAAAGACTTTCGTTCAAGTTTGACAACCACAGATTAGAAGGGTATTTGACAACGATTATTTTCTGTCATTTTAGTTTGTCAAATCTGACAAATTCAAGGAGTATTAATAACTCCACAGAACTATATCGAGATAGAAGGAAAGAGTTCGTCGATTTATATGAGAACCGAGCGTGTAACATTTTGCGTAGGCACTTTGACGTCACGCGAGTCTTTTAGTGATGTGTACAACATACACAAAATCGTTTCTAATCTGTGGTGTCATCGATCGCAAGTCGCAACGGAAGAGCGTCAGCAATGCCACTAGGGAAAGTATTTTATTTACTTTTCGACGGTTTTTTTCCTTCAAGCGTTAAATTTGTTTGTCTTTTTCTTTTATCATTTGCCTTGCGTGTTTCAATTGATTCATAATTTTTTTCTTCTTTGGTGTATGAATTAAAGTTTCATCTGATGTGGGTGGTTCATTAATATTCTGTAAGTGTAATTGTTGAATTATAATAATGCAAAACTGCTAATTACACAAATTTTAAAACAAATTAGTATGTCATCATTTTATAGTAAAATCACTTTTTCCAGCTTTCTTTTCCTTGGCGTGGTCTTGATAGAGTCCTTCTCTAAAGAAGGTGATCCTTTTATCTGTAGCATAAAGCGCGCGTGAGCGCACGCACACACACACATGCACACACGCGCACACACACACACACACACACACACACACACACACACACACATACACGCACGCACGCACGCACGCACACACTCCTACCTTTTCATTATTTGACATTATCACTACATCTATAGTCGGATAAGCTGTACTGATTATTCGCCGGTACTTTGATTGGCCAGTAAAGGTATCTTAAATATACAGAACAAACCGGCTGTGTTTTGTAGGAAACCAGTTTTATCGACCCGTTGCTTCTATCCATCTATTTTTTATAATGGATCTTTTGGAAAACTGAAACAAAATTGCAAACTATACTTAATTATTATCCTTTTGGCAAAAATATTTCATTTTGACTACTACTTCATCTAACGGCTACATAATAGTAAAAAAACATTTTTGGTACAAGTTTTTGCTGCCGACTGTACTTTTTTTTGCAAAATCTTTATCTGCTTATCGAGACAAAACTATTGAGTCCTAACACGGTGGGTCTACGTTAAGAATAGCGGAGATCCTGTCGCCACCTTCCATAATCAGATCATCTCTTAGATACCATAATATTGCATTGTCATTGAATTTACATATATGGTCCAAATTTCAGCCCATTCCGTTAACGGGAAGTGGGTCAAATTTAATTTGCAAGATTTGACCCATACATACATACATACTTACATACGCATATACATACATTGCAAGTGAAATAAACGCTTGTAAAAATAATTATCATTTTTTCTGTTTTCAAAATTTATTTTAATCGACTAAGAAATCGGCATTTCAATCGCCGGGTACAACACTATATCTTACTTTTGACAGAAAAATGAGAAATCAACCTTGAACGCGTCTCGACAAGTGCTCGACAGTTTGGATTGGTTTATTTTCTTTGCTGGTTTTCAATGCATGCCAAGTCTGGCGCGTCAAATTAAAGCCGCAATGGAAAAGTAGCAGTAGACACGGACTCGCCCGTTACTGTTTATATGAAATTAATACTATGCAACAAAATAAATTGTTTTATAAATAATAACGGATATTTTAGGGAAAAGAGTACTTACCTACGAAAAGAAATATCTTGATTCACAGCTCCTACTTTTTTGGTGGTGTTTAAACAGTTTATTATCGAGCAACAGGGCATTTTGTTTTTATATTCGAACGTCACACACGGACAGCGGTCGAGAGCGGACTGAGCATCGCGGCGAGCAATGCAGTCCTCAGAACCTCTTTTCGGCACGCGAGTTACATACACTCTTTCCTTCTATCTCGATATAGTTCTGTGAATAACTCTCTATGTTCTGCCCCTGTACCAATGTATGCCTTGTACCAAGTAGTAACGATATTGATTACGATACTTACACGTAGCTCCAGTACGTTGATGATAGTTAAAATCTAAGAAGTTAAATTGCAGCGTTACGTTAGTTATATAACTTCGACTTAATTATACCTGCAAATAGTTACTTAAACAACAAATTATCGTTAGTTAAAGCAGAAGCCCTCATGCCAGTAACACACTGTATTTACGGGGTGAGAAAGTTATCGCCCAGAGCTACATTTGTATGGATTATTTTTGACAGCTACGCGCTTTAAGCATCGCTTCACAATCCTCTTTATAACGGTAACAGGTAAACGCCTGAAATATTCACAGAATATTTAGTTGTACACCTTGTTAAAAAATAATCCGTAAAAAAGAAATTACAAAAGTAGTATCAACCCTTATTAAATAATGTCACTTCAGTATCTTAGGTATACAGTATACTAGGGTTGACACTACTTTCGTAATTTCTTTTTTACGGATTATTTTGTAACACGTTGTATATTCACTTGAAATATAAATAATTCAATTAAAATAAAATAAGCGAAGGGGGGCTCTCATATAGCAAACGTGTGTTTTTGCCATTTCTATTAAAAAAGCTTATATAGTATCTAATGGTCCATAGATGGTACGGAATGCTTCGTGCGTGGTCCGGCTCGCGCTTGGCCGGTTTTTAAGTCGAGTAATTAAGGACCTGTTTCGGTAGTATTTATCGACGTGGATAAGCGTAAATAAAACATCTGTCAGTTTCTGACCAGTACGTAAGTGCGAAAGTAACGAATGCTTTATCCACCGCGATAAAGACGACCACAATACTGGCCGAGCGTCGTTAATGCTAATTCAGAATTCCTTGTTTTGACGTCACGCGGCCTGCGCATGAGTTTTAATGGCGCCTGAGCACGGCCGCGCAGAGTTTACCGCTGTGGATTTTCCACAGAATATATTCAAGAGCGATAGTATACAACGTGTTACAAAAATACCCAAAAAAATATCAGGGGTAATCTCACACAAATTGACCTAGTCCCAAACTAAGCTTTAGGCTTGTACTATAGGTACTAGACAACGATAAGTTACTTATATAGAGAAATACATACTTAAGTACATAGAAGAATATCCAAGACTCAGGAACAAATATCCGCACTCATCACACAAATATCTGCCCCTACCGGGATTTGAACCCAGGACCGCTGGCTTCGGAGGCAGGTTCACTCCCAACTAGGCCAACGTGTCGTCAAATAAATGTATTACTTCTTCAAATTTTTACCCGACTGCGGCTAAGCCCAAAAGGAGGGTTATGTGTTTGACCTGTATGTCCAACTCTATGTTTCCTCGTAGGAGGCTGGATATATACATCACCCGTGAAAGTTTCAACTCAATCCCGAGCAAGCGAAGGATTTTAGGTTAGAATCCTGAGTGCAGCGAGGGATTCAAAGACGCGAGATGCAAATAACTTTGGTCTTGAGTTGCACATACAAATTTTCACCTTATAGCAGCGAGAAAATATAACCTTTATCTAAACACATATCGTAAACCCTCTATGACGCGTTCAAAAACCGGAAATTACTTACGACTAGCATAAAGATAAACTGTTTTGTTAGAACCAAGTGCAGCGAGAGATTCAAAGACACGAAACGCAAATAACTTTGGTCTTGTGTTGCACATACAATTTTTCACCTGTTAAGGTCTAAGGGCCTATCCATCACTTGCTCGGGATTCAAACTCCACCCTCGCAGCAAAAAACAACTTTTCTCTCTTGTTGCACGAATAACTATAGTCTCACGCTCGCAAAATTGGATTTTGCAATTTTGCTCACTGTTTTTAAACACCAAAACTACCCTTTTTAGGGGCTGAGGTGAAAAAAAATGTGAATACAATTTAATTGTTGTTGTATCGTAAAAACGGCAATACTTACAAGCGTCAATTTAGTATGATTATAGTATAAACTCTGAAGAAAAACAACAATACTAGGAAATTGTCATGTGTGAGTTAGGCTCGAGTTGATTCTATTTGAAATCGAATTCAAATACCTATAAATATAACGTACTGTTCCTTGTTCTTTTTTGTGTTCAAAACAGCATTTTGTGTTTATATTGTATTGTGATATAATAATGACTATGACTAGATGACCGTTTTTTTACGCCACCTAATAAAACGCCTATCTAAGTAACACAGTTTCATTTGTTGAATTGCTATTTAGTATTTACTGGCGCCGCGGTGGCATAATAACAATTGGAGTGAACAAGGTATGAGTAGGTATGTTATAATAACATTATAGAGTATGTTATAACACACTATTATTTTTGTTAAATATCATTTCAATAGAATCCAAGGGTCAATATTGTCTGCCTTTTTTTACAAATTAAACCTAATTAAACTTGAGTCTAACAAAAATGGGCGGTAGGTATAAAGCTTAATATTTCATAAACGGGTCCTTGAATCGAAAAATTGTATTCACAAACCCGTAATGTTTTTGAAAGATCTATCCATCGACGCCCCACACTATGGAGTAGACAAGAAAAAAAGAATCATCGCCAGGTTACGTCTAGGGGTAAACTAAAAATGTTTTTTTGGCATCCTCTCGCGCACCACCACAGCAACCACGACAGCGCAGCGCCGGCGTAAAATCAAAATGTTAACTCAGTAAATAGACCACACGTCGCACTTTTAGAATTATAGTGACCTAATTCAAACATTTTTAGCTTTCGATTTCGAGTCATAAATTTAGTACTATAGAGACCTAAATCGAAATTCAAAATATTTGGATTAGGTCACTATAATTCTAAAGATGCGACGTGGGCTTTTTTGCTCGTCTTCAACCACTATTACGGCGAAAAAATGCAAACCTAGTTGCATAACACCGCGATTTTTTTTTTTTTTCCTAATAATGTGGTAGTAAAAATAGTTTTAAAGCCAAAGAAGTTGCTATTAGATTCCTTAAAGACACCATAGTAAAAAAAAAAAAAAAATATCACGGGACAGTGACACACAAATTGACCTAGTCCCAAACTAAGCTCTAGGCTTGTACTATGGGTACTAGACCACGATTAACATACTTATATAGAGAAATACATATATCTGATATATCACACGAATATCTGCCCTTGGATTTGAACCCGGGTACCGCTGGCTTCGGAGGAAGGGTCACTCCCAACGTTCCAACTCCCAACTAGACCTACGTGTCTTGTAGTTGTAGTGGGTAGTGTTGCTCGAATATTATTTAAAATAGTAAAATTGGGATCCCATTTTTTTTAGGATTCCGTAGTCAAACTAGAAACCTTTATTTATAGTTTCGCCATGTCTGTTCGCAGTCTAGCGCAGAGACTTTTAGTACTAGAAAGCTGTAATTTGGCATGAATATGCATATTAGTCACGCCAACAAAGTGGTACAATAAAATGTAAAAAAAAATATTTTTAGGATACCTACCTCCCCTACACGTAACGTGGGGATGTGTTTTTTTTTTTTTCGTCTACCTTATGGTGTGGGGTGTCGTTAAATAGGTCTTTCAAAAATATAACGGGTTTGTGACAACACTTTTTCGATTAAGTAATCCGTTTATGAAATATTAGCTTTAAAGCGCTATTTTTTGTTAGACTCCAGTGCCCCCCCCCCCCTAAAGCCAAAACTACAAATACTAAAACTATGACGACCAAGTAGTCATCATTGGTTCTTGAGATACAGGCGATTAAAGTGTTTATACCTACTAAAATCATCTAAGACTGCACCAATTCACTTTAAATAGAAAATTAGTTATTACTTCTTGATTTTTATGTTTTTAGTACTTAACGGTTTCGGAACCCTACACTGAGCATGGTCCGACACGCTCTTGCCCGGTTTTATATACAATTATTTTGACGACACGTTGGCGTTGACCCTGCGTCCGAAGCCGGCGGTCCCGGGATCAAATCCCGGTACGGGCAGATATTTGTGTGATGAGCACGAGCATTTGTTCTTAAGTTTTTTTTAATGTTAAGGAGAAGGCACACGAGCACTCAGGCCACCTGATGGTTAGTGGAATCTGAGAACCATAGACATTTGAATTCTCAAGACTATAATCCTAAGACCTCAATTGCGTTGCCAACCCTGAGGACTAAGATGGAATGCCTCTATGCTAGTAATTTCACCGGTTGTCTTATCCCCGCACCCTAACACAACGATGCGAATACTGTTGCTTGGCGGGTGGTTAATGGATAAGATGGTGGTAGCGATCCACTCTTGTATGTTTTCTATGTATTTAAGTATTTATTTCTCTATATAAGTATGTTTATCGTTGTCTAGTACCCACAGTAGGTACAAGCCTAGAGCTTAGTTTGTAACTAGGTCAATTTGTGTGACGTCAACGTGTGTGAAGTCCTGCTACGTGTCAACATGAAGCGATGTCTTTGGGATAACATCCGCTAAAGAAAGGTTGCATATCTTGGCCATGTACTACGGCATGACAGATACAACCTCTTACAACTGATAATGATGGGAAAGGTCGCTGGCCAAAGACATGTAGGCCGCCGGAAGAAGTCATGGCTGAGGAATCTCCGGGAGTGGACTGGGGTCACGAGTGCTGCCCATCTGTTTCACCTCGTGAGAGACAGAGAAAAGTTTTCAGAGCTGACTGCCAACCTTCGCTAGTCGGAGAGGCACATTAAGAAGAAGATAAAACAAGGGTGAATCTAATAAATTAGATATAGTGATTAGTAATTTTTAAAGCCCCGTGTGGTTGCCGGGTTAGAATAGTGCCACTCCATGTCTTCCCGTGGATGTCATAATAGGCTTGCAACCTGTCTCTAATACAATAGTAAACTTGTTGGCCTGTTGTACAAAATGTGGTTACAGAATTATCAACAAGACTTTTTAGAGTTGTTGGTATTTCTGTAGCTCTGCCTACCCCACTCTGGGTATGTATCTTAATTTTAAATTTACGTGTTTTCTATGGATGTGGATATGTGAGAGCATGGGGTGTCTATTATTTCATCGAAACACCTTTCATCAAATGTATAATTTCACCGAATTTTATTTCATCGAACGCTATTTTCTCCTAAAACCATAATATTTTGAGGGTAACTTAAACATCTAACCTAACCTAACCTACTTAATTAATGTTTACGACACCCTGAAAAATAAAATTCGAAGAAATGATACATTCGAAGAAGTGAAATTCGATAAAGTGATGAGTTGCCGAGTGCATTTCTATCTATTGGAATCGGTTATCTGCCTTTCGTCGACAAATCTTTGACAAATGCATCGTTTCGCAACCAATTCATTTGCCAACCCGCTTTTTATTAGGGTTCCGTAGCCAAATAGCAAAAAACGGAACCCTTATAGATTCGTCATGTCTGTCTGTCTGTCCGTCCGTATGTCACAGTCACTTTTTTCCGAAACTATAAGAACTACACTGTTGAAACTTGGTAAGTAGATGTATTCTGTGAACCGCATTAAGATTTTCACACAAAAATAGAAAAAAAAACATAAATTTTGGGGGTTCCCCATACCTACTTAGAACTGAAACTCAAAAAATTTTTTTCATCAAACCCGTACGTGTGGGGTATCTATGGTCTTTAAAAATGATATTGAGGTTACTAACATCATTTTTTTCTAAACTGAACAGTTTGCGCGAGAGACACTTCCAAAGTGTTGAAATGTGTGTCCCCCCCCTGTAACTTCTAAAATAAGAGAATGATAGAACAAAAAAAAAAATATGATGTACATTACCATGCAAACTTCCACCGAAAATGGGTTTGAACGAGATCTAGTAAGTAGTTTTTTTTAATACGTCATAAAAACATTGATCAAAGCTACAACGAACTTTTATATTATGTTACTTGCTGCTACGGAACCCTTCATGGGCGAGTCCGACTCGCACTTGACCGCTTTTTTATTCTGTAACTACAATTATTACAGGATTTTTTTTAAAACTAATCTTACCTAACCTGTAGGGTTCTACACGGTAGTCCGGAAATAAAACCAGAAATATTTACAGTTTCGGAAAAAATGGCGGGTTGTCAAATGATATGTGTGTGAAATGAATCTTTTGTGAAACATTAGTTATGAAGTGATAGGATCGTATCGGAAACGGGTAAAATAAGCTAGGTACATATCAAATGTGTGAGTGCGTTTACTCGCCAATAAACATTTGGCGAATTTATACATAAATAAAACGGTTTACATTCATCTGTCACAGCTTTTTTGGGAGAAACATCATTTGGCGTACAGTTTTTTTCTGAAACCGTATTCTTTTTAGGTTCGTTATAAAGTAAACGTTATGTTTTAGAAAAAAAGACTGCATGCCAAATGTTGATTGTGCTAAAAAAAAGTTATGCCAAAAGGGAACCCATCTTATACCTATATTTTTCTATTAAAAAACACTTGTCGAATTCTTCCTCGCGTTGCCGTTTAACTAGGCAGCCATTTTGGCCAATATAATAACGTAATTATGACGTTAATAGACCGGAATAACACAAAGGAAATATGTTTTGAGTGTACACTATTTACTGATAGCCAATTGTTTTCTACTTAACCTTGTAATACGGTGCTATTATTTGATTTGTTTAATTATTTTGTCGTTTTCAATGAAGTGCTAACGATTGTAACTTTTCCGTTACGTCATGGCAACCCGCACAGGGAACCAATTCTCATTCCCTTCGAGATTAAGTCTATTTCGAATAGATCTCGTATTGTATATCTCTATTATTACATACATAATATCACATCTCCATTCCCAGTGTGGGGTAGAGCTACAGAAATACCAACAACTCTAAAAGACTTGTTGATAATTCTGTGACAACATTTTGCACAATCAGGCCAACAGGTTTACTAGTGTATTAGTGACAGGTTGCAAGCCCATCGCAACAGTACTAAAGCCCGTTTTCCCTTAGTCGCCTCTTACGACATCCACGGGAAGACATGGAGGGGTACTATTCTAACCCGGCAATCACACGGCCGCCACCCGGAAATCTCTATTATTATTATCACGAAAATGTCTGCTAAAACAGAAAATCGTTTTATCGCTGCCAATAGAGATTATTTTGTATGAATTTTGTAGGATAATACATTGTCTATGGAAAGATGGAAGAAGATTATGTTTTGGTCTCTTGATGTGTACAGATAATAATCGATATAGTTTATGCCATGCTTTGTCACTTTCTGTCAGATGCAAATGTCACAATTACAGATAAGGACAAAGCATGGCATAAACTATTCCAAGCTTATTCCACGTTCATAAGTAAGGGGGGTAAGAATACACAGTACTTTTAAATAGATTTAAATGAACTCTACATATGTGTGATGACTGATGAGCGAGAGTTATTTGTTCCTGAGTCTTGGATGTTTTCTATGTATTTAAGTATATATTTCTCTATATAAGTAAGTTTATCGTTATCTAGTACCCATAGTACAAGCCTAGAGCTTAGTTTGTGTGACATTATCCCGTGTGTTTTATTCATTATTAATATTATTATTGATTGAGTACCTAATTACCAAACTTCAATGAAGTCAAATATAGTCCATTCGCTTATATAGTGTCGCTACACCCGCACGCATTTGTGGTTATTGTAATAAAATGCGTATATAATTCGATGTAAAGTGCCAATTTCATTTGCGGGTACATACTATACACCGCTAGCATTCTTGGTTTACGCGGCGGCATCCTTCGACAAAAGGCGGCACGTGCCAAGGCGACGTTGTACAAAGGCAACGACACTATCTAAGCGAACGAGCTAAGAGTATGTACGCAAATTCCTTTATTGTCCTTTTTAAAAAATATTTTTAAACTAAACATTAATGTTTTGTAGAAAAATACGACGTAGTGAGAGTGAAATAAAGATATCCGACACCGTTAATTCGGTTCAAAGTTTAATTTGAGTCTGAATTATGTACTCAAAAAAAGAGAGCTACCTTAACCTGCGTAGAATCAGAATCAGAATAATCTTTATTCAAGTAGGTTTACAAATAATAAACTCTTTTGAAACGTCATAGTAGCGACTTAGCCTAAATTGACTGCAGGTTCAAATCGCGACCGATCAGAGAAGAACCTGTAAGAAACTCTGTCGGATGTCTTTTTTTTTCGACGTTCGCAACCTTTTGTCGTAAGGACTAAACATTTTATTACAAGCAATTCAGTCCCAAGCATTGTTATCATTAATATAGTCTTTAATACTATAATATGCTTTAGAAATTAGTTTACGCTTAACGTAACTCTTAAATTTATTTACTGATAGTTCAGTAACATTACTTGGGAGCTTATTATAGAACCTAATACAATTACCCATAAAAGAGTTTTTTATTTTATGGAGCCGCGTGAAGGGCACTGCGAGCTTATATTTATTTCTGGTATTAACATTATGTATGTCACAGTTCTTTCTAAATTTAGCGATGTTTTTATGAACATAAATAATGTTTTCATAAATGTATTGACTGTGCATGGTCAATATATTAATTTCTTTAAACTTATAAGCTTGACTTATCGCGCCGAGTATTCCTCCTTACCTTAATATATATTTTTACAAACTTAATTCATATCATTTTATTTTTTAACTTGCAACATATGTTTTTCCTGGTGGAATCTTGCAAGGAAGATTTGAACCACGTCCCGGGTATCGATTGAGCTGAAATTTGGTATACCTCCGTAACCTCGATGACAATACAATAACGTCTGATGATGGAGGAGGAAGGTGGCGACAGGATCCCCGCCATACTAAACGTAGACCCACCAAGTTTTGAGCTCGTTAGGTTGATCTCGATGATTTTGTAAAAAAAGTACAGCTGGCAACAAAAGTCTAGTCACATCTACAGTGTGTAAATGGTATACGGGCGTTCCTTTTAACTGTGGTTAGTACAACCCCTACTGAGCACACTTAGGCAGCTTTTGTTAAAATTAAATTAAAAAAAAAAACCATACAAAATAATTTATCACGCAATGTATAACGAAAAATGCAATGAATTAAAAACGCAATTATTGACGTTTCAAAGTTAAGTATTATTAAAGCTGAGGCTACTTAAGCCGAAATACACATTTTCACAAGTAAACATTACGTACTTACCTGACAGATGGACTTCGATGTACATTGCGGGTCGATAGTATGTTAAAAATTAATAACGGTGTATACTCGATGTTATTGTCAACAACACACCGATTCCACAGGTTGACACCGTAAAATACCTGGGATTCCAAATTGACGCTGGCTTAACGTGGGCTCCACATATTCAGTCTACCTGCGATAGGTTAGCCTCAGCGTGTTACGCATTGTCCCGACTAGCACCTAGTTTATCCAAAGAAAACTTAATGATAGCTTACTATGGATATTTCCACTCGATTCTTGCGCAGGGTGTTGATCTTTGGGGCACAGCTGCTGACCGCGACAGACTGTTTAGAATACAGAAACGTGCTCTGCGTATAATCGATGGAAAATCTGTAAGCTATCCTGCACAGACGCTATTTAAAAAACATAAAATTCTTACCTTGCCATGCATGTATGTACTGACTGCCTGTATGTATGTAAGAAACAACATGCATGACTACAAACTGAGTTCGTCCAAAAGGCGACCTCTGCTGATCATTCCGAGCCGCCGGCTGGCTAAGTCGCGTAGGTCACTCAGCATCATGGGGCCCACCCTATACAACGTGCTCCCGACTAATATAAAAAACTCAACCAGCAATAGTATATTTAAGAGCAAGCTTAAATCATTGCTTATGGAACAGGCATGTTACTCAATTGACGAGTTTTTGCACACTCAGAAGGATCTGGCACCCTAATGTGTTACTTGTGTACCTAATTTAATTTAAGTTAATTGTAATTGCAAATTATGACTTGTAAAATGTACTTTTACCAATAAAGATCTGTATTCTGTATTCTGTATTCTGTATACGTTAGCGTAATCAAAATAATTCTATCTGTTAATGATTAGTAGAGTCTTAATCTATGTCCAGTTTTAATACACGCCCGTATACCATTTACACACTGAATAGTAAAATAACGAGAGTACGAAAAATGACTGCTAATCTAGATTCGCCATTTTTTTCGAGATATCTCGAATTCGAACCGATCTCGAAGTCACGAGAATTGGCCCCCAATAGGCCAATTCTCGTGACTTCGAGATTTTAAACATAGGTTTCCGTTTTCCATATCGTGAACCTAATGCATCGAGCATTAGGTTCACCTTCGTCAATATCGATGGGATTGACATTAACGCATCATTGCTATACATTTTCGATAGCGCCGAACGCATCTAGCTCTAGGACCAAATGTTATATTGGGTGATTTGGGGTCATGATCCGGAATGGCCAAAAGTGAATAAGATACTGACAACTTTTTCGATGGGACCAACCACGAAATTGCCAAAAAAAAACCAGCTGTTCCATACATTAACGGTGAATTAATTGAGAGTTAATGTATGGAACAGCTGGTTTTTTTTTGGCGATATCGTGGTTGGTCCCATCGGAAAAGTTATCAGTATGACCATCTTATTCACTTTTGGCCATTCCGGATCATGACCCCAAAATCACCCAGTATATGTAGGATGTAGAATATTCTAAAGACATCAAGAAGCATGACTGTAATATATTCCACAGCGAAGTATTTGATCAAGTAACTCGGTAATTTAATTACCTACGTATTTATAATATAACACCTGTATCAATTTGCTCAGCAAATAGAAAAAAAATATAAAAATGAACGAACCCGCTAAATTGACAGTAGTCATCATGACAACTCTTCAACTGCTTACGGCGTTGTCTTTGGTAAGTTATATATTTCCATAGCTAGGTTACGGGTATGTTCGTTCAACGTTAAAGCATTACGTTTTGGAAGATTTAACGCAAGTTAACGTTAATCGTTAATCCGTTAAAACGTGATAAGAATTGCATTTTTAGGGTTCCGTAGTCAAACTAGGAACCTTATAGTTTCGCCATGTCCGTCCGTCCGCAGCCTAGCGCAGAGACTCTTAGTACTAGAAAGCTGTAAATTGGCATGAATATGCATATTAGTCACGCCAACAAAGTGGTACAATAAAATGTAAAAAAACATCTTTTAGGGTATCTCCCCTACACGTAACGTGGGGATGTATTTTTTTTCTCGTCTACCCTATAGTGTGGGGTGTCGTTGGATAGGTATCACAAAAAACGGGTTTGTGAAAATAGTTTTTCGATTAAGTAATCCGTTTATAAAATATTAAGCTTTAAAGCGCAAATTTTTGTTACTGTTAAGTGTCTCCTCCCCACTACAGCCAAAACTACAAATACTAAAAATGTGATAAAATCTTAGATGAAAGTGGATATAACGAATTTTAAAGGAAAACTATCACGACTAAGTAGACATCATTGGTTCTTGAGATAGGTACAGGCGATTAAAGTGTTTATACCTACTAAAATCATCTAAGACGGCACCAATTGACTTTAAATAGAAAATTAGTTATTACTTGATGTTTTTTTTCCCCGTGTGGTTACCGGGTTAGAATAGTGCCACTCCATGTCTTCCCATGGATGTCGTAAGAGTCGACTAAGGGAATAAGGGCTTGTAGTACTGTTCGGCGATGGGCTTGCAACCTGTCACTAATACACTGGTAAACATCTTAGCCTGATTGTGAAAAATGTGGTTATCTACAGAATTTTCAACAAGTTTTTAAGAGTTGTTGGTGATTCTGTAGCTCTACCTACCCCATTCTGGGAATGAAGGCGTGACTTTATTATGTATTTATATATGTAGATGTTATGTTTGTAGTACTTAACGGCTTCGGAACCTTACACTGAGCGTGGGCCGATATGCTCTTGCCCGGTTTTTATGCTGTATTTTGCTCGATCTTAATACAGACACCGTGGATGTATAGATAATGGTACGGAACCCTTCGTGCGCGAGTCCAACTCGCACTTGGCCGGTTTTTTTCAGGCGTGGCCAGACGCGTCATTACGAACAAAAATTGCCTCAGCCATTTAAGCTTGAGTGTAGTCGATCTTAAGGACGACCTTAGACACAAGTCTCAACCGTTTTCACTACCATATAAGATTTGTCTTATGTTCTTACCTGGGATAACTCGGGGCAAGTTCTAGGGATTTGATATCGATAAAAAAGATGTCGATGTAATTAAATACTGGTTATGACACCATGAAAAAAGTAAACACTCTTATTAAAGGTGAGGAAATTTCAATAACCACATAAATGAGAAATTGGCTTTGAGTCATTATAAATGTTGTGGTCGTTGATAGAACGTTTAGCAGTTTAAAGTGGATATTTTCATCTAGACGGCAATCATTAAATACCATCGAATATGGAAAAAATATTGAATGTATATCATGAAAACTTTTTAAAATAAACATACAAGGTGTGTTTGACCATGGGGCTTTAAATGTAGGGATCGATTCTACTCCTCAAAAAGAACTCCTTTTCTTCTACGACTTTAAAAAACAAGGTTTTTTTTCTACATTAAAAATAAATTAATTCACTGATTTTACTAGTAAAGTTTGAAAGTTTGATCACCTATAACTTACTGTAAATTAAGTTATTTTCTAAGTCGTAGAACAAAAGATGTAGCATTTGAGGAGTAGAATCGATACCTACATTTAAAGCCCCATGGTCAGACACACCTTGTATAAATAGGTACACGTTATAATTTGTTTCTTTTTTTATTTAAAAATGAGGAGAAGATAAGTAATATTCATTTATGTCGCATAACATTTAGATTTTGGCAGTAACATCGATATATTTTTTGTCGATAAAACATTTTGCTACATCACTTTCGTATAAATGTCCCGAGATATCCCAGGTATGCTTATGATAAGGGTTTCTCTATTGAGCTCTTTGCTTGAGAGGATTTGATATCATCCCACAGGGATACCCTAGAAACGCATAAAATATTTTCGCATAATGTATCATTCCGCATTTTCAATTAAGTATGCCATTCAATAGAGAACCAATGCCACAACAAAAGTTTTCTCTTGTTTCCAGGTCGTCATAGCCGGTTCCAGCCCGACGTTCGTCGGGTTAAGCCACGTAAGTACTCCTTTATAAAGTGTTATATTGTTAGTGATTATTTGAACATTTATTGCCCAGGCTACACGTCGCCCTCGTGGGTCAACATTTCCACAGCAACGATGCACGCACACTACACAAATGAAGCGACCATGAGTACCATGACGTCCGTGCATCACTGTACTATAGACAAGACGCACGTATCTATGCTCCATACCACTTGACTTGTTTTATTTATTAGTGGTGGTAGGACCCTGTGCAGGGTCCGTCCGGATTGCTACCACCATCTTATCCATTAACCACCCGCCAAGCAACAGTGTTCGCATTGTTGTGTTACGGTGTGGGGATAAGACAACCGGTGAAATTACTAGCATAGAGGCATTCCATCTTAGTCCTCAGGGTTGGCAACGCATTTGAGGTGTTAGGATTATGGTCTTGAGAATTCAAATGTCGATGGGTCTCAGATTCCACTTACCATCAGGTGGCCTGAGTGCTCGTGTGCCTTCTCCTTAACATAAAAAAAAAAACACTTTTATAACCTCAAAACGCTCGTCCTTCGGGTAAAGTTACAATTTTATCATAAAAAAAACTGGAAAGATGTGTGCCTAAGTTGCTTTATTCAGCACAAAACGGCCGTTTAAGCCAAAAAAGATGCGTTTTGGGGTTATAAAAGTGTTTACTAAATAAGACAAGTTAATGGAGTATAGATATGTCCGTCTTGCCTACAGTACAGTGATGCACGGATGTCATGGTCGCGTCATTTGTGTAGAGTGCGTGCATCGTTGCTGTGGAAATGTTGACCCACGAGGGTGACGTGGATAAGCATGTAGCCTGGGCAAATAACTGTTCGAAGTTACGCATCGAGAGCAAAAGGGATAGCAATAGACGAAGTTCGAATTACGGATTTCGAAGTAGAGCCCCTGTTTGATGGCGCTCTCGTTCTTCCTCGAAAGAATTCGTTTGTTACTTTTGTATTTTATTTATTTTTCAGTGTAGTATAAAGCAGTATATATCACTTGGGTAAGTACAGATTATTACATATAGTACATTTTCTCATTCCAGGGCGGCGGCGGAGGACTCATCGGAAGCATTGGCACCCTGTTCTCGGGATTCCTTCGTAAGTCTCATGTCCGGCCTTATCCAATCACGTGACCTGCCAGTGTCGCGATTGGTTCAAAAACAAAACGAATAGAAACGCTAGTTAGCGAACGCATCCGATGAAATTACTAGCCTAGAGGCATTTCATCTTAGTGCTCAGGGTTGGCAACGCATTTGAGGTCTTAATATTCTTGAGAATTCAAACGTCTATGGGTCTCAGATTCCACTTACCATCAGGTGGCCTGAGTGCTCGTGTGCCTTCTCATTACCATAAAAAAGTAAAAATAGCATAAGTAAAGACGAGACAAATAAAAAAAAAATGGCTATAGGCTCAGCATACTTTAGGGCTTTGTCACTTTAACATCATGTTTGAAATGCTGCACTGAAACTGGCTTTCGAAATAACCTCAAACCTATCGGGTTTTCTGTCTGCCATAATTATTTTTAGTTATAACGTGTTTTATGCCATATAGGAAGGTAATTTACTGTCAATAAATTAAAAATAAAAATAACAGTACATTTTTAACTTAAGACTAGCTTAAGCCTAGTCAAAAAGCCCCCCTCGAGTCACCCCTGGCGCAAAGGTACCCATCACACTGGCCGCGTTACCACGTTGAACGGCGATGGACAACCTTTGCTCCAGGTATGAACCCGCGCGGGCATCACACCCCCTCTCCTTAATTCGTCGTCCCACTTCCCTAATGAAGGCAATCCGACCCCCTGCGCCCCGTAGTCTCAAAAGCAAGAGGTTCAAAATAATAATTAGAATAGATTAGAATAGTTTTTTTTTTATTTTTAGTAGAGAGGACAATAGAGAGATCTCTCTCTAGGCGGGTGTTATGCCTGGGGACCGAAGTCCTTTTGGATGAAGTTGGAAGTTGTATATAAGTCAACCGACTGAAGAAACTTCGCTAGCGCGATGTAGCGCACTGTCAGATTTAGTTGCGCTGTCTGACGCTAGTGGCGCTGGCGAGTTGATTGTTACAAGTTGTCACTAGATGTCGCTAGGTCGTCACATATTCAACACTCACAAAAAATACACTTAAAACAATTGACAACTAGGATAACAGATTAAACATGGCGTTGAAAAGGGCCCCTACTAATTCCCGCACAGGGCCGAATATTTGTCGAGTTTTGTTGCCATAAAGTATTTTGTTAATAAACTTAATTATTTGACTTCGAATAAAATATATACATTCAAGGACCGTCCTTGAATTTCATTTTTAAGTGTATCCCAATTTTCCTTGCGCTGTCAATAAATAGTAAATAATTAAACTTACATGCTATCAACTATTTCAGATCATCCCTACGTCAACAAACAAGTTATCAACAAGCTCTGCAACGCTAGTGAGTGGAAAATCATTAAGTAATTTGTATTTGACGAAACGTTGGCCTAGTTGGGAGTGACCCTGCCTCCGAAGCCAGCGGTCCTGGGTACAAATCCCGGTAAGGGCAGATATTTGTGTGATGAGCGTGAATATTTGTTCCTGAGTCTTGGATATTTTTTATATTTAAGTATTTATTTCTCTATATAAGTATGTGTATCGTTGTCTAGTACCTATAGTACAAGCCTAGAGCTTAGTTTGGGACTAGGTCAATTTGTGTGATGTATGATAAATATGATAAAGTATGATATGTATACTTAGTACGAACCCTGAAACAACAAATACTTTAAATAGTCAAGTGTGAGTTGGGCTCGCACTGATTCGATATGGAATCGGCGGCGATGTGGAACCCTTGGTGCGCGAGTCTGATTAGCACTTGACCGGTTTTTTTAAAATATACCTTTATATGCATTTTTTTTTCCCAGGCCCTCCATCCGATTTCAACGATGTAATTAGTTTTGGAGTTCGAGGTTAGTAAACGAAATGCACTAAATTTTACTGACAACACGTTACCTAGCTAAGGCGTGGCCCTGCCTACGAAGCTCATGGTCCCAGGTTCTAATCCCGGTAAAGGCAGATATTTGTGAGAGAGCTAGTATTTGTTTTTGAGTTTTGGATGTTTTTAAGTATGAATTTCCCTGTATAAGTATATTACTTTATTTATTTATTTAATCTTTATTGCACAAAAACAAGTAAAAATGGCGGACCTAATGCGTAATTTCATTCCCTACCAGTTCACCAAATAATCAATGAGAAACTTACATTATTCAGTGGGTGCACAGAAAAAGAAGACAGATAAAACTAGAAACTTAACATAATTATCCTATATATTGCTAATACATATATACGTCATATACTCGTACATAATTATATAATACTCATACTAATATACATACATAAAATAACGCTTTTTTCCCAGAGTGGGGTAGGCAGAGATACAGAAATACCAACAACTCTAAAAAGACTTGCTGATAATTCTGTAACCACATTTTGCACAATCAGGCTAAGAAGTTTACTATTGTATTAGTGACAGGTTGCAAGCCCATCGCCTAACAGTACTACAAGCCCTAATTCCCTTAGTTCCTGACTACTAATATATTACTTATATAATACATAAATATAAAGAATTAATATATCTATAAAAATAAAAGCAGAGAATGAAACGTTATTCGTTGTCTAGTACCCACAGTACAAGCCTAAAGCCTAATTGGGACTAGATCAAGTTGTGCGAGGTTGTCCCCAGATATTTAATATTTAATTTATGAAAAAATACGAACGAAATTAAACCTTAACCAATACATTCCGGTTTTTAATACCATTATACAGTAGTACCACAAATATAAGTTACAACGATGTACCTGCGCAGAGAGCATTTTTTTAGAAGGCGCGAAAACGCTTATAAGGCTAACTTCGACGGCTATTGGTCAAATATTCGGCAGCCATTGCAGCGACGCCGTCGACCGCCATTTTATTTAGCGTCGCGTCAGTTGTCATTCGTACACAAGCTGAGTTTAACTGTCACTTCATATTCTACCTTACGCGTACCACGACAAGGTTGGTATTGAATTGATTATTACGTTCGTTTATCTTCGGCATTAGTGAGCATGAGCACCTTTCTGCGTGGACGAAGATTGCCGGCGTAACTTACATTTGTGGTCTTACTGTACGAGCAATTCTTTCTTTGGTACTCTATATTTAATTTAAACTTGTTTGTTTGTCTTTTCAGCCAGCTTGGGAACGAAAGGCGTCCTCGAAGGATGGGTGCCAGGACGTGAGTAAATTAAAATATTCAACTTATGTATGCAGCAGCAGTGTTCGTATTCTTGCGTTCCGGTGTGAGGATAAGACAACCGGAGAAATTATGTACTAAGTAGTATAGAGGCATTCCATCTTAGTCCTCAGGGTTGACAACGCATTTGCTATCACAGCTTTTTGAAGCTATAAACCATTTTAGTTCAAATGATAATAGGTACGTACTCGCGATGCGTTAGAACTAGCGTTATTAAGCACTCCGAGGAACACCCAAAAATTATCTTTTTTTTGTTTTATTTTATGGTCTTAAAAACTAACGTTTGTTTTTGTTTTCAGTTGGAGACCTCTTCCAGAGATGTAAGTGATATATTTATATTTCAAGCAGGGCTCGGAACCGGTTTTAAAAATACCGGCTAGTACCGGTTTATTCCGGTTTTGCTCCGAACTTTTCCAGGAACGCAAACGTTTTGAGAACTTTATTTTTACCCTAATTAACTAAGTTTTGTACTGAAAAAAAAACTATAAGCGGCGCTTGTTTACGGTGACGTGTGTCTGGATTAACCGGTTTGTTAAGCTCGTAACTGGATAATCCGGAATTAGCTTTATTTAAAGTTTCCTCCGAAAACCGGTTAAAAACCGGTGTATGCGAATAGAAACGAAATAAACAGGTTTTGCGTCAAGTATATAATAACCGTTTGAAAATTTAACTGGCATCCGAATCCTGATTTCAAGTCACTTTAACATCATGTTTGAACTGTTGCACTAAACTGACAGGGGAGTTAAAACATAAAACAAAAGTGCAACTAGGTACTTATAAGCTCGTAGAATATGTACCTACGAGTTAAGACTGGAGTTACCCTGAGGGTCGAGTGGTTGGAGCCCCGCCACAAGGTTAATTTAAAGTTCTGTGTAGTGAGAAAACCGACCAAAGATTTATCAACCTTTTTGAAGGAGGAATACTGGCCCAGGGTGTCATCTTTCGGCGATTTCGTGGCCGCCGGCTAGGCGACACCGCGAAAGTGTTTTACTAGCTATATTGATATTTCTTTATACATATTCAAATATAAAAGTAAAATAACAATACTCATGTAAAAATTAAATATTATAAAAAGCAGCGGGGCAGGGCTCAAGCTACCGGTGGTTAGGGCTGCAGAGAGGAACCTCCTCACAATACGCGCCGTGTCGAGGATTACTGGGCTGGGATTCTACACAGTAATAACGATATCGTATTTGACGTGTTTTCGTATTGTCAACGTTTCCATAACTGTTATGTCATTTACAATAATGGCGACTGTGACATAAACGATTCTAAAACACGTCAAACACGATATCGTTATAACGCAGTTGAATAGAGGCCCTGCTTTCTGCCCTTGAGCCATCTAGCGATAGTCTGGCGCCTTCATTAATGAACTAATTAAGAGGATTAGGAAGCGATGCCTAAAGCGCGTAGCTGTCAAAAATAATCCATACAAATTTAGCTCCGGGCGATAACGTTTCTCACCCCCTAAGTATAGTCCGATTTACACGATTTTTGAATATGTTGTCGATATTATGGAAAACTAGGTCTGTACGTTTCCGCTTTTGTTTTTTTATTTAATTTTCACTCTAATAAATATTTTCTTGAAAAGGAAAACGTACAGACATAGTCTTTCATAATATCCACAACATATTCAAAAATCGGAAAAATCGAAAACGTATAAGGGGAGAAAAACGTTATCGCATTTTGTATGGAGTTTTTTTGCTTCACAGTCCTCTTAATGAATTATATAACGAAGTATTATCTTAAAAACTATGAGCGCTTATTGTAGTACAAATTAATACCGTAAACTCGGGTTACTTTAGCCCTAGGGGGTAACATTGCCCACCCTTAAAACTATAAGTATTTTAGTGGTACCATATAAGTAGCTTAGTCCTGATGTATCATTTAACAAAATAATTAAATATTAAAGATGGTTTTTGGGTGGCCAATGTTACCCCCTAGGGCTAAAATAACCCGAGTTTACGGTACACAATATCTAGAGAATATGACATAACAACAAATTGAACTAAGAGTGAGCAACTTAACGGAAAAAAATGGCCGCCCTTTTCCGTGAGACTACACGAAGGGTAAAGGTTATTAAACTGTGTCATGTACTTAGATATTATGATAATACTTTAGTTTATTACAAAACACAGTAAAAGTAATAGGGGCGCCACTGGACGCTTCGCATCCTCTTAAGGTATATGTTTGTATATGTTAGTCTGTAATGTAAGGTATTTGCCTGAAATAAAGTTATTATAGAGGGTATTTTTTTTTTGCACAAATTTTAACATGTGATTTTGTATTGTTAATATAATATATTACAACAATAAAACGAGTTAATTTTTTTTGTTGCAAGTTATCGCTCTTTTACCTTTTCGTGTGGACACAAAGTCACACTAGAAATGATGACATGGGTTGTCAAGCTGTAGATATGCAATACACTGTATGATATTCGAAATTTGAAATTTCATGTACAGCTTATCAGACAACAAGCCCCTCTCCTACTGATATTCTAAATTTGAAATTTCATTAACTTACTTAACAACACTCCCCTCTCCTCGCACCCCTGCATTAGAGGGTCCAAGAATATCGTAAGTTAGGAATCATTGAATCGGCAATATCTCTAATATTTTTTAAGCTAGAGTAAAAATAACACAACATGTGTTATTGATTAACAATAGCGAAGCAAATATTAAAATTTGTGCACCTATTAAAAAATTACCCTGTATTTGTTTCTATAAAGCCGACTGTACCTAAAACTAATTATTTCTGTTCTGCAGCTGCAGGATGCATCATCCAGGGAGCGGTCTGCTTCGGCGGATCTCCAGGTAATGTCTCTTTTTAGGGTTCCGTAGTAAAACTAGGAACCCTTATAGTTTCGCCATGTCCGTCCGTCCGCAGCCTAGCGCAGAGACTCTTAATACTAGAAAGCTGTAATTTGGCATGAATATGCATATTAGTCACGCTAACAAAGTGGTACAATAAAATGTTTTTTTTTTTGGGTTCCTCCCCTAGAGTACCTCCCTTACATGTAACGAGGGGATGTATTTATTTTCTCGTCTGCCCCATAGTTTAGGATGTCGTTGAAAATATTGTGGGTTTGTGAAGACAATTATTCGATCAAGGGATTCGTTTATGAAATATTAAGCTTTAAAGCGCTAGTTTTTGTTAGAGTCAAGTGTCCCCCCCCCCCAACAGCCAAAACTACACATACTAAAAATCGGGAAAAAAACTTAAATGAAAGCCCATATTACGAATTTTAAAGGAAAACTATCACGACTAAGTAGACGTCATTGGTTCTTGAGATACAGGCGATTAAAGTGTTAATACCTATACTAAAATCATCTAAGACGGCACCAATTGACTTTAAATACAAAATTAGTTATTACTTGTTGATTTTTATGTTTGTAGTACTTAACGGCTGCGGAACCCTACACTGAGCATGGTCCGACATGCTCTTACCCGGTTTTTTTACGTTGTTTTGTCACTTTCCGTGTCATCACCAAGCGGTCCCAACAGAAGACCAGCGCTGGCTTTACGGCTAGCGAATGCTGAATTGGGACCGTTTCGCAAAAAAATCTCTGTGTCTTGTTTTTTTTGTACTATCTCTTTCAAAACTCCTGTTCCAGGACTCCCATCAATCTGCTCCTCCAGTTTCAACCTTCAGTTCGGAGTATCGGCGTACGCGAGCAGTTCCGCTGACCTCATCGCCACCTGGGGCCTCCAGAACTGCGAGGGTCAGGTCAAGAGCCTCGTGGAGAAACACGCTGGAGGTAAGGAGTTCAAAGCTATACGACGTGTTGGCCTAGTTGGTGGTCAGTGCGATCCCGTGTTCAAATCCCGGTAAGGGCAAATGTTTGTGTGATGAGGACGAGTATTTGTTCCTGAGTCTTGGGTGTTTTCTATGTATTTAAGTATTTATTTCTCTATCTAAGTATGTTTATCGTTGTCTAGTACAAGCCTAGAGCTTTATTTGGGACTAGGTCAATTTTAGTGACATTGTCCCGTGATATTTATTTATTTATTTATTTATAGCGTTGGTGGCTCAGTGGCTTTGGGAGGCGACTCGCGATCGTAAGATCCGAGTTTGAACCCCCGCGGCCACCATGTAAAAATGAGTTTTTCTAAATTAATTACATTAACCGATGCTCTTAAGAGTAAGAGTGGTGGAGGAGTGTAAGAGTGTAATTATTTTGCACTAAAGATCCGTAAGATAAGGCAAGGATTTTTTTGAGCGTAGATGATAGAACCTGCTGCAAACGTCTATAGTGTCTATCTGTGGTTCACTAATCATCATTTGGCAATCTTTTTTTTAGCGTCAAAGTTAACCTTACTTGTTGCATAAGCCTATTTAATCTGATGTCCGTAACCGCTAAACTGCGAAACTAATGAATTGAATAAGGGGCAAAATGCACCTCACTTATTAAGTACTAGCGACCCGCCCTCGCTTCGCTCCGGATTAAAGTATTATACATATAAACCTTCCTCTTCAATCACTCTATCTATTAAAAAAAACGGCATCAAAATCCGTTGCGTAGTTTTAAAGATTTAAGCATACATAGGGATATAGGGACAGAAAAAGTGACTTTGTTTTATACTATGTAGTGAAAGTAGGTGCATTTTGCTACTGATCAAATTTGTTAGTTACGGCGTTTATTAGTATCACCGACGCTGTGTAGCTGGGTCATACGCAGATTTAGATTACCGTCTTCCCTGTGAACACACCGAAAGTTAACATTTTTAAGGCCTAATTTTCTGGCTAAGCCCATTCCCGCGAAAACACCGTCAGGACTGCTTTAGACCTATCATATAAAAAGAAACTCAATTTTTCAATGGCTACGCTACCAAACTACAAATATCATCTTTAGCAAAAATATCAAACATCATTCGCACTGCTAGATCAAAACACCATCAACTCAAAATAAAACTGTATTTTTAAATCAACTTTAATACCAATGTGTTTGGACTTGAAACAAATCTAACAGTTTTTTTGAGCTGATACTGTTTTGTTCTAGCAGTGCGTATTAGTGTTTAGGGGCATTTTCATTATAAAGTGTGCCCTAGTTAAGGAAAGTTAACGTTTCCTAATTTTCCTTAACTAGGGTACACTTGGTTTTGAAAATGCCCAATGGTTTTACTGCAAATTTATTATTGTATAAATATGTTTTGATGTTTTGCGACGGTGTCTAATTAAAGTATTTTTAAAATCATACCTACCAATTCGATGGTATCATATTTTTAAAATAGACTTCTAAGATTTTATTAGTTTGTAGTGAGTTACAAGTGAAACACATAAGTGTGTTAAAATTATGACCTTAAATGAACAGCATGTATTGTTTCCAGACATCACTCAGCTGACTGGATCCCACAAGGCCATTGTGGACGCGTTCCTGTCCATTGCTAAGCTGATCTCCGGTGAGTAAAAATAACTCACAACACACACACACACAAACACACACCCACACACACATTCGTTTAAGTACCTAAATGTAATTGTCATCGTCATAACATCACGCCTTCATTCCCAGAGTGGGGTAGGCAGAGCTACAGAATACCAACAACTCTAAACTTGTTGATAATTCTGTAACCACATTTTTAGTATGTATTAGTGTCAGGTTGCAAGCCCATCGCCTAACAGTACTACAAGCCTTTATTCCCTTAGTCGCCTCTTACGACATCCACGGGAAGATATTGAGTGGCACTATTCTAACCCGGCAACCACACGGGGAAACTAATAACTATCTCTTTTTTCGAACTCATTAGTATTATTAATAATTATCCTAATTATTGTACTTGCTTCAACAAATGTATACATACTTAGTTATAGCTCCACTTGTATTTTTGCTTTTCTTGTGATCATCTGTTATTGGCTCACTCAAATGTATCCATTTCTTAAATATCTGTTTCAATGTATCGCTCTTGATGTCCCAAATAAACTAAATAAATAAATTCTTCAAGTAGGTACATTAATGTATTTATATCTTTATATTTTTTATTGAATTTATTAGGAACAATAACATGTTGAACACCAACCTTAAATTAAAGTTATACAAGAGACACTTAAATGGTAACACCACAATAATCTACTATCTCTTTTTGGCACACTGAATCCCAATAAGACTGTGCATATCAGCTATATGTATGTTGCCTTTTATTTTATCGCTCCTTCTTTGCCTTTAGTCCTTATTGTATGGTTCGACCATTGTTTACTTATAACGTTATAAAATCCGTTGTCACAATTAGCCAATTTTTTTTTTTCAGGAACCAAAGTTTACTCAAAGGCTTCCCTCAGTTCTCTCTACGTACAGCGTAAGTCACTTTTCATTACGGTAAATTAAATAGGTAACAACAATTCTATCAAAAAAAAACATTGAAAACCCTACTGCATCTTTTTATATTCTTGTCGATGTATGTTAATAGTAGATTGTGCATCAAGGGAAGTAGAAAAATGGGGTAACTAACGAGAGTATTAGAATGTTGTCCCCTTACTGCCCGTGATACACACAATGTTTTTCATCACATTAGCAAGAAAACAATAAAATAATAAATAAATAAATAAAACAAACTCAAAATATATTAATGAAAACAATAATAAAAAAGTTAACGGCACTCGACTCGCTAAAACAATTGTCAACATGTCAACTTTTTTCAATATAGTCTTCCACAGATAATGCTAAGAACTGCCATTAGTTTTCAAACTTGACAGGCCATATGTAACGGATTTTCGAAAAAAAAAAATAAAAAAAAAAATTGCGAATGTCGCAGAAATAATAGTAAAATATAAATATCGTTTGTAGCCAAGTTTTGAAAATAAGAAATAAACCTTGGCTGTTTTAAAACCTCCATAGTCTGAAATGACGTACGTAGTGGATTCTATATTTAATAGAATAATATCGTCCGCGTGTAATATATTAACACACTTTCCTAGCGAGTGTGATGAAAAAAAATAACCTCTGTCTTATTACTTTGATTGACACATTTTATAGCACTACTCTGAACTTGTTTTTTTTTTTCCAGTTTCCATCGTCCTAGGCGCACTTGGAAACAGCCAGTCTGCCGGACGTAAGCTTTTTTAATTCTTCATATCTACAAAACATTTGTTCATTTCTTTTGCTTTATAATTAACCGTGAAATGCCATGTATATGAATAAGCATGTATGTAGTGTAGTGTTAATAAACAATCTACTGTTTTTACTTCTAGTTGGAGACCAAATTGTGTCAACGTGCATCCCATCGTGGAATAAGTTCCTCAAGATCTTTGGATGTCCAGGTAATAAAACCTTCGTGTCACAATGCATTAATCTATAGGTACTAATATTATAAATGTATGAAAGTAACTTTGTATGTCTGTACGTATGTCTGTATGTCTGTCTGTCTGTCTGTTAGTTAAGTACGCTTTCACGGATAAACCTGTGGCGACCTAGCGACATCTAGTGACAACTTGTAACAAACAACTCGACAGCGTCACCAGCGTCAGACAGCGCAACTAAACCTGACAGTGCGCTACATCGCGCTAACTAAGTTTCTTCAGTCGGTTGACTATATTATACCACTTCCAACTTCATCGAAATGGACTTCGGTCCCAAGGCATAACACCCGCCTGGAGAGAGATCTCTCTATTATCCTCTCTACTACATTGGTGGTTTGTATTCCTACAAAACATTGAAAAAAATACGCGTATTTTTAAATACCTTGTGAGAAGGTACAGTAAGTGATTGAAATTACGAAATACAGCTGTCACAGGCACAATCTTACAGCGCACAGATTATAGGCTAACTGATATAATTGAGTCTCAGAAAACTGATAACTAAAACATCTGTAAGATAAAATGTCTGACTCAAATTAAACCTTAGGTTGAATAACAAGCTAATTGGGATGTTACTTTAGAACTGAGGCTTTTGGCATAAAGTGACACGAATTGTAGTCATATTAGGAACTAGGTATTGAATAAGATTTGTTTTTTTTTTTTTTCAAAGGCATACATAAATAATTTTAAAGTTACTCGCCAAATTGCTTACGCAGTTTGTTGGCGAGGTAGCGCTCATTCTTTTTTTTTTTTAAACTATGCACTTGTATGAGTAAAGGTTGGTACCCAGTTCACAGAACATATTTTATTTGAATTTCTGAACGGTGTCGCTAGGTTTGTCGTACGAACAGTAGTACCACAAATATAAGTTACAACGATGTACCTGCGCAGAAAGCATTTTTTTAGAAGGCGCGAAACGTTTTGGTCAATTATAAGGCAGTAAGAGCGTTTGCGCGGGTAAAAATTCGACGGCTATTGGTCAAATATTCGGCAGCCATTGCAGCGACGCCGTCGACCGCCATTTTATTAACCCCCGACGCAAAAAGAGGGGTGTTATAAGTTTGACGTGTAAGGTGTGTGTGTGTGTGTGTGTGTGTGTGTGTGTGTCTGTCTGTGGCACCGTAGCTCTTATATGGGAACCGATTGGAATGCAGTTTTTTTATATGAAAGCAGGTTTTTTTGCAGTGGTTCCTAGTCATGTTTCATCAAAATCGCTTTAGCCGTTTTTCAGATATTAAGCTTTTAGAGGGTAAAAAGCCCCCAAAATAACGGTGAAACCTACATTCAGAGCTGATATCTCCTAAACGGCCCAACCTATTTTCATGAAATCTTGCTAAGAACCATCTTGATAAATGTAGCTTTATTTGAAAAAAACTTGCGTTTAAATCCGATCATCCGTTTGGAAGCTACGACGCCACAAACAGAAACTCAGAGGGAGAAGATTAAAAAGCGTGAAACAAAAAATTAAATTAGAAATTTAAAAAAGCCCCGACTAAATAAATACATACATAACGTCACGCCTTCATTCCCAGAGTGGAGTAGGCAGAGCTACAGAAATACCAAAAACTCTAAAAACACTTGGTGATAATTCTAAATAAATAGTCTGTAAAAAAAACCTCAAAAAGTTAGAAATAATAAGTAGTGGCCCTAACGGCTGATTGTTTGATAAGTATATAGTTATAAAAGTATAACTGAACACTGACACTAACTAAAGTGACACAGCGAGGGACCGTTAAGTAAATGAAATAACATAAAATACCCCAGCTACTTAGCGGTCCCCGACGTGTCAGTTTAGTTAGTGTCAGTGTTCAATCAGCCCTTAGGGCTGAAGAATCCGAGATTGTTCAGTAACCACAGAACTTTCTAACTTGGGAGACCACAAAAACACGTCCAATCGCTAATAGCATTTAATTAGAAGAGAGGATGGGTAGCTGACACAATACAGTGGAGCGATGTACAACTACCCTCAATATCTCATACATTACACCTCCACCATTAATCTTAACTAGGGCACCTTATATCTAGACTTTAACATTTACATTTACTTCACTTAATCAAACTCGTAACCGTATCTTTTAACAGGTAACAATTTCTCTCTGGGCCTCAGTGTAGGCCGACCTATTGCCGCCGGAGGGAAGCCGGATTCCGGCACATCTGACTGTGCCCCTGAATCTACATCCCTAGCCTCGGGCTCTGGACCTACGGCGTGATCACTCCCAGCACCCTCCCTGTTCCTCGGTTCATCGGTCGCCGATGACTGAGATGGCCACTCATATGTGCCCACCCAACGACCTTTAATTTGGTCCACATGCCGATTTACAGGTGCCCCGTCTTCCGTTGCGACTACATAATTACGAGAACTAGTTTTTTCCCTGATTTGGCCATTGACCCACTTTCTACCCCCAGTATAATTCCTAAACCGCACATTGTCTCCTACATTAAATGCTCTGGGTGTACCACCAGCGTATGCCACCTGTTTGTTCTGCCGTTCTTTTACCCTGTCTTCAATGATGCGATCCCCCTGTAGTAGGTCTAATCTAGAACGCAAGTTTCTACGTTGCAACAGAGTTGCCGGTGATACTCCCGTGGTAGTATGAGCCACGTTCCTATAAGCGAACAAGTATGCCTGTAAAGCGATGTCTAAATCGCAGCCCTCATGCTGTGCCTTCCTGACAGCCCGTTTGCACAACTTAACTGCCCCCTCTGCCGCCCCGTTAGAAGATGGGTGATACGCTGCCGCAAAACTAACCTTGACACCATTTTTAAGCATAAAGTCGCTGTACTCTTTGCTCGAAAACGGGGGACCATTATCGGATACAATTTCTCTAGGAAGCCCGAACCGCGCAAACGTCTCCCTTAGTACTTTTATGACTGCGTGCGCAGTAGTCGAATGCATGTGGAATACCTCTACCCATTTAGAAGTAGCATCTATGATTACTAAGAAGGTTTTACCACAAATGGGACCCAAAAAGTCTACATGCACTCTGGTCCAGACCTCCGGTATATATTGCCAAGGGCGCGGCGGAGCCCGCGCGGGCGCCGCGCCGTCAGCCGCGCAAGCCCCGCAGCGGCCACAGGCGCGCTCAATGTCCGCGTCAATGCCCGGCCACCACATCACGCTTCGTGCCATGCTTTTCATTTTTACTATCCCCATATGCCCTACATGTAGTTCTTGTAATAACTTTTCCCGTAGTTCTGTTGGAATTACTAGACGATATCCCCAAACAATACAACCCATATCCAAATACAATTCATGTCGGCGCATATAATACGGCTGAATGTTTTCATTTTTATTTGCCGCGGGCCACCCTGTTTGTAAGAAGCATACTATTTGTCTTAACACCGGATCTTTTTCGGTACCGTGCCGCACCATCTTCCTATCGACAGGCAAAAAGTCCTGAATAAAATTTAAATATGTTGATTCGTTAACTTGTTTTACCGGTTTTCCTACCGGTAGGCGGGATAAAGCGTCCGCAGCATTATTTTCGCTACTTACATATTCAATGTCAAAATGGTACCCGGCTAGCAATACCGCCCATCGCTGCAATCTACTGGCGGCCATTACCGGTATGCCTTTCTTTTCACCGAAAATCGAAACGAGGGGTTTGTGGTCTGTGCGCAACAAAAATTTCCTACCATATAAATATTGGTGAAACTTCCTAACGCCAAATATTATAGCTAACGCTTCTCGCTCGATTTGTGAATAGCCCTTTTCCGCGGAATTAAGCGTGCGCGACGCGTAGGCCACGGGGCGCTCGCCCTCCGGCGTGGCATGTGCCACCACGGCGCCCACGCCGCGGCTGCTGGCGTCGGCCGTGAGTACCAGCGGTAGCTCCAGCGAGTAGTGCGCCAGCACTTCACTCGACATCAAACACCCTTTTATTTCTTTAAATGCTACTTTACATTGCTTGTCCCACTCGAATTTCACCCCTTTCCTAAGTAAATTATAAAACGGTGATAGTACGGTGCTTATGTTACGAACAAATTTTGCATAGTACATGACTAATCCTATGAACGAACGCAACTCGGTGACATTACTCGGCTCGGGCGCATTCTTTATAGCTTCTATTTTCTCGGCGCATGTATGTACCCCTTGTTTGCTTATCACGAATCCTAAATACGTTACAGTCTCGGCTAGGAAGGTACACTTGTCCTTTCTAATCTTTAAACCGTATGTTTTTAATCTGTGAAACACTTCATGTAATGTTGCCAAATGGGATTTGTCATCTACGCCGGTGATTATGACATCGTCTAAAAACACACCTACCCGCGGTAAATCTCCGAAAAGTTGATCTAATTTCCTTTGAAAAATACCGGGGCTCGAGGCTAACCCATATATCAACCTATTATACATAAAAAGGCCTCTGTGTGTGTTAATAACCGTAAACCTTTTTGATTGCTCATCTAATTCAAACTGGGCATACGCTTGTGATAAATCCAACTTTGTAAATTTCTCACCCCCATGCAGTTTAGCCAGTAGGTCTTCTACCCGCGGCAACGGAAAACGATCCACTTCCAAACATTTGTTAAGTGTTAATTTAAAATCGGCACATACCCGGATGGTGCCATCTTTCTTCATGACGGGCACAATAGGAGTAGCCCAGTCGGAGGAGTTTACCGGGGTGATCACAGCGTCGCGCACTAGCTGGTCCAGCGCGCGCTCCACCGGCTCGCGCAGCGCATACGCCAGCGGGCGCGCGCGCAGGAACACAGGCACGGCGCCCTCGCGTAGCCGGAACCCCACTGTCCCTCCGGTGAACTTCCCTAGGCCGTCGTCAAATACTTCACAATAGCTGGAACTAAAATTTGCCAGATTAAACTTTTGTGTTAAACCGTTTACATTGTTACAATTCACTAAAGGCAATTGTATCTCTAACTCTTTTAACCATTGTCTGCCTACCAAACTAGTTTTCCCTTTTTCTACTATATATAAATCCAATTCTTTACATATATCTTTATATTTAACTAAAGGGTTTATTTTACCTACAGGTTTGACAATTTCACCCGTATAGTAGCGCAAACTCAAATCACTTTTCTGTAACTTACAATCCTTAAAAAGTTGTTTATAACAGTCGTAACTAATGCAGGCGATCGCGCTGCCTGTATCTATTTCCATCTGTATTTTTACGCTATTAACTTGTAGTTGAACCATGTATGGTCCAAATCTTTTTAACATTTTAACATCCAACGAAAAATTGTTTACCTCCTCACTGTCGCCGCTGCTCTCGCTGTTAGAGTACACCACCTGTCTTTCCAACATCGCGTGGAACGATGAACCTTCCGCCACCATATTCATATTCATATTAGGGCACATCTTCTTTAAATGGCCCTCTTTATTACATACTTTGCACACATAAACCTTGAACCTACACGAAGCCGTTGCATGTTGTCCGCCACACGCTGAACATAATGCAGCTTGTCGTTCCCGGTAGTTAAAGTCCCTTCTAAAAATCGCTCGCTTATCACCGTCCGCTCCGCTTATGCCCCTTGTACCGCGGCCGCCCAGTGCGTCCTGTGGCGCTCGCGCGCCGGTCGCGGGCGCCGCTGACCGCCGTGTGTCCCTCTTCGCAGTAAAAAACTTATGCACTGAAGTCCCCGATGGTACCCCGTCACCCCTCACGGTCCGGTCCTGTACCAACGCCGCATGACCTTCTGCTGCCTCCATCGACACTGCTATACTAAATGCTCTCTCGAATGCTATTTCATCTTCCGTGAATAAACGTTGTCGAATGCTTTCATTCCTGATACCGCATACAAACTGGTCTCTTATATTCTCGGTCAAGCTGGTAGCCGTAAAACTACAGTCTTTCGCTAGCTTTTTTAACGCTGCCACATATTCCGCAATTGTTTCGTCGTTCTTTTGTGTTCTTTGGCGAAATTTGTATCGTTCAGCCAACACACTTGGTTTTGGCTGTAAATGATTTTTCATCACCGCCACGAGTTCACTATATGATTTCTTTGATGGTTTATCGGGCGTACACAAATTCACCATTAATTCGTATGCCTCACTGCCGACGACCGTTATTAACGTAGCCACTTGCACTGCTGCTTTTACATCGTTAGCCACAAAATACTGGTCTAGCCGATCGACGTACAAGTCCCAATTGTCCTTGGTCATATCAAAGGACCCAATCTTGCCGACGGCCATCTCTAATTACTTAACGTACTCTAAATATCACTACAACGTTCCATGTAATGTCCACACGCGCGTAATGATCGTACTCGTCGCCACTGAAGAATCCGAGATTGTTCAGTAACCACAGAACTTTCTAACTTGGGAGACCACAAAAACACGTCCAATCGCTAATAGCATTTAATTAGAAGAGAGGATGGGTAGCTGACACAATACAGTGGAGCGATGTACAACTACCCTCAATATCTCATACATTACAAGGGCCACTACTTATTATTTTTTACTTTTTAGAGGTTTTTTACGGACTATTTATTTAGTCGGGGGTTTTTTAGCGTCGCGTCAGTTGTCATTCGTACACAAGCTATAAAGTGAAAAACGTATTATAATGTTAAATAGTGATTATATGAATGTAATCACACGCAAATATTTTGCCAGACATCAGCAATACGCAGCCGAAGGTGATCAGCTGTATAAAACTATGCAACCACGACAACAAACCTTGGACAAACCCAACAACTCCAAACCAGCCAGGCACACCAGGCACACCAGATAAGCCAGGACAACCAGGCTCGCCAGGCACACCAGATAAGCCAGGACAACCAGGCTCGCCAGGCACACCAGATAAGCCAGGACAACCAGGCTCACCAGGCACACCAGATAAGCCAGGACAACCAGGCTCACCAGGCACACCAGATAAGCCAGGACAACCAGGCTCACCAGGCACACCAGATAAGCCAGGACAACCAGGCTCACCGGGCACACCAGATAAGCCAGGACAACCAGGCTCACCGGGCACACCAGATAAGCCAGGACAACCAGGCTCACCGGGCACACCAGATAAGCCAGGACAACCAGGCTCACCAGGCACACCAGATAAGCCAGGACAACCAGGCTCACCAGGCACACCAGATAAGCCAGGACAACCAGGCAAACCAGGCACACCAGATAAGCCAGGACAACCAGGCTCGCCAGGCACACCAGATAAGCCAGGACAACCAGGCTCACCAGGCACACCAGATAAGCCAGGACAACCAGGCTCACCAGGCACACCAGATAAGCCAGGCAAACCAGGCAAACCAAGCACACCAGGCAAACCAGATAAGCCAGGACAACCAGGCTCACCAGGCACACCAGATAAGCCAGGACAACCAGGCTCACCAGGCACACCAGATAAGCCAGGACAACCAGGCTCACCAGGCACACCAGATAAGCCAGGACAACCAGGCAAACCAGGCACACCAGATAAGCCAGGACAACCAGGCTCGCCAGGCACACCAGATAAGCCAGGACAACCAGGCTCACCAGGCACACCAGATAAGCCAGGACAACCAGGCTCACCAGGCACACCAGATAAGCCAGGCAAACCAGGCAAACCAAGCACACCAGGCAAACCAGATAAGCCAGGACAACCAGGCTCACCAGGCACACCAGATAAGCCAGGACAACCAGGCTCACCAGGCACACCAGATAAGCCAGGCAAACCAGGCAAACCAAGCACACCAGGCAAACCAGATAAGCCAGGACAACCAGGCTCACCAGGCACACCAGATAAGCCAGGACAACCAGGCTCACCAGGCACACCAGATAAGCCAGGACAACCAGGCTCACCAGGCACACCAGATAAGCCAGGCAAACCAGGCAAACCAAGCACACCAGGCACACCAGATAAGCCAGGACATCCAGGCTCACCAGGCACACCAGATAAGCCAGGACAACCAGGCTCACCAGGCACACCAGATAAGCCAGGACAACCAGGCTCACCAGGCACACCAGATAAGCCAGGACAACCAGGCAAACCAGGCACACCAGATAAGCCAGGACAACCAGGCTCGCCAGGCACACCAGATAAGCCAGGACAACCAGGCTCACCAGGCACACCAGATAAGCCAGGACAACCAGGCTCACCAGGCACACCAGATAAGCCAGGCAAACCAGGCAAACCAAGCACACCAGGCAAACCAGATAAGCCAGGACAACCAGGCTCACCAGGCACACCAGATAAGCCAGGACAACCAGGCTCACCAGGCACACCAGATAAGCCAGGCAAACCAGGCAAACCAAGCACACCAGGCAAACCAGATAAGCCAGGACAACCAGGCTCACCAGGCACACCAGATAAGCCAGGACAACCAGGCTCACCAGGCACACCAGATAAGCCAGGACAACCAGGCTCACCAGGCACACCAGATAAGCCAGGCAAACCAGGCAAACCAAGCACACCAGGCACACCAGATAAGCCAGGACATCCAGGCTCACCAGGCACACCAGATAAGCCAGGACAACCAGGCTCACCAGGCACACCAGATAAGCCAGGACAACCAGGCTCACCAGGCACACCAGATAAGCCAGGACAACCAGGCTCACCAGGCACACCAGATAAGCCAGGCAAACCAGGCAAACCAAGCACACCAGGCACACCAGATAAGCCAGGACATCCAGGCTCACCAGGCACACCAGATAAGCCAGGACAACCAGGCTCACCAGGCACACCAGATAAGCCAGGACAACCAGGCAAACCAGGCACACCAGATAAGCCAGGACAACCAGGCTCGCCAGGCACACCAGATAAGCCAGGACAACCAGGCTCACCAGGCACACCAGATAAGCCAGGACAACCAGGCTCACCAGGCACACCAGATAAGCCAGGCAAACCAGGCAAACCAAGCACACCAGGCAAACCAGATAAGCCAGGACAACCAGGCTCACCAGGCACACCAGATAAGCCAGGACAACCAGGCTCACCAGGCACACCAGATAAGCCAGGCAAACCAGGCAAACCAAGCACACCAGGCAAACCAGATAAGCCAGGACAACCAGGCTCACCAGGCACACCAGATAAGCCAGGACAACCAGGCTCACCAGGCACACCAGATAAGCCAGGACAACCAGGCTCACCAGGCACACCAGATAAGCCAGGCAAACCAGGCAAACCAAGCACACCAGGCAAACCAGATAAGCCAGGACAACCAGGCTCACCAGGCACACCAGATAAGCCAGGACAACCAGGCTCACCAGGCACACCAGATAAGCCAGGACAACCAGGCTCACCAGGCACACCAGATAAGCCAGGACAACCAGGCTCACCAGGCACACCAGATAAGCCAGGACAACCAGGCTCACCAGGCACACCAGATAAGCCAGGACAACCAGGCTCACCAGGCACACCAGATAAGCCAGGACAACCAGGCTCACCAGGCACACCAGATAAGCCAGGACAACCAGGCTCACCAGGCACACCAGATAAGCCAGGACAACCAGGCTCACCAGGCACACCAGATAAGCCAGGACAACCAGGCTCACCAGGCACACCAGATAAGCCAGGACATCCAGGCTCACCAGGCACACCAGATAAGCCAGGACAACCAGGCTCACCAGGCACACCAGATAAGCCAGGACAACCAGGCAAACCAGGCACACCAGATAAGCCAGGCAAACCAGGCAAACCAGGCACACCAGGCAAACCAGATAAGCCAGGACAACCAGGCTCACCAGGCACACCAGATAAGCCAGGACAACCAGGCTCGCCAGGCACACCAGATAAGCCAGGCAAACCAGGCAAACCAAGCACACCAGGCAAACCAGATAAGCCAGGACAACCAGGCTCGCCAGGCACACCAGATAAGCCAGGACAACCAGGCTCACCAGGCACACCAGATAAGCCAGGCAAACCAGGCAAACCAGGCACACCAGGCAAACCAGATAAGCCAGGACAACCAGGCTCGCCAGGCACACCAGATAAGCCAGGACAACCAGGCTCACCAGGCACACCAGATAAGCCAGGACAACCAGGCTCACCAGGCACACCAGATAAGCCAGGCAAACCAGGCAAACCAGGCACACCAGATAAGCCAGGACAACCAGGCTCACCAGGCACACCAGATAAGCCAGGACAACCAGGCTCACCAGGCACACCAGATAAGCCAGGACAACCAGGCTCACCAGGCACACCAGATAAGCCAGGCAAACCAGGCAAACCAGGCACACCAGGCAAACCAGATAAGCCAGGACAACCAGGCTCGCCAGGCACACCAGATAAGCCAGGACAACCAGGCTCACCAGGCACACCAGATAAGCCAGGACAACCAGGCTCACCAGGCACACCAGATAAGCCAGGCAAACCAGGCAAACCAGGCACACCAGGCAAACCAGATAAGCCAGGACAACCAGGCTCACCAGGCACACCAGATAAGCCAGGACAACCAGGCTCGCCAGGCACACCAGATAAGCCAGGCAAACCAGGCAAACCAGGCACACCAGGCACACCAGATAAGCCAGGACAACCAGGCTCACCAGGCATACCAGATAAGCCAGGACAACCAGGCTCACCAGGCACACCAGATAAGCCAGGACAACCAGGCTCACCAGGCACACCAGATAAGCCAGGCAAACCAGGCAAACCAGGCACACCAGGCAAACCAGATAAGCCAGGACAACCAGGCTCACCAGGCACACCAGATAAGCCAGGACAACCAGGCTCGCCAGGCACACCAGATAAGCCAGGCAAACCAGGCAAACCAGGCACACCAGGCAAACCAGATAAGCCAGGACAACCAGGCTCGCCAGGCACACCAGATAAGCCAGGACAACCAGGCTCACCAGGCACACCAGATAAGCCAGGACAACCAGGCTCACCAGGCACACCAGATAAGCCAGGACAACCAGGCTCGCCAGGCACACCAGATAAGCCAGGCAAACCAGGCAAACCAGGCACACCAGGCACACCAGATAAGCCAGGACAACCAGGCTCACCAGGCACACCAGATAAGCCAGGCAAACCAGGCAAACCAAGCACACCAGGCAAACCAGATAAGCCAGGACAACCAGGCTCACCAGGCACACCAGATAAGCCAGGACAACCAGGCTCACCAGGCACACCAGATAAGCCAGGCAAACCAGGCAAACCAGGCACACCAGGCAAACCAGATAAGCCAGGACAACCAGGCTCACCAGGCACACCAGATAAGCCAGGACAACCAGGCTCGCCAGGCACACCAGATAAGCCAGGCAAACCAGGCAAACCAGGCACACCAGGCAAACCAGATAAGCCAGGACAACCAGGCTCACCAGGCACACCAGATAAGCCAGGCAAACCAGGCAAACCAGGCAAACCAGGCACACCAAATAAGCCAGGACATCCAGGCTCACCAGATAAGCCAGGACAACCAGGCTCACCAGGCACACCAGATAAGCCAGGACAACCAGGCTCACCAGGAACACCAGATAAGCCAGGACAACCAGGCTCACCAGGCACACCAGATAAGCCAGGCAAACCAGGCAAACCAGGCACACCAAATAAGCCAGGACATCCAGGCTCACCAGATAAGCCAGGACAACCAGGCTCACCAGGCACACCAGATAAGCCAGGACAACCAGGCTCACCAGGCACACCAGATAAGCCAGGACAACCAGGCTCACCAGGAACACCAGATAAGCCAGGACAACCAGGCTCACCAGGCACACCAGATAAGCCAGGACAACCAGGCTCACCAGGCACACCAGATAAGCCAGGACAACCAGGCTCACCAGGCACACCAGATAAGCCAGGACAACCAGGCTCACCAGGCACACCAGATAAGCCAGGACAACCAGGCTCGCCAGGCACACCAGATAAGCCAGGACAACCAGGCTCACCAGGCACACCAGATAAGCCAGGACAACCAGGCTCGCCAGGCACACCAGATAAGCCAGGACAACCAGGCTCACCAGGCACACCAGATAAGCCAGGACAACCAGGCTCGCCAGGCACACCAGATAAGCCAGGACAACCAGGCTCACCAGGCACACCAGATAAGCCAGGACAACCAGGCTCACCAGGCACACCAGATAAGCCAGGCAAACCAGGCAAACCAAGCACACCAGGCAAACCAGATAAGCCAGGACAACCAGGCTCGCCAGGCACACCAGATAAGCCAGGACAACCAGGCTCACCAGGCACACCAGATAAGCCAGGCAAACCAGGCAAACCAGGCACACCAGGCAAACCAGATAAGCCAGGACAACCAGGCTCGCCAGGCACACCAGATAAGCCAGGACAACCAGGCTCACCAGGCACACCAGATAAGCCAGGCAAACCAGGCAAACCAGGCACACCAGGCAAACCAGATAAGCCAGGACAACCAGGCTCACCAGGCACACCAGATAAGCCAGGACAACCAGGCTCACCAGGCACACCAGATAAGCCAGGACAACCAGGCTCACCAGGCACACCAGATAAGCCAGGCAAACCAGGCAAACCAGGCACACCAAATAAGCCAGGACATCCAGGCTCACCAGATAAGCCAGGACAACCAGGCTCACCAGGCACACCAGATAAGCCAGGACAACCAGGCTCACCAGGCACACCAGATAAGCCAGGACAACCAGGCTCACCAGGCACACCAGATAAGACAGGCAAACCAGGCAAACCAGGCACACCAGGCAAACCAGATAAGCCAGGACAACCAGGCTCACCAGGCACACCAGATAAGCCAGGACAACCAGGCTCACCAGGCACACCAGATAAGCCAGGCAAACCAGGCAAACCAGGCACACCAAATAAGCCAGGACATCCAGGCTCACCAGATAAGCCAGGACAACCAGGCTCACCAGGCACACCAGATAAGCCAGGACAACCAGGCTCACCAGGCACACCAGATAAGCCAGGACAACCAGGCTCACCAGGAACACCAGATAAGCCAGGACAACCAGGCTCACCAGGCACACCAGATAAGCCAGGCAAACCAGGCAAACCAGGCACACCAAATAAGCCAGGACATCCAGGCTCACCAGATAAGCCAGGACAACCAGGCTCACCAGGCACACCAGATAAGCCAGGACAACCAGGCTCACCAGGAACACCAGATAAGCCAGGACAACCAGGCTCACCAGGCACACCAGATAAGCCAGGCAAACCAGGCAAACCAGGCACACCAAATAAGCCAGGACATCCAGGCTCACCAGGCACACCAGATAAGCCAGGACATCCAGGCTCACCAAGCACACCAGATAAGCCAGGCAAACCAGGCAAACCAGGCACACCAGGCAAACCAGATAAGCCAGGACAACCAGGCACACCAGATAAGCCAGGACAACCAGGCTCACCAGGCACACCAGATAAGCCAGGACAACCAGGCTCACCAGGCACACCAGATAAGCCAGGACAACCAGGCTCACCAGGCACACCAGATAAGCCAGGACAACCAGGCTCACCAGGCACACCAGATAAGCCAGGACAACCAGGCTCACCAGGCACACCAGATAAGCCAGGACAACCAGGCTCACCAGGCACACCAGATAAGCCAGGCAAACCAGGCAAACCAGGCACACCAGATAAGCCAGGACAACCAGGCTCACCAGGCACACCAGATAAGCCAGGACAACCAGGCTCACCAGGCACACCAGATAAGCCAGGACAACCAGGCTCACCAGGAACACCAGATAAGCCAGGCAAACCAGGCAAACCAGGCACACCAGGCACACCAGATAAGCCAGGACAACCAGGCTCACCAGGCACACCAGATAAGCCAGGCAAACCAGGCAAACCAGGCACACCAGGCACACCAGATAAGCCAGGACAACCTGGCTCACCAGGCACACCAGATAAGCCAGGGCAAGCAGGCTCACCAGGCACACCAGATAAGCCAGGACATCCAGGCTCACCAAGCACACCAGATAAGCCAGGCAAACCAGGCAAACCAGGCACACCAGGCAAACCAGATAAGCCAGGACAACCAGGCACACCAGATAAGCCAGGACAACCAGGCTCACCAGGCACACCAGATAAGCCAGGACAACCAGGCTCACCAGGCACACCAGATAAGCCAGGACAACCAGGCTCACCAGGCACACCAGATAAGCCAGGACAACCAGGCTCACCAGGCACACCAGATAAGCCAGGACAACCAGGCTCACCAGGCACACCAGATAAGCCAGGACAACCAGGCTCGCCAGGCACACCAGGCCAACTAGATAAGCCGGGACAACCAGGAGAACCATGTGAACCAGGACTACCAGAATACCCTGGACATCATAGCATTCCAGATCAACCAGGAAACCCAGGGTACCCACATCAGCCAAGCAAGCCAGGGCGCCCTGGCAAACCAAACCCGGGAGGGCCCAATGGCGACGACTGTGATGAATCTGGCAAGCTGGGCCACGGAAAACCGGTGAAACCTGCAGGGGAAGACTGCGAGGGGGACGAGGGTAAAGGTTTTGGTGCTGGTGTTGGTATTGGAGGTGCAATTGGAGGGGGTGTAGGCGGAGCTATTGGAGGTGGTATCGGCGCAGGCATCGATGCGGGATTCGGTCTCTATGGTAAAGCGGGAGGCAAATTTAGAAGTTCCCTTGGTCATTAATAGTAATTTATTCACCAACGGGAGTAAGACACGGATTACTAATCGAGTGTGCATTTGCGTAAACCACACGAGTTTAGTAATCTGTACTCACCCTCGAGTGATATATACTGGTTTATACTACACTTAAAAAGTAACAAATGAATTCTTTCGAGGAAGAACGAGTGCGCCATCAAACAGGGGGGCTCTACTTTGAAATCCGTAATTCGAATAAAATTTCGTCTATTGCCATCCCTTTTACTCTCGATTCGTAACTTATTTGCACAAAGTGACAGAGTGATCCGAAGTTTGAATTACGGATTTCAAAGTAGAGCCGCAGTTAAAAGTTATTTTTTAAATTGTGAATTTTAACGCTCCATACAGTTTGCGTGCCAAAAGACGTTAAACAATGTGAATACTTCCCTATTTGCAGGGTCCAACTTGCGTGCGTGTCAAAGTGGGTTAAAAGAAATCGGGGTAATAATGGATTTTCAAACGATGCCCTGATAACAAGGCAGTTATGAAACTCCATTCAATATTACTACCCTGATTATTGAGAAGGTTTAATAAACGGCTTTCTCGCCTAATTTTAGGGTAGTAATTATACACTTACTAACAAAGTGCTTTTGGGTAACGACACGATTTCCAATGTATCTGTACTTGTGTATTTGAATTATACAAATTATTAAAGTTGTATGAACCTTATGCTGTCCTTTAATTTCAAATTTCACCTTGCATACCGTAGTGTGATCAGGTTGTTGTACCTGAGTGCCAACAGGAACTAACTCTCTGCTGTCCGACTGTCTGCCAGCGGACTGTTTATAAGTATATATGTCTTCTTGGACACCTTGGCCGCTCTGCTATATCTGCTGCTGACTGTATCTTATGAACCGTAATAGATAGATGGTGTGTATGTTTATTGAAGCTTGGTTAATGACTGGTGCGGATGGAAAGGTTCAAAGCAGATAGTTTGGCCTCGTAACTTTGATTTTACTAGTTAGGTATTTCTTTATTTTTTATTTTAGGTTACAGGTTTTTTTATAGTTCTGTCCCGCCTCCCTTAGGGAACAAAATAAAAATTAACTTATCCAGATATCCAGATATCTGGGCCTCTATTCAACTGCGTTATAAGGATACCGTTTTTGACCTGTTTCCGTATTGTCAACGTTTTGATAACTCTTATGTCATTTACAATAATGGCGACTTTGACATAAACGATTCTTAAACGTGTCAAACACGATATCGTTTTAACGCACCTGAATAGAGGCCCAGATCATCTTAATATTTGGCTTTTAGCTAACGTTTTTTAATTTTTAATAATCCCACGAAGCTCAAAACTGCCTTTATGATTTTTATAATTTCAGAGGCAAAAAAAAGGAAATTAATGGTGGTTGAAAATTGCGGAAATTTGATACATACTTCTTATATGTTTCACGAAAAACCCTTTAAGTGTACGATGTTCACCTATATTATGGAAGAAACAACATACATCATGACTTGTTTCTATTTATTATAATTTCAATTAATTATACACAAAACTTTAATATCTCAGATCAGGGATTTAACCGGTTTTATTTAATACCTGTATTTACATTGTCAAATTATTACCGCTAAAAAATAATACCTATATTCAAATTAGAGGTATTGTTGTCATTCCGCTTTTGTTTTTATCGCTATGTATACACTATTAACAGTATTAAATACCTGTTTTCAATACCGCTATTGATTGCACCTTATAAGTGTGATGTGAATTAGACTGTAATTAACTGCAATTTCAGACTTGTCTAAGGCGAGTCTAAGTTGTTTGTAAGAGCACCGAAAACATTTACATATACGAATAAACGAGAATATTGACACTGACAGGTATTAATTACTGCTAATGGTTTTTAGAGGTACGAGTAAAGTATCAAAAAGAGGTATTGTTCCCAATTGGCTAAACCGATAACATACTTGAATACCGGTATTCATTATACCGGTAATCAGAGCTTTAGCGGTATAAATAGCGAAATGCAATTATAACCGGTTATACCTCATTTAAAACCGGTAGTCAGAATACCGGTAACGATCCCTGGCTCAGATAGAAGTTATTTATTAAAACCAGTATATTTTCGGGAGCACTTTTGACACCTAGTACTTGCTCCATCTTAATACGGGTATTTTCGAAAATTGGGTATTCGAAGAGCACGTGAGGCACGGTTTTATCTCTCCTGGCTCGCAGGGGCACGATGGATCCTCCTTACGATCCTCCGATGGATTCAAGTATGTGGAGAATCCACCGTGGCTCGTCATAAGCGTTTAGTGGTGGTAGGACCCTGTGCAGGGTCCGTCCGGATCGCTACCACCATCTTATCCATTAACCACCCGCCAAGCAACAGTGTTCGCATTGTTGTGTTCCGGTGTGGGTATAAGACAACCGGTGAAATTACTAGCATAGAGGCATTCCATCTTAGTCCTCAGGGTTGGCAACGCATTTGAGGTCTTAGGATTATAGTCTTGAGAATTCAAATGTCTATGGGTCTCAGATTCCACTTACCATCAGGTGGCCTGAGTGCTCGTGTGCCTTCTCCTTAACATAAAAAAAATAAAAAAATAAAATAAAAAAAAAGCTGTATTTTCAACCCACATAGTAGGTCGAGTTTACGAAAGACCCTGTAAGCCGCAGATGCACTGGGAAAGAATAATTTTGTGATAGAGGCCGTGTCATCAGATTTGTACTGACTGTCCCATTCATCAATCATCTCCAAGCGGATCGTACGTTTGACAAATGAGGCTGGGCAATGGTCATAGTCCAGCGTCTTCCTCAACCTTTAAGCGCAAGTTTAAGGGCTATTTGTTGACAACCGGAAATCCTAACCCTCATCCGGCACTTACACACGATAATTTACCAACCTGTTGCTTTTAAAATTCCCCTTTTATTCATTTTTATTTTGTCAAGGCTGTGATTTGTTATTTGTTTTTTGCCGATAAAATTATGTAAGTAGTTTACACGTATTAAATTAAATTGAGAGAGTATTTAGAGCACAAAAAAAGTGTATAAGAGGGTCATACACAGATTTAGGTTATCGTCTTTTCTGTGGACAAGCCGGAAGTTAACGTTTTTAAGGCTTTACTTTCCGGCTAAGCAAATTCCCGCATAAACGGCGTCAGGACTGCTTTAGACTTATCATGTAAAAACAAAACTTATATGCACACAAGCTTTTTACTAATGCCCACAGGAAAGACAACTTTTGTTTTTAAGAGTGTATATGACCCAAGAGCAGATTGGCAGTAGAGAATCATGTTGACCAATGTTTAAGAAACTTAAAATTCTCCCATTACCGTGTATCTATATTGCTATTATAACAAAAATATCACAAAATAATCCCAACGCGAGGATTAGGCGGGTGCCTAAATAAATTGCAAATTACGATAATTAATTTAAAATATCGGAAATATGTGGACGGAATGGCGGTCAAAATTTATAATAAACTCCCACCGGCTTTTCTAGATTTGCAGTTTCCAAAATTCAAGCGTGCAGTACTAAATTGGCTCTCATTACCTAATGTTCTCATTACCTAATCGCTTGTTCAAATTAAAGATAGCTATTAAGTTATTATACAATCTTAAGTCTACATTTTGTCATAGTATTTAAATTCTTAGTCTTCCATTTGTTATGTAATATTTTATGTTTTATAAATTCTTTCCTTTTTATTAATTATAGTAAGTAGCTTTTTATATGATGAGCGCTGTATGTTCCTGTAAAAGATGGTTGCACGTAGGATAAGTATCATTGTTTTATTTTTATAAGTGTTTCGTGTAATTGTTGTTGGAACATCAAATAAATAAATAAATAAATAAATGTTTTACACATGAAATAAATAAATATTATATTGTATGTATTGTATGTGAGTCACCGTCGGTACTGGCTGAAAATCAGCGCTTTAGGTGTCTGACACCCCAGCATATTGCTGAGCCAGTGTCAGTTTCACTGCCGTGAGGACACACTTCTGATTGCCTAAATTTTCTTTTCTTTAATCTTTTAAGTCTTATATGTGTATGTATGTGTGTCTTATGGTTAGTGAATAAATTAATTTCTTCTTCTTCTTCGCCTTCCTCGCCTCCAGAGCGGCCTCCTTCGCGAGCTGGTCAGCTCATTAATTCTCCTTGAACCCAACATGGGTTTTGATCCAAAACAACGAACTCTTGTCCTGGACTTTCTTGCTTTCGAGGACCTCATACGCCGCTCGGCAAAAAGAGCCAAGAGTTCCGCCTGGTAGGCGTCGTTAACGTCGTCGGGGTAACGCAGCACCCACGCTGCCCTCAATCTTACTGCCGTCAACGTTGACTCCAGGCTCATTTGCTTTGCCGGATGAGGAGCCTCAGCTCAAGGGGCCATCCGTTCAATCTCCCTATCCCCCAACGCTCGGAGACATACTCCCTTCTTAGCTTCACACAATGCTAGAGAGGGAGCATCCCAGCCAGCACCAGTGCCATGTTTAGGGAGACCGTTCGGTAAGCTTTGCGCCATTTCTGGGCGAAACCTCCGTGGATCACGTTTAACTTCTTTTGTACTCCTAATTCATTGGCAGTTGGTGCCCATGCGCTCGCCGCATATAGGATCATTGGTTCATACATACATACATATCTTCACGCCTGTCTCCCAATGGGGTAGGCAGAGACTATGGAACGCCAGGTGCACCGATCCAAACATACAACCTTCGCTTCCTCCACATTCATCAATCTCTTCATGCACGTACGTCGGTTTCGGGTGCTTTTGATTCGGCCCTTATTCAGTACCTCGCGAATCTGATCACTGTACGTCTGTCTAGGACGTCCTCTACTGACATCTCCACTCACTCTCGCTCGCCATATCTCTTTCGTAACTCTTCTTTCATCCATCCTTTCTAAATGACCAAACCATCTTAGCATACCCTTTTCGATTTTAGTCACTACATCTTCTTTCAATCCACATTTTTCTCGGATTTTTTCATCTGGTTTGGTTCATCATTGGTTCAATAGACGACTCTAATCACCTCTGGGTAAAGACCCGAGCTAACATGTGCTGCTCTGGTGAGTCGTTTATAGATAGATTAGTTGTATGTGAATTAAATGTGACCTTTTGGTCTATAGTGAGCCCTAAGTAGTAGCTTAACCTCGTGACACAAGACTAGGTCAATCTCGCCCACTCTCGAGCGTGGTGTATCATCAACAAATTTAGCATTTGCATGCAGAAAGTATCATTTGGTGAAGTAAAACTGATGACGAAGACAACTGATAGCCACCGGAACTCCTGAATGGTACCTATTTTAAGAATAAAGATAAAATATCTCGATATAGATAATTGAGCGACTATGACGAAACACATTTTAATGGTTTAAATATGTTTATGCACGATGACTTTCCCGCGGCGTCGCTTGCGAGCGAGAAATATCATTTCATTTCGTTTCATTTTTATTTATTCATTTTGTAAACATAGGTTTCGTTACAGATGGTACAGTTGTAAACTAGATCTCTATGTTTTGCCATTAGGCATAGAAATTAGTGCTAGGCATACCACATACAAAATACAATAATACTATTTATTCCTAGTTAAAATTAAAACATGCATGTCAAAAAAAAACTTAAATTTAGATTAAAATTTCTATTTGAATCATCATAAAATTAATAACAAAGCTAGAACTAAAACAAAATGAAACACAAAATAAAATTTATAAAATTAAAATTAACTCGAAAGACTAAAGATATTCCAATCATATAATTCTTATTCCTGTGGTTCTTATTCATTGACAAGTGGGAGTTCAATGGGATTGTGATCACTAAAAAGTATAAAATGGTAATAGGTCAGTCAAACTGAAGTCGGTGTCCCACATTTTTTTTTGACCTAAAGCCCATTTCAGTTTGACTGACCTAAGCTAATTACCACTTGAAAAGAAATTACGGATAAAAAAGTTGTGGGACGCTGGGCCTCATAAGAAAGCTCAGAGTCACTCAGAGGGCTATGGAGAGAGCTATGCTCGGGGTTTCTCTGCGGGATAGAATCAGAAATGATGATATCCGCAGTAGAACTAAGGTTACCGACATAGCCCGAAGAATAGCGAAACTTAAGTGGCAGTGGGCGGGTCACATTGCTCGCAGAACTGATGGCCGATGGGGCCAGAAAGTTCTCGAATGGCGTCCACGGACCGGGAGACGAGCTGTTGGTAGGCCTCCAACAAGATGGAGCGACGACCTCGTAAGGATCGCGGGATCGCGATGGATGCGGAAGGCACAAGACCGGTCTAAGTGGAGAGCCTTGGGGGAGGCCTATGTCCAGCAGTGGACGTCTTTCGGCTGATATGATGATGATGATGATGAATCAATTTCGGCGTTTTTTATTTTGATGCCATTGCCAACACTTGTTTTTTTAAGACAATACCTATAAGCGTAACATAGGTGTATGGGGTATCATTGGAATCGTAAAATTAGGTAACATCACGCCTTCATTCCTAGAGTGGGGTAGGCAACGCTACGGAACCACCAACAATTTAGTCACGAGTATGTTATCAGAATCAGAATAATCTTTATTCAAGTAGGTTTACAAATAATAAACTCTTTTGAAACGTCATAGTAGCGACTTAGCCTAAATTGACTGCAGCTGGCTGTTAGTTTTATAATAATCCCGATATATTTACAATTACGTATAAAAGCGTTTTGCGTCTGTAAACGGGTTAATGGAAAATATCAAAAACCGGCCAAGTGCGAGTCGGACTCGCGCACGAAGTGTTCCGTACCATTATCTATACAACATTAGACACTATATTGTAACCTATTTAAAAAGGTTACAATATAGTTACCATACTTACCATGCAGTATATTAAAGGTTAGTGGTGGTAGGACCCTGTGCAGGGTCCGTCCAGATTGCTACCACCGTCTTATCCATTAACCACCCGCCAAGCAACAGTGTTCACATTGTTGTGTTCCGGTGTGGGGATAAGACAACCGGTGAAATTACTAGCATAGAGGCATTCCATCTTAGTCCTCAGGGTTGGCAACGCATTTGAGGTCTTAGGATTACAGTCTTGAGAATTCAAATGTCTATGGATCTCAGATTCCACTTACCATCAGGTGGCCTGAGTGCTCGTGTACCTTCTCCTTAACATAAAAAAGGCAAAAAATACGTGTGTTGTGTGGGAGCCCTCCTTATTTTATTTTTTTATTACTTATTTTTAAAGTGAAAATACAACTAAATTTTCTGTTTAAGCGTCTACCTGTTGCCGTTATTAATAGCGAGCAAAAATACGACAAAGAAATCACGTTAGTTGTATGGGAGCCCCCCTTAAATATTTATTTACACATTAATTTTAGTTTAAACTTTTTTTTTTTCTGTTTTTGTATTTATTGTTATAGCCGCAACAGAAATACATCATCTGTGAAAATTTCATTTGTCTAGCTGTCACGGTTCCTGAGATACAGCCTGGTGATGGACAGACAGACAGCGGAGTCTTAGTAATAGTGTCGTTTTTTTACTCTTTGGTATGGAACCCTAAAACTGCAGTCAGTTTTTTTCAAAAAAACATCTCTAATTAATAATTATAATAAATAATAAATATCAGGGGACAATCTCACACAAATTGACCTAGTCCCAAACTAAGCTCTAGGCTTGTACTATGGGTACTTGACAACGATAAACATACTTAAATAGAGAAATACATACTTAAATGCATAGAAAACATCCAAGACTCAGGAACTAACATTCGTGCTCATCACACAAATATCTGCTCTTACCGGGATTTTAACCCAGGACCGCTGGCTACGGAGGCAGGGTTACTCCCACCTAGGCCACCATGTCGTCAGAGAATGAAGAAGAAATTTGGATTCCAATAAAACAGATCACGTTGACTTTAACATAGTATATTCTGAACTACTTACAAATGCAAGTTAGATAAAATGGGTGTTGTTTCTATTTGGTGTACAAAAATTATTATATTGTTTAATGATGGATGCCAAGGCCGCCGCCTGCGCCGAAACCTCCTTGAACACGAGCGCCAATAGACTTGCTGATACCGACGCCAGAATCTAAACCGTGGTGACCAGCGGATTCTATTTGACCGCCAACTTGGAGACCGGCGTTGATACCAGCGCCAACCCCAGCTCCGCCGGCACCCCCACCGATGCTCTTTTCAGCTCCCACGCCAAAAGATGCTCCATTTTGAATACCGCCACCAATACCGGAGTCACCCTGTAAATTAATCAAAAAATTAAATCCCTGAAACACGCCTTCATTAATATAATCGACGGTGGAAATTATATAATCGACGGACGGTGTCGCAAGGGACATTTTGTCGTAAGTACACTAAATATACCATTGAAGTCAGTATTTTTTTTCTATCTATTTGTTGTATTGAAATTTCGATATGACTTCTAATAAAAAAGTTATGAGTTGGTCAAAGTTTGTCGTAACTTCCTAATATTTAAAACACTATGTTGTATCGGTCAAATATTTTTGTATAACGTCTTGTTTCATTAAGCGCAATATCGTATATCTCAATATTTTTAAAATTCCTGTGTTGTAAGGCACTAAAAAGGATACATTTTGTCAGATAAATACTGTGTTTTCGGAGGTGTAACACACATTTTCTTCTTATTTTTTTGTTGTAAGGGGCACTATTTCCTAAACCACTGTATTTATGGATGTCCAATTAAAAAATTAGGGTAGGCGAAGTTATTTAAAAAGTATGCTTCCAAGAATCATCTTAATGGGATGAGTAGTTTCCAAGTTATGAATTAAAAAAAAGTGGAATTTTGTTCTCTGGCTCTCCTGAAAAGTAAGCGTTTGTCCCTTACGACATTTGAAATTTCCACCGTCGAATTATATGAACTTTAAAACTGGCTATAAACTTAAAACGTAAATAAATAATCATCAGGCGACAATCTCACACAAATCCAAAACTAAGCTCTAGGCTTGTATGGGTACTCGACAACGATAAACATACTTAAATAGAGAAATACATACTTAAATACATAGAAAACATCCCAGACTCAGGAACAAATAGTCTCGCTTACGAGTACCACACAAATATCTGCCCTTACCGGGATTTGAACTAGAATTGAAACGGATAGTGATTTAGCCGGATATTGAATATCCGGCTGGATCATAAACCGGATGGCCGCATATCCGGCGGCTGGATATCCGGCAGGACTTATATTTATAAATATATATCACGAGACAATGTCACACAAATTGATCTATTCCCTAACGGGCAGAATCAGAATCAAGAGAAAAACGCAATTTCTAATGAACTTGACTATTATTTGAATGCTGTTCGTATCGGTCGTACTTCCCTCCCTTACCTTTGGTGGTCAGTCAATGCGACACAATATCCAAAGTTGAAAAAGATTGTAAAAATATACAATTGTCAGCTCCATGCAGCAGTGAGAGGTTATTTTCCGAAGCCGGTCTTGTCTATGAAAACAAGCGCAATCGACTTTTACCCATAAACGCAGATAAAATTATGTGTATGTGTATGCATCATAATTTACCGATCTCTTTGAATATTAAAATATAAACAACAAATTTATTGGATTTCCTTTCATTCGTTTTGTTGTTTTACTATTCGGCATCCGGCTGGATATTGACTTACTATCCGGCATCCGGCCGGATAATATATTATGGCCGGATAGGCCGGATACCGCATAGTTACCGGATATCCGTTTCGTCTCTAATTTGAACTCAGAACCGCTAGCTTCAAAGGAAGGGTCACTACCAACTAGGCCAGCATGTTGTCCAATTTCATCACTTTTAGAGAGTGTAAATAATTAAATTTGTTTCATTGCTAAGATCTTTTATTTTTCTCATAGGTGATTTGAAAAGCAGTACCTATGTGTCACACGGTACCAAAATTATATCCACTTTGGGCGTTAACACTTGAATCCCTCACTACGCTCAGGATTCAATGTATGCCCTCGCCGTAAATATGTCATTTTGCTCTCTCGTGACACAAATAACTATTTAACACCTGCCCTGTAAGACTGACAGGTTTTTTTTCTAAAAAAGTGTTAGAATAGGTTAGGTTAGAGCATTTTTTTTTCTGTAATGTGTGGAATATAGTTTGTACCTATCTTATTAGTTTCTAAAAAAAAACAAATATCTTAAAGCTCATTAAAAATTAGATGGTTATCTTATTTACTTAAGAGCTTACAAAATATCAGGTTAAAAAAAAAATACAATAGAGAACATGCATGAAAATCAGAATTGAGTTTCAATGATACGATTTAGGAGAAAATGTGAATAAAGCATATAAAACGCAACACACTAAGCTTTGATCCGTTCATTAAGATTTTATATGGAATCAAAACTTGTTTATTTTTTTAACTTATTTTAATGTTTAGATAGTTCTTTTCGGCATCCTCATTTAGTTTTCGTAATATTTTAATTTAACGATATTGGCTTAAACATACTAATTTACGAAATAATTGCAAATCTAATATATAAAATTCTCGTGTCACAGTGTTAGTTACCAAACTCCTCCGAAACGGCTTGACCGATTTTTATTAAATTTTATATGCATATTCAGTAGGTCTGAGAATCGGCTCCTATCTATTTTTCATAAACCCAAGTGATATCAAAGACACAAAAAAAAATATCAACGGGCGAAGCCGCTGCCGGCTCGCTAGTTTCTTTATAAAGTCCTTATATTTTAAACATGGAACAACAGCTGTGACGTCATTCTTGTCATCGATGTTGTATGGAGTGTTTTTGCAGGGGGTCTGAACTATGACTTTTTAAAGCTTCATATCTTATGAAAAAATCACACGACAGTTATTTCGCGTATACAGTTATTCCTCTCTTTCATAGCACTTTCCAGAGAGCTTAAGAAAGAAAAGTTCATGTTCCGTATTATTCTAAATTTCAGCCCGGTTACTTTAATCGTTTTAAAGGAAAAAGACACTTGCTACCTAATAAATAGGGGTGAGGATCATAGCTAGGCGCAGTTAAATATACAAACAACGAAAACGAAAACGGAAAAATAGTGCGAGGAAAAGTACCCTTCGCACAACGGAAAAGTTTCAAAGAAAATTAAATTGCGTGAGTTAGCGTGGCCAAGTTCTTAGTCCTTACCCATAAATTGATGGATTGATTAACAAAAAAGAAGATTGACGAAAGAGTGCGAAAGTGGAAGGGTCGAAGGGGCCGCCCTAGGCGTACTTTTTCGAATCGAATCGGAGAAATTCTGCAAAAGGGCCGAATCTTAAGTACCCGAAACAGACGTGCAATCAGCATGCATGACTCGATGTATGGATGTGGAAGAAGCGAAAGAGATTTGTCAGGATCGTAGCAGGTGGAAAGAAGTAATCTCTGCCTACCCTCTGGGAACAGGCATAATTTAATTAAAATGTATAAAATGGTATGCTGACCTGGTGCTGGAAAACTTGAGGAGCACCCGAGAGTCCGCCATCCTCGCAGCCACCCTACAAAACAAGCCAACTTACAGGAATAGTTTCTTGTTGTACAAGTGAATACATAATACACACACAAAAGGGCAGAAGTACCGATTTTGGCCATTTTAGCATGGCATGCCATAGACACTTACCAGTGTGGGCTTTGCTGCGGCTACGGCGATCTGAAAAAGTAAGTCTATGTTAAGTAAATGCAATTGATCAAAGGCTATAATTTTTTAATTGGCATTTGCAGCATTGGCAACATGTTCCAATTTTGTCTGTGGTATTAATTTTGTTCTTGTAGAAATAGTTTAGTTTTTGTTATTTTTTAGCCGACTTCAAAAAAGGAGGAGGTTATACGTTCCATTGCATGCATATTTTTTTTATGTATGTTCACCGATTACTCCGTCAATTGTGGACCGATTTTGAAGATTCTTTTTTTGGTTGATAGAGTTTTGGTGACAATGGGACCACCTCGGAAGTATACTCCGAGGTGGTCATCAGGGAATCAGTGAGGAATTGAGGGAACTCGTTAACATATAGCTATTTTAGTATTTTTTGTAACAAGCCTAGCATTTGCATTCAGGAAGTATCACTTGGGGAAGTGGAAATAATAAGGTTCTCATCTCGTTGGTTTTTTTTATGTATGTTTCTCTATTACTCAAAGACCGCTACACCGCTTTTTTTTTGTTCGAGTTGTTATACTTTCTTATTGGTCCCATTTTCACCACTTCAAGATCTAATGATGGGCTCTTAGAGAAATCGATAGAACTCCTCAAATATTATAGGAATACATATAGCGATCGTAGTATTTTCAGTGACAAGTCTAGCATTTTCATTCAAAAAGTATCACTCGGTGAAGTAGAACTGCAGATACAGACTGTGATGGCTACCGGAACTCCTCGACGGTACCTATTTCAAGGGTGGCGATGAGATATCTCGATTAAGATAGTTGAGCGACTATGACAGAGCACATTCAAATGGTTTAAACATATATAAATAAATGTTTTAAAAACTAAGGACTGTCTTCAAAAAGAAAGAAATTACTTTTAAAATGGTAGTTAATAGATCGGTCCAACTGAATTATTAACTACCGTAACCTCGGGGTACTCGGAGAAGAAAAATTAAAAAGGCATATTTAAAACGCAATACACGAATATTGACCCGTTTATAAAGATTTTATATAGAATCAAACCTTGTTAAAATTTTAAAACTTCTTTTAATGTTTAGATTGCTTTTTCCGGCATCCTCATTTTATATACGTAATATTTGAATCCGACGATATTGGCTTAAACATAGTAATTTACGAAATAAATGCAAATTTATTTATAAGGTGCTTGGGTCATACACAGATCTAGGTTACCGTCTTTCATGTGGACACACCGAAAGTTAACCTTTAGACGTGTCATATAAAAACATAACTTATATGCACACAAGCTTTCATCTATTGACCACAGGAGAGACAACTTTTGTTTTTAAGAGTGTGTATGACCCGCTTATATTTTAAACATGGAACATCAGCTGTGACGACATTCCTGTCGTCGATTTTGTAATGAGTGTTTTTGCAGGAGGTCTGAACTGTAACTTTTTAAAGCTTCATACATACATACAAGTACATAAATATCATCACGCCTTCATTCCCAGAGGGGAGTAGGCACAATTACCAACAACTCTAAAAAAACTTGTTAATAATTCTGTAACCACATTTTACATAATCAGGCTACGATGATTTCTTGCTTTTTGAAGACATTTTTAGTTTTTTATTAAACATTTATTTTAGATTAAAAGACATTGAAGTTTTCTTACCAAGGCGAAGAGAGCGAGAAACTTGAGGAAAGCCATTTTGACTAAAATTACTTCTAGTTGTGTTTTCTTCACGACATCTTGCTTTTATATAGGCCTGAAGCGAGGGACTTTATTTCGTCACAACATGTGTTTCCAACTAGTTCCACGTTTTAGGATAACACGTAAATACAGACATTTGATAAATTATCTATTTAAGTGTTATTATGCGTAGAAATAAATTGAAAGCCATTTGTTCAAATAATAAATACACATTGACGTCATACGTCGATTATTATTGAAGAAAAAACCGGGCAAGTGCATGTCGGACCATGCTCAGTGTAGGGTTCCGAAGCCGTTAAGTACTACAAACCTAAAAAAACAACAAGTAATAACTAATTTTCTAATTAAAGTCGCCGTCTTAGATTATTTTAGTAGGTATAAACACTTTAATCGCCTGTATCTCAAGAACCAATGATGTCTACTTAGTCTTGATAGTTTTCCTTTAAAATTTATTTGTAGTTTTGGCTGTAGGGGGGGGGACACTTGAGTGTAACAAAAATTAGCGCTTTAAATCTTAATATTTCCTAAACCAGACTTAATCGAACCCGTAATATTTTTGGAAGAACTATCCAACGACAACCCACATCATAAGGGACGAGAAAAAAAATACATCCACACGTTACGTGTAAGGAGGTACCTAACGTAAAAAAAAAATCTTTTCCACTTTGTTGGCGTGACTAATATGCATATTCATGACAAATTACAGTTTTCTAGTAGGTACTAAAGGTCTCTGCGCTAGGCTGCGGACGGACAGACATGGCGAAACTATATGGTTTCCTAGTTTGACTACGGAACCCTAAAAAATGCGGTGAGTATTGTAAATATACTTCTAGAAGATTCAGTAAGACTCTAATAATTCTATCCTACGTAGTAGCTGTTACCCGTGACTCAGTCCGCATAATAGTAGATTGTTCAATAAGGGACTAAAGTAAGCCATTTTGAGACGAGATATTTATCCTCGCTTTGCTTGGGTAGATGAAGCTCGACATAATGGCTTTTAAGTCTCAAGTTAAACTCATCTTTTCACTTCTATTACGAGGGAAATAAATCTTAAATTATAATACTGCCCTGCTAACACAAAAGACAGTATCTCAGACAAAACTCCTTTAGAAAATACAACCTTATTACAAACAGAATAGGATTGAATCTGCTTTGGCCATTGAATTTGAGATACTGCCTTTTGTGTTAGCAGGGCAGAATAGAATGGGATAATTTACGTTAAGTAATTTTAATGATAATAAATAGTCCATAGACTGTTGTCTACTTTTTGAAACGAAGACTGAGACACAATTTTAGGGTTCCGTAGTCAAACTAGGAACCCTTATAGCTTCGCCATGTCCGTCCGTCCATCTTTCCGACCGTCCGCAGCCTAGCGCATAGACTCTTAGTACTAGAAAGCTGTATTTTGGCACGAATATACATATTAGTCACGCCAACAAAGTGGTAAAACAAAATATTAAAAAAAAAAAATTACTGTATCTTCTCTATATGTAAGGTGGGGATGTATTTTTGATTCTCGTCTACCCAATAGCGTGGGGTGTCGTTAGGTAGGTCTTTCAATTAGACATTTTTTCAATAAAGGGATCCGTTGATGAAATATTAAGCTTTAAAGCGCTATTTTTTGCTAGACTCAAGTGTAGGCCAAAACTACATAATATACTAAAAAAAAACCTAAAGAAAAGCGCATATAACGAATTTATAAGGAAAACTATCACGGCTAAGTAGACATCATTGGTTCTTGAGATACGGGCGATTAAAGTGTTTATTATACCTACTAAAATTATCTAACAAAAAACCGGGCTAGAGGATGTCGGACCATGCTTAGTGTAGGGTTCCGAAGTCGTTAAGTACTACAAACATAAAAATCAACAAGTAATAACAAATTTTCTAGGGAGTTCGAAACGATGTTAATTTATCGATAAATTGTACTTTATTTCTTATGACAGTTATGACTATGAGACAACGTATAATAGGAACTTGAAATATCCATACACCGTAACTCAAAACTTAAAAGTGGCATGAACGTAACGGTAAAAGTAAATGATTATCTACCTATAATATTTTTTAAGTTTGAGTCCTTTCCATACATTTTCCAAAAACTGAGTAGGTAAGGATTATATAGAGTATGCCTACTATTAAGCTACACAATGTCATACAATTTACCTAAATAGGCCTTTTTTGTTTGGTTTCAGTTAAATTTGTATAGAAATCGATTGAATAGCATTTAAAGAATGTTTTGTGTAAGAAACCCATCGATGGGTAGTGATCAGCATTTTAGTTATTCTCTATTTTATTCGGTGAACGATACCTACCTACTATGAAATGTCACATTTAAATAAGTATTTGAGACAATTATCGATAATTTTAATATCGGAAGGAAGTCCCTAGTTAGTTGACGTTCCTGCTACAAATAACTTCTTTGTCTGCAGATCATAGATACCATAATTTTGCATTGTTATCGGGTTTAAATACGTAGTTATAATTTCAGCCGATTCCATTAAGGCGAAGGGTACGGCAAAATTATGAAATCGAGGTGTTTTCGGATAAATTTCTTGGTAAAACTATAGGAAGTGGTAGGTTTAAATGATAACAATCTGAAGACACATATTCTCAAGTTTGGCTCTAGCTCATTTATATAGTTATCTTACTCATAGTAAGCTCTATATACAACTTTAAATAAACCGTTTTTAAAAAGTTTATATTGGTTTTATTCCGGCTGGGCGATTTAGTCTGTTGCCAAACTTTCCACACTTCTTTTTAAAGGCTTAATGTGTGGCGTGAGCTTAAATATTATTAGTTTTAATAAGAATTTCCATGTTATATACTCAAAACATATATGCTCCTAATGAAACAATCAACTAAATGTTTGCTCTTAAACTATGACTAGGCGTTTTGAAGCATTTTATTGAATGTGGCCAAAAAAAATATATACAAACTAAAAAAAAGAGTTTAAAATACTCAAAAAATAAACAAAACTATTTTAAACAAAAGCTAAAATATTTTGAATAAAAATTGTTTTTAGTGTTATATAATGGATTTGAACTTGCATTCACGTTGGATCAGTAAAATTTCGTAAAAGTTATAACTACGTATATAGGCCGTACCTAGGTACTCAAAACTTCAAAGCGATGAAAGCGACGTTGCGAGCTCGGTTTGGGTTGGCGTGTGGCGGCGGAGCTGGTTCAAAATTGACAGAAAGATTTCACCTAAACAAACAAACTAACGTACAAACAATACAAGTTAATGACAGCTTGTAAAAATACTGAACATGTGGTAGTTCAGTTATAAATAAAAGTAACGTGTAAGTCATATAATTTCGTATGCAGATTACAAAAATAATATAAAATTGTGAATTCTTTTCGCAGATGGCGGCCATGATGTTTTTCGAAACAATCGTCATCTAATATTATAAAGAGGTAAAGTTTGTGAGGAGGTAATCCAGATCTACTGAACTTAGATGAAATTTGGTATGGAGATAGTTTAAGTCACGAGAAAGGATATAGGATAGTATTTATCCCGAAAAATTGAACGTGTCCTGAGGGAACAGCGATTCAACGACTCGAGTCGCATGAGGCTCGTTACTCATATAGAGGGCTTCATTTTCTGAATTTAAGGGGACTCACATTTAATCCAAAGTAGTGTAAAGAGGATAAGAACGATTTTTTAACTAAAACTGACTGTGGTTTACTGTGTGCGTGTGGTTGCCGGGTTAGAATTTAGAATAGTGCCACTCCATGTCTTCCCGTGGTTGTCGTAAAAGGCGACTAACGGCCGAACCCTATATTCAAACCGCGGACAGATAGCCTTACTTCGGACTAAAATTTGACACATTTTGTATGGGCAAATGTCAAATTTTAACCCGAAGTAAGCCTTATCTATCCGCGGTTTGAATATAGCTTTTAGCCGTAAGGGAATAAGGGCTTGTAGTACTATTAGGCGATGGGCTTGCAAACTGTCACTATTACACTAGAAAACTTCTTGGTCTGATTGTGCAGAATGTGGTTATAGAATTATAAACAAATTTTTTTGACGTTTTGGTATTTACTATGTAGCTCTGCCTACCCCACTCTGGGAATGAAGGCGCGATGTTATGCATGCGTGCATTACTGTGTAGTTATAATTAATTATTGTATTTTACAGTTAAAAAATACCTTTTGCTAGAGTTTCTTGCAGCGTTTTTTTCCCTGGAATGACGTGTGAAGCGCTGATATTTTAATTCATATTACAGTCATATATAGTGTCAGTTATAGTGTTATTTTAATAGCTTAGTTTTTATTGTGTAAGAAACAAATGTGATTCATCAAAATATTCCATTCTTAAAATTCTCCATTGGTGGTTTGGATTTCACACATTTTATATTTGTTCACATACAAACACACACACATACATCCGCTCCTTATTTACACAATCGCGTTACACCCTCATCTTATCCGTATTATTTAGTCACAAAATCTTTTATAATTACATACAAACTTAATGTCCAATGGGGAGCTTGCCGTTTGGCCAAAATGTTTTTGGTCAAATGTATCATTTCCCAAATTTTTATTTGCCAAACCAATGTTATATAACTTTTAAGAATTTTAGTACTATCGTGTAGAACCTTATAGGTTAGGTTAGGTTAGCTTTTATAAAATGTTCAAATATTTACGATTATAGAAAACAAAGCAGGTTGGCATTGGGAAATGAAACATTTGACCAAAAATATTTTGGCCAAACGAAATAGACCTGTTTCAATTATTAATAAATTATTGAATAAGTTTGTAATAAAAACACGTAAAAACATCGGCACTAAGTATTTGTGCATTTGTCTAAATACCAGAGGGCCTGGCTAAGAGCAAACATTTACAATAATATAGCTTGCCAAAAAAATACAAAGGCGCATTTGGAGTGAAATCCTATGGGCAACCTAATTTGATTTTCATATTATAGTAAGGTCAAATATTTGTGTGATGAGCACGAGTATTTGTTGAGTCTTGGATGTTTTCTATGTATTTAAGTATATATCTTATATATAAAATTCTCGTGTCACGGTGTACGTTATTGAACTCCTCTGAAAGGGCTCGACCGATTCTTATGAAATTTGGTGTGCATATCGGGTAGTTCTGAGAATCGGCCAACATCTATTTTTCATACCCCAAAGTGACATAAAAAAAAATGCAGCGGGCGAAGCCGCTGGCGGGTCGCTAGTTTCTCTATAAAAGTAAGTTTGTCGTTGCCTAGTACCCTTTAAATACAAAACTAGTTATTACTTGTTGATTTTCATGTTTTTAGTACTTAACGGCTGCGGAACCCTACACTGAGCATGGTCCGACATGCTCTTGCCCGGTTTTTTTACGTTGTTTTGTCACTTTCCATATCATCACCAAGCGGTCCCAACGGAAGACCAGCGCTGGCTTTACGGCTAGCGAATGCTGAGTTGGGACCGTTTCGCAAAAAATTCTCTGTGTCTTGTTTTTTTTGTACTATCTCTTTCAAAACTCCTGTTCCAGGACTCCCATCAATCTGCTCCTCCAGTTTCAACCTTCAGTTCGGAGTATCGGCGTACGCGAGCAGTTCCGCTGACCTCATCGCCACCTGGGGCCTCCAGAACTGCGAGGGTCAGGTCAAGAGCCTCGTGGAGAAACACGCTGGAGGTAAGGAGTTCAAAGCTATACGACGTGTTGGCCTAGTTGGTGGTCAGTGCGATCCCGTGTTCAAATCCCGGTAAGGGCAAATGTTTGTGTGATGAGGACGAGTATTTGTTCCTGAGTCTTGGGTGTTTTCTATGTATTTAAGTATTTATTTCTCTATCTAAGTATGTTTATCGTTGTCTAGTACTACCCATAGGACAAGCCTAGAGCTTATTTTGGGACTAGGTTAATTTGGGTGACATTGTCCTGTGATATTTATTGATTTTATTTATTTTTATTTTTATTACCGTTATAATGGTAGCCGTCTGAGAATCGAAGTTTCACCTGCCGAAACGAAACGTTTCGTATCTTGGAACCCCGGAACTTACATTGTTTTTTAAGAATCTATATTTACTTAGCTTTTCCAGGAGTTCATCAACTTCAGTTAATTAAGCATTGGAATTTCCGATTTCTGCTTTGGAATATGTCCGAAACGAGTCACTAAGGAGACAGTTGTATAGCTCTAATAATATAGTCTGCGATGTCGGCGGCTGTAAAAGTGCCCTGTCTTTCCCTTTGTCGGACAATGCGAGGGCACTGCTACGAGGGAATGATCGGGAATAGAATATTTCGGATTGAGTTACATTAAAACCTTTCTTAGAATCTTAATGACATTAAAACAATTAAATAATAAAAATAAAAACAAGAACCCCGAAGAGCCCCGTGTGGTTTCCGGGTTAGAATAGTGCCACTCCATGTCTTCCCGTGGATGTCGTAAGAGGCGACTAAAGGAATAAAGGCTTCTAGTATTGTTAGGCGATGGGCTTGCAACCTGTCACTAATACACTAGTAAACATCTCAGCTTACTTGTGCAAAATGTGGTTACAGAATTATTAACATGTCTTTTTAGAGCTGTTGGTATTTCTGTAGCTCTGCCTACCCCACTCTGGGAATGAAGGCGTGATGTTATGTATGTATGTAAAAACAAGAACTATATAGGTTTAAAGTTGATACGTCGTTAACAGAATTGGAACTCACGCGTGAACATTTCCGTGCCATAATTTATCACAATTTTCGTCGCGGCTTATCTCAAGATAAAAATCTCAGCGAACTACTACAATAGACTCGGGCTTGACATGGACTCCTCATATCGAGGCGTTGCGCGACCGACTGTCGTCCGCCTGCTTCGCCCTAGGTAGATTGCGCAACAGCCTGGATCCAGACAATGCCAAGAAAGCCTACTATGGGTACTTTCATTCTATACTTTCGTATGGCGTCGATCTGTGGGGATACGCTGCGGATCGTGATATGGCTTTTAAACTCCAAAAACGCGCTATTCGTATCTTGGCTGGCGTGCCGTGGGATCACCCGGCGAGGGAATTGTTCAAGGAAAATAAAATCCTCACCCTGCCAAGCCTTTACATCTTGGAAATAGCTAAATACGTGAGATGCAACCTGAAACGGTTCCCAACGCTGGCTGATGCCCATGGCTCCAGAATAAGGCGATGCAAGGACCTAAAAGTACCATTCTCGCGGCTCGCTAAAACTAAAAAGTGCCTTCATGTTATAGGCCTATTAATATATAATAAGATACCAAATGAAATAAAAGATAGTCCCAATATGACCTAATATTTATAAAAAAGTTGAAGGCAGTACTCATTATTCAGGCTTTTTATTAATTTAGCGAATTTATAAACTAAATATCCATTAGGTCTCAAATGTCTCAATTAACTGGTTCGTTCATCCTTCGCGAAATACAAGAATGCACCGTGGCGAGTACTGTGTTATTATTATAATTTATTATTATTATTTGTATAACTGAATTAATAGTAGTAGTGTATACCAAAGTAAAAACAATTTAAAATGTATATCTAAAAAACTGACATGTAAAAATTTAATTTTATTAATAAAATTTGAATTGAATTGAACTGATTTCGATTTATGATGTTTAAGCACCGAGTCAAATGAAAATATACCGTCGGTATGCCGAGTTCAACGCGGTCATGTGTCGCTCAACTCTGTTCCTTCTGCAGGTCGACCAAGAACAGCGGTGACGCCTGGAAACATCGTAGCTGTGCGAACTATTATATTAGATGACCGTCATGTGACATACGAGCAGATTCGGGCTGTTTAAGTCGATATTACATAATGAGCTATGTGTAGGAAAGCTAGTTTCCCGCTGGGTTCCCCACAATTTGTCCGTAGAGCAAAAGGCGGCTCGTGATGATTGGTGCCGGTATACTCTACAACGCTTCAAAGGAGGGGTTCAGCAGTTTGAGTCTTCAAAGACGAGCTCCAACCAACGAAAGTGGTTCGCTCCCGCAGCGTATCAAAGAAAATGAGTCGCTACGTTTGTCTCGAAAAAGGGGCATGTTGCTACAATTCCTTTACAGGAACGCAGAAGGGTTACCGCTGAGTGGTATATCACGGTTTGTTTACCAGAAATGATAGCCAAATTCCAAAAAAATAACCCGAAACTTCGCATCATCTTACATCACGATACGGCTCGAAAGACAAATGATTTTTATCTACATCCATGGTATAACTTCCCTATAATATGTTCAGAAACGATAAGCAAATGACATACATTACTAAACATGTATCTGTGGTTGCATCATAATGTTTAAATTAAAGTGCAGGTAGCCGAAACTTTAATCACGTTCAAATTTCGAACATCTTCTTAGAACAATCCAGCAAACCTGCAGCACCCGCGCGCCCGCCCCCCACCTGCACCGCACCGCACTCATTTGTTTCGAACTCTCGAATAGTGCGTAGACCAGAAAATAAAGTTACTTGAAAATGTTTGCCGGATTGTACATATTGTAGAAAATTTACGATATGTATGTAGATAAAGTTATGTATGCGACTGTACGCATAATTAGGCATTAAAACACTCGTGTGATCTTATTATGAAACTCGCCTTCGGCTCGTTTCATAAAACCACACTCGTGCTTTAATGCCTCTCATTATGCACCAGCCACATAAATAACTATTTTGAAGCAGGAAAACGTTGAGCCGATGAGTCATCCTCCGTACAGTCCTGACCTGAGCCCAAACGATTTCTTTACATTTGAATGATTGGTTCGCACGGATGGAAAAGTGCATTAAATGGAACGGAGAATACTTCGAAAACAATAAAATACAATTTAGCTATACTGTGCATGTCGTTTTCTTATTTCCGATCATTCCAGTATGCCCTTCGCAGGGTTCTGGAGCCGTTAAGTTCAAGGGTACTACAAACATAAAAATCAACAAGTATCTAATAACCAATTTTCTATTTAAAGTCAATTGGTGCCATCTTGATTGATTTTAGTAGGTATAAACTCTTTAATCGCATGTATCTCAAGAACCAATGATGTCTACTCAGTCGTCAAAGTTTTCCTTTAAAATTCGTTATATGCTCTTTCATTGAAGTTTTTTGATTTTTGTTAAATTTTTTTCAAGAATTTAATTTACCTACTGGTGCAATATGACGCTAACAGAACAACGCAACATAAAGACGCGTTAGCGACCTCATTTGTCAATGGACATCTTTTTAACCATAGATAAAGGAGAGAATGGATATGACACGTTGACATAACAAATAATCCGACGACACGAGTGACCCTGCCTCCGAAGCCAGCGGTCCTGGGTTCAAATCCCGGTAAGGGCAGATATTTGTGTGATGAGCGCGAATATTTGTTCCTGAGTCTTGGATGTTTTCTATGTATTTAAGTATTTATTTCTCTATATAAGTATGTTTATCGTTGTCTAGTACCCATAGTACAAGCTTAGAGCTTAGTTTGGGACTAGGTCAATTTGTGTGAGATTGTCCCCTGATATTTATAATCAGTTATGAAATACATTGTATTGTATACCTATTGTATATTTGGACAGAAAATATAACCACGCGTACACTGTCTCTGTGAGAGCCTTTTCACACTGACAATTTGCGAGCGAGTTCAAAGTGAGACAAGCGCTTAGCGAAAACAGGGCGCCCTCGCCTCGCTTTGAATTCACTTACAAATTGATAGTGTGATAATGCTCTATCCAAAATGCGGAGCACTCGCCGCATCGCATCTGAGGTCTTAGGATTATAGTCTTGTGAATTCAAATGTGAATGGGTCTCAGATTCCACTTAACATCAGGTGGCCTGAGTGTTCGTGTGCCTTCTCCTTATCATTAAAAAAACATCCAAATCCAGCACCCAAACATTCCAGACACACAATAACACACAATAACCTCGTGAGGTGGTCCATACTAAAACTGGGAGGTTTTTCTAAGTAGGATTTTGAATCACCCCATTAAGAGGCCGTACACGAAATTTTGCCGATTTCGCTGATTTTCGTGATTTTACAGACATGATTTTACTGTTGAAATACATTACTTCTACAAATTATAAATGCGCAAAACGAAAGATAATTTCGATTTTCAACGAATGTATGAAATACTTTTTTATTTTTATTATTTAATTTTGATTAATCGCCCTGAAACCGGCGACTGCTTCGTGAGATTTGCTGTAAGAGGATTAAAATATCGCATATTCTCGAATCGTTTTGACGTCTTAAAGGTATGAACAAATAGCAATTGATTGCTGTAAACGCTGTCTAAAAAATTTATGAATTACTTTTTACCACCTTTATATATTTTTTTTGTGTAAAAAAAATATGAACTTGGTAAAATGTTATAGAAAATGGACAAAAAATAGTTTTAAATTTCGGCTTCTTAAAACACTCGTTAATAAAATTAAAAGAACAGTAATAAACTTCAGTTCAAAATCAATTCAATACCTTAAAAAAACATCCAGAAATTAAAAATTAAATAGCAATATATAATGTTTTAAAATAACCTACATCCCGAATTTAAATTCTCGACAAAGATAAAAGAAGTAGTAGCTCATTCATTCGTAACTCATTTATTCGATCATAACTGAAATGATATATCATGATGTGCATTAAAACTTATAGAAAAGCAGTATTTAAACTGTAAAATCACGAAAATATGCAAAACTGGCAAAATTTCGTATGCGGCCTCTTAAAATAAAGTTCAATCTAAATTGCTATCATTATGCTCACCGGGACTCACAAGGTTAAACTAACACCCATATTTTTATCGGGGGTTAAATACTCCCAACGGACATGATTGAGTAGGAAGTAACTTTCACCCATACAAAAAAAAACAGGATAATTTAATCACTATTTATTTCGAATGCAAACGTACAACTGCTAGAAGTTCGTGAGACAAATTGGCTGTCAATTTATTGCACATCAGTACCCACGCCGATATCATCTCCGTTATTGGCACCAACTCCGAGACCAACGCACTTGTCTTTACCAGCACCAATAGCGGCATTCTTGCCGGCTTGCACTCCGGCTTCACCTTTACCGCCAGCACCAACAGCAGCACCCACGCTGCCTTTGATTCCGGCTCCAACGTTACTACCAACACCAACAGCGGCATTCTTGCTGGCTTGAACTCCGGCTTCACCGTTACCAACAGCACCACCAGCGGCACCCACGCTGCCTTTGATTCCGGCTCCAGCGTTACCGCTGGCACGAACAGCGGCATCCTTGCTGGCTTGAACTCCGGCTCCACCGTTACTAACAGCACCAGCACCGGCATTCTTGCCGGCTTGAACTCCGGCTCCACCGTTACCGTCAGCACCAGCAGCGGCATCCGTGCCGGTTTGAACTCCGGCTCCACCGTTACCGTCAGCACCAGTAGCGGCATCCGTGCCGGATTGAACTCCGGCTCCACCGTTACCGTCAGCACCAGTAGCGGCATCCGTGCCGGATTGAACTCCGGCTCCACCGTTACCGTCAGCACCAGCACCGGTAACACCACCAGTATTACCATCAACATTACCACCGTTATTACCAACAGTATTATCACCGGTAACACCACTGGTATTACCACTGGTATTATCAGTGGTATCCTTGCCGGTGTTATCTCCAGCTCCACCGTTACCGCCAGCACCAGCAGTGGCATCCTTGCTTGCTTCAACTCCGGCTCCAGCGTTACCGCCAGCACCAACAGCAGCACCCACGCTGCCTTTGATTCCGGCTCCAGCGTTACCGCCGGCACCAGCAGCGGCATCCGTGCCGGTTTGAACTCCAGCTCCACCGTTACCGTCAGCACCAGTAGCGGCATCCGTGCCGGATTGAACTCCGGCTCCGCCGTTACCGTCAGCACCAGTAGCGGCATCCGTGCCGGATTGAACTCCGGCTCCACCGTTACCGTCAGCACCAGCACCGGTAACACCACCAGTATTACCATCAACATTACCACCGTTATTACCAACAGTATTATCACCGGTAACACCACCGGTATTACCACTGGTATTATCAGTGGTATCCTTGCCGGTGTTATCTCCAGCTCCACCGTTACCGCCAGCACCAACAGTGGCATCCTTGCTTGCTTCAACTCCGGCTCCAGCGTTACCGCCAGCACCAACAGCAGCACCCACGCTGCCTTTGATTCCGGCTCCAGCGTTACCGCCGGCACGAACAGCGGCATCTTTGCTGGCTTTTACTCCGGCTCCAGCGTTACCGCCAGCACCAACAGCAGCACCCACGCTGCCTTGGATTCCGGCTCCAGCGTTACCACCGGCACCAACAGCGGCATCTTTGCTGGCTTCAACTCCGCCTACACCTTTACCACCGGCACCAAGAGCAGCACCCACGCTGCCTCCAAGTCCAGCTCCAACTTTACCACTGGCACCACCAGCGGCGCCCACGCCGGCATTGAGTCCGACGGCACCCCCCTATAAATTGAACAAAGTTATAATTTGAAGAAAGTTAGTTTCGAAACAGCCCTGTTACTCTAGAGAACATTATATTGCGAGCATGTTGTCGGTATCCAAAATTTTAATCATTAACATAACCTGCTAGACCGTCGGTCGAATGATTATGTCAATTCCATATAATATTTTGTAAATTTTTGAAAACCGTTTACTATAGCGTTATGCATCGTGTCTAGGGCAATCTCTTCATTTCCATAATGAAGACATAACCCCAATGTTACATCAGTTCTTTCATACAAAAGTAATTTAACTTAAACTGATAAAATATTACGTTGTATTCCAATTTCTGCATTGGTATTATAAATATTAACTATAAACATGATTAATTTATAGATAATGCAGTCTTGGCAATCTATCAAAGTATTAAGAGTTTGTTATTTTTAAATTTACAAGGATTAGTTATAAATTTAAACTTAAAGCGTAGATCATAATGCGTCCACAGGGTACCACAAAATTTTATAAATTTTATTGTTCATAACTAGAGCACTGTCCATAAAAGCTCCTATTATGGATAGTGCTCCAGTTATGAACAATCCCATAAACATAAGCTTCTGAGATTGATATAGCGTTACAATAAGATTATATTGAAATTATTTGCGAATACCACTACTAGAATAAAATGTTCGGTATTGCCAGGATTTTATTTAAACTAATGTCCATTTTCTATAATAGGTCCTTTTACCTTATTTATTTTAAACAGTGTAAGTCAAATTGCTTCTTGGCCCTAGGCCTCTAATCTACTGCGTTAAAACGATATTGCGTTTCTCGTGTTTCCATTTTGGTTTTAACTCGGCCGCCATTACTTTTAAGTAAATAATAGTTATCAAAACGTTGATGATACGGAAACACGACACAGGCAAGATGGTTTTACTTGAGTGGAATAGAGACTTAGTGCACGTTAAATAAAAGCCTGTAAAAATTAAATCACATTGCCAATATAAATTCAATTTGAACAGTGCCTATATTTTGTCTAATTTGCCAAGCAAGGAAAAAGCATGAAGCAATGATGTTTGTTAGTGATTTGTTTATTATATTGAGTTTGTATATATCGATGAAAATAGTTTGTGAATAGATTAAAGGTGTAAAAATAAGTAGCAGATGTAAACAAGTTCAGATTGTAAACAATGAAGAATGGTGAATAGGGAGAAATGCGACTATATACAAAAAAGACTATGAAATAGCTAATGTAATCAAAAAGTGCTGTGTGAAATCAATATTCTGCAGGATTGCGAATAGAAAGAAATGCAATTGTGTAAAATAATGAATGTGCGGAATAGCAAATGTGATATAAAACTGCTGCGAGCTATCAAAATTGTGCAGAATCGGGAATAGGAAGAAAGGCGTTTGTGAAGTGTGTCATATGATTCTCAGGCACTTACCAATGAGGGTTTAGCCGCGGCTACGGCGATCTGAAAAAAATATGAATTTTTAAAGTAAAGTCTCTATTCTGTTTGTCCGATTAATTACTTTCTTATAACGCAAAATATTTTAATGCAGTTTAAACCATATTTAGAAAATGTTTTCCAAATGGTTTATTTGGATAATTCGTGTTAATTCCGGTATCCTGACGTTTCACAACTAAACTATTTCACAAACATAAAATTTGACTAAGTAACCGTTTTTTTCCGAAACTGTATTTCAGGATCATCTTGTAAAATGTAGGGTTATGTATAATGTAAGGTTAGTTTTATAGAATTCGAAAAATACCTACCTGCAGTTTAGGAAAAAAATCAGTTTGCCAAATGCTATGTTTGTAAAATGAATGAGGGGGCGCTCGAAAGTTTCACAAGAAAGTGAGCATAAAAGGTAAAACAGTATTTTTGAAATACTGTTATCCGCATCATTCGTTTTCAATTCTTCTTCTTCTTCTTTTTTATTAAATGGCGGTCCACACAGTTATTTCGCCAAGTGAATAGAGTAAATCAGTAAACAGAATAAATCAAAAGTAAAAGCCGGGCATTTTTCAATCGGCCATCTTCCCTCCCTGAAGGTTACCGGAATCCGTTTTCAATTCTATCATTAGGAAATTGTCTTGACACCTGACAGACAAACACAAACCACAGATGTTTAATAATCAGACGAACTTTAAATGTGTATCGGCCGGTAAACGTTTCATTTAATTGTTTAAAATAGTAAAAGTTTTTGGTAAACAGTATTAAAAACACTGAAAGTGCACATAAATAAGGAGGTTATCACCGTAATAACAATTTCTAATGTTTATTTCTTTTTTAAAAGAACCGGTAATCCTCGACTTGCTGCGTACAAAGAAACACGTGAATATATTAAGTCAATCACTAGCTTTCCAGTGACGGCTTTCAAAAATGCGGGATGATGGGTTCATGCGTAAATAAGTAAGTGGTGGTCCGTCCGGATCGCTACCACCATCTTATCCATTAACCACCCGCCAAGCAACAGTGTTCGCATTGTTGTGTTCCGGTGTGGGGATAAGACAACCGGTGAAATTACTAGCATAGAGGCATTCCATCTTAGTCCTTAGGGTTGGCAACGCATATGGGATTATAGTCTTGAGAATTCAAAATGTCTATGGGTCTCAGATTCCACTTAACATCAGGTGGCCTGAGCGCTCGTATGCCTTCGCCTTAACATAAAAAAAAAACGTGGCATTCTCGTGTGCTAATATTTCCTATCACTCGACTTTCATTTCAAGCACTCGAAAGTCAAAAATCGCCCACATAAATATAGTAATTAATCTAGAAAGTCGCATGTTTATTTCGAGAGTGATACTATGCAAAAAAGGATTTCATTAAAAGTAAATTATTTTTAAACCATTGGTGGGTGAATTTCAACAAGCGTCAAATTATCCTAATTTTGGTGGTATTTTTTATTTTCTTAGTAGGGTTTACAATTAAACGTTTAAGTGACGTCATTAGTCATTATAAAAACAGTGTTAAAATGGCCCTTTATTATACCAAGTGTTTTTTAAGATATGACGATTTTACTAATTATGTACCACCAAAATTGTTATTATCCACCAAAATTACTTTTCTTAGAAAAACTCACGATCAATAATAACATATCGGGCTAATTAAAACATAATCGTTAGGGAATCTTCCTTGTTATTTTTGAAAATCCAAAACGTAAGTTTCTAATATAATAAATAATGATTATTTGTTGTTTAAATAATTTTGGTGGAGACCAGAAATTTTGATAATTTTGGTGTTTTGCAAAAGCCACCAAAATTGTACCACCAAAATTATAAAATTTAACATTTTTTTTAAATTAAAAACAAATGTTTTAGTTTAACAAAAACTTAACTCGTTACAGTTAAAAAGACACCATAAACATACTTGAAAAAACTATCACACAACAAAACTTTTTGCGAAATAATGACTTATCTAAGTTATCACGATTAATAAAGTGTATTTCATACCACCAAAATTAGATACTTATGTGCTTAGCGGGAAGACGCAGAAAGATGGTACAAATCTTTCACCGTCTATTGCTGGAGTGAAACTGAACGAACATCTGACGCTATATTTGTTTGTTTAATCACGTTTCTTTCGATCATAAAATCAATTTCAATATTCACCACCAAAATTAACTATTTCGCTTGGACAGTTTTATTTACACTGCTCCCAGTTTCCTTTTACTTGCAAATGCAATAATTGATACATTTTAAAATACCTCAACTAATAAGGAATACAGATAACTAAAATATAAGTCTAGTTGAGGCTTAATAAGTTTGTACCACGACATATCAGTATATGCGGGAAGTACAGGACACGACACCAAAATTAATTTTGGATTGAAAATATTTTTTTTACGATAAATATAATAAGTTAATAATAATTTTAACTTTGGCTCAATATGGTACTTTGAGTAAGATTATTTATAAAATAAATAGTTTTCCAATACATGTACTATACACCCCAATTATCACGTCCGCCGCTCAAAAAATGTGGTTGAGATAATTACCCAGGTAACAGTCAAACCATAATGCATCATGATTATTAATTAAGCTCTAACTTTTCCAATTTCCTTCATGATACATCCAACATGCGTGGACACGTTAGCTCCGTCTCATGTCGAAGGACCCGCTCGTCAGCCTGGGTCCGCAGCCGACCGTCCCCGACCATCAAGTGCCGGAAATACCTACGCTTTCCTTAATGACATAGTATTTTTCACAATCGTGTTATAATAGAGAGATTTTTAGTTGCTGAGTGGCCTAAGTAAGGTACGAGATTAAAAAGTTTGATTATGACACTATAGTGAACAATACTTTTTGTACGAGTTCATTAAAATTAATAATTTAATTCATTAATACGAGTACCTGTACAGTGTGTTACCGGCATGAGGGCTTTAAATCTAGGTATCGATTCTACTCCTCAAATGGAACTCCTTTTGTTCTACGACTTTAAAAAATGAGGTAATTTTAATTTTTTATTTTTCATACAAAATAAATTAATTCACTGATTTTACTAGTAAATTTTGAAAGTTTGATCACCTATAACTTACTGTAAATTAAGTTATTTTCTAAGTCGTAGAACAAAAGATGTAGCATTTGAGGAGTAGAATCGATACCTACATTTAAAGCCCTCATGCCGGTAACACACTGTATAAGAAAACTAAATATCGTAAGTACCATATTGTCTAGTTCTACTATACGACTTCTTTTACACAAGATAATGGAAAAAATAATGTGTGATATGAAATACTACTAGTTACATGGGTAACCTGCAGTGGTCCGATTTTTATTTACACAGAAAAAACTTCTTAGCTTTGAAAAGAAAAGTTATCACACCACCGGCGTCCGTAATGTTGCAGTACTGTGCCAAGCTAAAAATACTAGCCAATCACAAAGGGTGGTTTTTTTTTATGCCCTGGATACAGCAGCAAGTTTAAGTAGATTTTTGACAGATGACGCGATGCTGCTACGTTCCAAAACGCCATACATTGGCAATTTTGTACCGCATCGAGTCTCCTTAAACAAGGGCACATATTATTTAAATACGAAATTCTATTTTCAAATTTTTTTCGGTTGTCTAGAGCGTATCGAAATAGTTATTTCGGTTGTTTCGGAAGTAACGAATTCAACGATGAAAATAGTGATGATACAGTATTCTCTATGAAATCTTAATACACAGATTTTAATCGACTAGTACAGAAATTACGCTTTTTTGGCACTTGCAATGGCAACATTGACCGTGGTCTTCCGAAACCAAGAAGTTTGTTAAAAAGGTGTCGGAAAGACTTATTTTGGCGGCGGTCGATCCTAGAGCGGGCTCGTTCTTTGCGCAGTGGCACAGTCTGGCTGTGCAAAGGGGGAACGCGGCCAGCATTTTAGGGACCATGCCACAAGCAGGTGAACTGCAAGGGTTATTTTATTTATAGGTAGTATTTTAAAACGTGTTATATTTTTTGAAAAGAAGTGATATAATCAATAATTCCCAAATAAAAAGCTAGTACAGTATAAATTAACAGTTATTAATGTTTTCTTACCACGGCGAGCAGAGAGAGGAGCTTCAGGGCGGCCATCTTGGCGGTTGTCGAATTAGGACTGTCTTCCTGAGCAACCGGTTTATATACCTCATGCACTTATTCTGCCGTGCTAAGACAAATGGTGGAATCTCGGACAAAACTCCTGTAACAAGTGCAACCTTATTACTAACGGAAGAGGATTGAATCTACTTTGGCCATTGAATTTGGGATGTTGCCTTTTGACTTAAGATTGCACTTGTAGTGTTAATTTCGCGGATTATGTGGACACAAGTGTTATAATTAGCTCCACGAAACCGCGACTAATTAAGATCTTTATTTACATATATATAGTGTGTTTTTTTACTGGAACAATATCAGGAAATCTAGAACCATACGGGGAAACTTAACCTATTTAATTTTTAGGCAAGAGTTGTTCGTGAAATGTAATAAAACATTTTTTTCTGTTGACCAATTTCCACTTTCCCGATTTTTAGGGTTCCGTAGTCTAACTAGGAACCCTTATAGTTTAGCCATGTCCGTCCGTCCTCCTACTAAAGCTTCTATAGTACGTATCCCTTCTTTTTTATAATTTCATTTGCCGTAATGGTCACTGGCTATAACCTTCATTTTCCCTAATATCACATACCATCAATTTCATTTGCCATAAAGACATGTTTTCTGAAATCGTAAACCTTTCTCGTAATTTTTACATGTCATCGTATAGATCCCAATAGGTTAGGTAAGGTTTGTGTTATTATAATTCTAAATAGTTCACGGTTTCAGAATAAATGCCTTTATGACAAATGAATGTTATGGCACATGATTCGTATGGTATATAAAATTATACATAACATCACGCCTTCATACCCAGAGTGGGGTAGGCAGAGCTACAGAATACCAACAACTCTAAACTTGTTGATAATTCTGTAACCACATTTTGCATAGTCAGGCTAAGATGTTTACCAGTGTATTAGTGACAGGTTGCAAGCCCACCGCCTAACAGCACTACAAGCCTTTATTCCCTTAGTCGCCTCTCACGACATCCACGGGAAGACATGGAGTGGCACTATTCTAACCTGGCAACCACACGGGATAAAATTATGTCATTTGAAATTCGGGCAAATTAAACTATTGCATATGAAATTCGGCAAAACGATAGAGAACCTAGTACAGTACTAAAAGTCTCTAAGCTAAGCTGCGGACGGACGGACGGGTAGACGGATGGACCTTCATAGATAGACTACGGAACCTTAAAAATCCGGGTAAAGTAAGGGTCAAAGAGACAAAAATGTTTTTTTGATTACATTTCACGATCAAATCACACTTGACAAAATTAAATAGGTTAAAATGATTTTCACAATAAAAGTCCTAATGTTTCCTAAAACAGTTTCCCTGTATCTCCTATGATTTTAGATTTACCGATATTGCTCAGTTAAGAAGAAACACGCTATATGTATAGATGATCCACATTAAAAACCATACATTAAATGGCCCCCTTTTTTATTGACTTACTATAAATATTACTTGTTATGCGTCTTAAAAATATGGTTTATCTTGAAATGTCGACACTCATTTCATCGAATGCTTTAGTTTGCCGAATTTTCGTTTCATCGACAGGCATTTCACCTGCAGAAATTATGATTTTTTTGGTGTTCACAGGTCTTCACCGGTAGTTAGGCGCTGCGGTACCGGTAAAAGCATTGCCCACTGACGCGACGTCTGGCTTGCTCTGATCAGCCCACTCCCATGTCTCTGCCAAAGGAGGAGACGGCTATGAACAGCCCGCGACCATCTCCCCAAACCGCTAAAGCCGTTCAATGTGGGCCCCCAACCCACTAGCTCTACGAGAAGTTCGGGCGAGCAGCGAACCCCCTGTCCCCTGAGTTCGCCTTCCCTCCACGGTCTGCCTGTGGTGTAGGATGCTTTCCAGATACCCAACCCCAATGAGTCGGTCCCATACTTTTCAAACCAACTCCACCACATCGGTCCCACCAATAACTACAGTGCCCCCTGAGATTCCAGAGGACACGTAGAAGGACCCTCGGGGGACATGGGAGTACTTTCAGGGAAATGCAACGGCCCCTGCCGCCCCGTCCCTTCCAGTAAATCCTGCAACCGCAAATGTGACAGAAGGAAGCTGTCCAGAGCGGTCTCCACGCAACCGCCCCTTTCAACAACCTCTGTCACTCAGAAATAGAAACGGCCTCGAGGGCACACGCAACCGTCCCTTCAAGTAATCTCAGTCACCAACCCCCAAAGGTGACAGAAGGAAGCTGTCCAGGGCAGAAACGGCCTCGAAGGCACACGCAACCGCCCCTTCCAACAACCTTTGTCACCGCCCGCAACTGACGACGAAGCAGCTTTTCAAGAGAAAAGCCGCTCGTCACCATCCCTCCCCGGGTGACAGAAGGAAAATTTCCGCGGCAGAAGCGGCCTCAAGGGCACACGCAACCGCCCCTTCAAGAAAACCCTGTCACATTCCTCCCACCTCCCCTGCCGGATAATTGCCAGAAATGAAAAAAGGAGGGGGTTATACGTTCCATTGTATGTTTATTTTTATTCCGGAACACAACAATGCGAACACCGTTGCATGGCGGGTGGTTAATGTATAAGATGGTGATAGCGATCCGGACGGACCTGCACAGGGTCCTACCACCACTAAAGGAGTAATTTCCCGAGGTAACCGCGATAAACGACTTCAATAATGGTATAACGATTAGTGGTTTGCTATTTAAGGGACCCAATCACCCATTCATATCGGGCGTTGGTGGCACTGGTAAGGTTACTAACCTAACCTAACCTAACCTAACCTAACCTTACCATCCTGACCCTTTAAGCCAGTTCGAGCCCTGTCACCAAGTGCCAATGAGTTGTTCTAACTTAAACAGGTACATTACCCAATGCTCTTACGGTGAAGGATCATCATTAGATCGAATTTGGCACAAACATGTAGCCTGAAGCCCATTCAACATGTACATGGACGATGTCCCTAGGTACTCTACTAATTCCATAAAATTAACGCAATAGAAAAAAAAAATAAGGTCATCAGGCGTATAAAATATAAATTCAAGTCCTTCGACAATAAAATAAAAATGAAAAAAAATCGGTGAAAATATTGCACTCCTTCAAAGGCGTCATGACATCAGAGATCACAAATTCCTGTATTATTAACGGACATACAGGTTCGCCAAATATACTCTCATACATATTCTGTCGGTGGCCCGATCGAGGGCCCCTTTCTCAAAGCTATTTGCCATACCTTTCAGTCGTACTGCATACGCCAGAAATAGAATTACTTATTAGAACAATTAAAAAGCTTTTAACGAATTTACTGACTCAAGATTTATTTTATTTAATACTTTTTAGTAATCATAATCCCAGTGAACTCCCACTTGTCAATGAATAAGAACCACATGATATTTCACGCTCGAAGCAAGCAACGCCGCGAAAGTTATAGTACATAAACCATTCAAATGTGCTTCGTCATAGTCGCTCAACTATCTAAATTGAGATATCTTATCGCCACCCTTGACATAGGTACCATTGAGGAGTTCCGATGGCCATCAGTGGTCTTCATCATCAGTTTCACTTCACCAAATGATACTGAAAATACTGAAATCGCTACATGTACGCCTATAATATTTGAGGAGTTCTCTCAATTCCTGATGGATCCCCTCTTCACATACAAAGTTGTTAGCAATAGGACCACCTAGGGAGTACACCCTATCAAATAAAAAATAATTTTCTAAATTGATCTACAATTGACAAAGTAATCGCAAAAGAAACATACAAAAAAAAACATACAGTCGAAATAGTTTCAGAAAAAAATAATCAATCTACCTTCAATAGTTATTTGAGCAACAAGAGAGCATAGTTGTTTTTTGCTGCGAGTATTAATTTTGAATCCCGAGCAAGCGAAGGATTCTAGGTTAGAATCCTGAGTGCAGCGAGGGATTCAAAGACACGAGACGCAAATAACTTTGGTCTTGTGTTGCACATATAATTTTTCACCTCAGCAGCGAGGAAATATAACCTTTATCTACACACATATCGACGGTGGAAATTTCAAATGTCTTAAGGGACATTTTGTCGTAAGTACACTAAATATACCATTGAAGTCAGTATTTTTTTTTCTATCTATTTGTTGTATTGAAATTTCGATATGAGTACTAATAAAAAAGTTATGAGTTGGCCAAAGTTTGTCGTAACTTCCTAATATTTAAAACACTATGTTGTATCGGTCAAATATTTTTGTATAACGTCTTGTTTCATTAAGCGCAATATCGTATATCTCAATATTTTTAAAATTCCTGTGTTGTAAGGCACTAAAAAGGATACATTTTGTCAGATAAATACTGTGTTTTCGGAGGTGTAACACACATTTTCTTCTTATTTTTTTGTTGTAAAGGACACTATTTCCTAAACCACTGTATTTATGGATGTCCAATTAAAAAATTAGGGTAGGCGAAGTTATTTAAAAAGTATGCTTCCAAGAATCATCTTAATGGGATGAGTAGTTTCCAAGTTATGAATTTAAAACAAGTGGAATTTTGTTTTCTGGCTCCCCTGAAAAGTAAGCGTTTGTCCCTTACGACATTTAAAATTTCCACCGTCGACATTATTATCATAAACCCTCTATGATGCGTTCAAAAACCGCAAACTAAAGTAGCATAATGATAAACTGTATTGTTAGGACACATTTCTTATTTGTGAAAATGTAATTATTGCTTAATAATGAATGACATCAAATTCGATATCAATATTACATTCAAATTTCGAACATCTTTGAAAAACAAAGCAATTTTATTTGACCTAGATTCTAATGTCACTCGAGATGACATTTTGTTCGAAATGAAATGTCAATTGCATACAATTTTTGACAAATCTCGCTTGTTACTTGATATCGAACGATATGATAGTAGAGGCCGACTCTAGTTTGTCTCTGAATTTAAAAAAAACTACGGGTGCCGCCATTTATGACGTTCTATTTGTCTTGTCGCAAAAAATAGTTTTGTTTTTTATAATAATATATGTGTGTAGATTGTAACTGTACATAATTAGGCATTAAAACACTCGTGTGATGTTATTATGTACCAGTCACATAAACTACCATAAGGTAAAAAAAACAACATGGTAAAAATAAAACAACATCCCCAGCCGCCCGTGCGCCGCACCACGGCCACAGAACAAAAATTAAAAAGTTACTTTGTCTCACGCTCGCAGCACAATCGAATTTTGCTCACTGTTTTTAAACAGCAAAACCACCCTTTTTGAGGTGCTGAGGTAAAAATTAATAAACGTAATACTTGACAAAATAAAATTATTATTTTTTTGTCTCTAAGCAGCAGAAATGTATTTTATATCATAATCGGAAACTGTTTGGGTTTCGTATTTTTAAGTTTAATTGTATCTTTGTTGTTTGTTTCCTAAATCAATAAATAAAATGCTCAAAAGATTTTAAAGGGGACGAACATAACGCACCTTACTTGATATTTCATCATCGATGTAGTTAAGAAATACAAAATTATCACATACACAAAAGAAACGCAGTTAAAACCATGTGTCCAAATATTATCTTCAAATGACGTCAAAAACAACTATGTCTGCGAAAAGAATTTAGTGAAGCTGAGTAAATATGTAAAAATAGTATTATACCTACCCATGGAATAACAAACTAGTGGAAGGGCCCTTGGGTTGTGTTGAAAGCAGAACCAGTGTCGCCAAAGTCACCCATACGCATTTCAAATGTTTATTAAACCACTGTAACTCTTTTCACATTACATACATACATAAATCACGCCTGTTTCCCAGAGGGGTAGGCAGAGACCACTTCTTTCCACCTGCTACGATCCTGACAAAGCTCTTTTGCTTCTTCCACATTCATACATCGAGTCATGCATGCACGTCGGTTTCGGGTACTTAAGATTCGGCCCTTTTCCAGTATTTCCCCGATTTGATTCAAAAAGTACGCCTAGGGCGCCCCCTTCCGACCCTTCCACTTTAGCACTGTATATTTCTTTCGTCAATCTTTTTTCATCCGTCCTTTCTAAATGACCGAACCATCGAAGCATGCCCTTTTCAATTTGAGTCACTACATCTTCTTTCAGACCACACTTCTCTCTGATGTTTTCATTCCTTACTATATCACACAGTTTCACACCACACATACTACGCAAAGAGCGCATTTCTTTTCTCATTAGTTATACATTTCATTTTATAAAAGCCTAACGTTAATTTCAATGTCATGCATAATTCGCCTTAATTCTTGTGAAAGTATGGTTTCAGCTAGGATAACATAGTTGAATTATGGGCATTCTATTTTCAAGACAAAGCTATGTTAATGTTGTTCAAGTTCTGCTACTCGACAAGAGATGGCACTTTTCACACTGCTACTTGTCAACAGATGAAGCTTCTTCTTCTTTATATTAATGGCGTTCCACCGCGATATTCCGCAGTGATTTCGCCAATGTCAAGTGAGTAGAGTCAAACAGTAAACAGAATAAATAAAAGGCAAAAACCGGGCCATCTTCCCTCCCCGTAGGTTACCGGAAGGCCAACAGACGAAGCCTTTACGAAGTATTTATTCACTTGACATAAATTCCACACGGAAACTGATAGAGGGAACCAATGCGTTTTTAAAATTTACCATCGATATTGATCGTCAGAAATTGATTGATGCAATCAACTTCTCCTTACGATTTTTTCTTCGGGAAATAAAAATAAATAAATCAGGGGACAATCTCACACATATTGACCTAGTCCCAAACTAAGCTCTAGGCTTGTACTATGGGTACTAGACACAAGAAACATACTTAAATATATCTAGAAAACATCCAAGACTAAGGAACAAAATATCCGTGGCTGGCGTGAATAAGTTGATAACTCGTTGAAAAATAATGAATTAATTTGAACTGTAAGCAATTTGTTCTAAATACAAATTTCATTAACTTTAAATCTCGACTTATCAAGTTGTTCACGCCATGCACGGAGATATTCGCACTCCTCACACAAATATCAGCCCTAACTTCGGAGGCAGGGTCACTCCCAACTAGGCCAACGTGTCGTCAAAATACAACAGGGTTTCATTTAAGCAATAGCAGAAAAAACAATTGATTTATATCTTACCTAATTCAATAAAGGTACAGGTACAATTACTTTCGAGACGTTATTAACCGACTTCAAAAAAACGAGGAGGTTATACGTTCCATTGTATGTATTTTTTTTATGTATATTCACCGATTACTCCGTCAATTGTAGACCGGTTGTTTTTTTTTTTTGGTTTGATAGATACTTTCGAGGTGGTTGCATTGTCACCAAATTTAAATCTGATGAAGGGATCACTGAGGAATTGAGGGAACTCCTCAAATATTGTATGAATGAATGAATGAATGATATTTATTTTCCAAAGTAAGTCACAGTATACATTGCGTGTTATGTCAAAGTATAAGAAATTACATTGAAATCGTCAAAAAATAAAAAATAAAATAAAACATAATCAATAGGAACACAAAGCACAAGCAATAAAAATAAGTCAATCATTAAAGTAATATGTCAAAACATCAGAATTAAAAGGCAACATTACATACGGAATCACATAAAACACATCTCAATTATAATTTTAGGTCCAGAAACTCATTGACTGAGTATAATGGATTTTGTAATAAAAGGTTTTTCAGCCGGCGTCCAAATGCTTTGTCAGATGGTTCGCTTTTAAGTTCGGAGGGCAGACGTTCGTAAAAGGTGGGACCAATCACTCGCGGGTTCTTACCTGTAGGCAAACTTATAGCGATTTTAGTATTTTTAGTATCAAGTCTAGCATTTGCATTCAGAAGGTATCGTTTGGGGAAGTAGAACTGATGATGACGACCACAGATGGCCATCGGAACTCCTCAACGGTACCTATTTCAAGGGTGGCGATCAGACATCTCGATGAAGATAATTGAGCGACTACAACGAAGAATATTTACTTGTTGAAATATGACTATGACTTTCCGGCGGCGTTGCTTGCGGCGTGCTTGAAACTTAAAGTTGATATGAATCAACTGGACTGCGGAACAGCGTATTGTAAAAAACACTAAAAATTATAAAATAAAATAAATGTTTTGAAAAACAAAAAACCGCCTTCAAAAACGCAAAAAATAACTTGTTTTAAAATTGTAGGCACCTACCTTAGTCCAACTGAAGCCGACTTCAGTAGGACTAACCTATTAGGTAGGTGCCTACAATTTTAAAACAAGTTATTTGTTTTTTAATTGCATTTGTAGGTTTTTTATTTTTTAATTGCATTTGTAGTCGTGTACGGTCAGCACATAAAGAAATAAACCAATATTTTTATTAATTAAAGAAAAATATATGCAACTAATAACATTATAGTAGTTTATGCAACAGTTGTATAAGAGAGGTCAAAAAAGACGAGTGGTGTGGTTACGATGTGAGCCGCAGGCGAACATCGTAAAGCAAGACGCCACGAGTATTTTTTGACTTAGTTATACACCGTTGCATACAATACTTTTTCTACGACTAGGTTTCAAATAAAATGCGAACGAACGAAGCACAGAACAACAAACGAGCGGAAAACATTCGAAAACGACAAAATATGTGTCTATGGTTAACTTTGTTTTTAAATTGATGTGCACTTGCAAGTGCAACTTTTATATTAAAAAAAAAAGTTGCACAATCGATTTAAATTGTGAAATAGGGACTAAAAAACACCAGGGATTTGAGAAATGAATTCTTTTACCTGATTGGTCGATTTTAATATAGCTGCATTCTGGTTGGTTGATACCATGTTTTTTTAAAGAGTTAAATTAGTAAAAGAGTTTACATACCAAAAAGAACCTAACGTTCCGATTGTCAGTCAATGTGTATTGTGATTGGTGGATTAATTTGGTAAAGTATTTTGATTGGTCAAATTAACTTAGGTGTAAGCTTTGGCAGCTAGGCATGTCGTTTTGGCTCAAAAAAGCACAAGTGCTGTTAAGGGGAATAGACTAGATAGACTTTTGTACGGAATATTCTGCGGACATATTATCTATATTCTTATATTAGTGTTCGTGACTATATAAATGACAGATAAAAGTACAGGAGTAGGAAAAACAATTTATTTACCAGACCAGGCAACAAACCAACAGACCTTCCATATATATGGGATTATAGTCTTGAGAATTCAAATGTCTATGGGTCTCAGATTCCACTTACCATCAGGTGCCCTGAGTGCTAGTGTGCCTTCTCCTTAACATAAAAAAAAAAAAAAAAAAAAAAAAAAAAATATATATGAAAGACCTATCCTACGACACACCGCACTATGGGGTAGGCAAGAAAAACAATCATCCCCGCTTTACATGTCGGGGATTTACCCTAAAAATGTTTTTCAAGATTTTATTTTATCACTTTGTCACATACATACATACAGACAAGTCCATACCAACTGACTTGTCTTTTTCAGTAAAATTAAACTTTTATAACCTAAATATGCATCGTTTTTGGCTTAAACGGCCCTTTTATAGTGAATAAAGCAACTAGAGACCAATTTTTGGAAACTATTTTCTTGATTTTACATCATGGTTTTTTTAGGGTTCCGTAGTCAAACTATTTACTATAGTTTCGCCATGACCGTCCGTCCGTCCGTCCGCAGCCTAGCGCATAGACTATTAGTACTAGAAAGCTGTAATTTGGCATGAATATACATATTAGTCACGCCAACAAAGTGGTAAAATAAAATGTTGATTTTTTCTTGGTTACTTTACCTACCCTAAACGTAAGGTGGGGATGTATTTTTTTTCTCGTCTACCCCATAGTGTGGAGTGTCGTTGGATAGCTCTTTCAAGTTAACTCTTTCGAGTTTGTAATAACAATTTTTCAATTAAGTGGTCCGTTTATGAAATTTTAAGCTTTAAATCGCTAATTTTTGTTAGAGTCAAGTGTGTGTGTGCGTCCCCCTCCCCCCCCGACTACAGCCATAACTACAAATACTAAAAATCAGAACAAAATATAAAAAAGAGCATATAACGCATTTTAAAGGAAAACTATGACGACTAAGTAGACATCATTGGTTCTTAAGATACAGGCGATTAAAGTGTTTATACCTACTAAAATCATCTAAGACGACACCAATTGACTTTAAATAGAAAAATTGTTATTACTTGTTAATTTTTATATTTGTAGTATACTTAACGGCTTTCGAACCCTACACTGAGCAAGGTCCGACATGCTCTTGCCCGGTTTTGAGATAGTTTTTGTGTTTGTAATAACCGGCTTCAGAACCCTACACTGAGCAAGGTCCGACATGCTCTTGCCCGGTTTTGAGATAGTTTTTGTGTTTGTAATAACCGGCTTCGGAACCCTACACTGAGCAAAGTCCGACATGCTCTTGCCCGGTTTTGAGATAGTTTTTGTGTTTGTAATAACCGGCTTCGGAACCCTACACTGAGAATGGTCCGATATGCTCTTACCCAGTATGAACACTAGTAGAAATAGTTATTTTTATAGATGATGAAATGAAGGTTCCATTTGTTTAAATACTAACTCCATATTGACGTAAGAAACCATTATGTATGCCAAAAATGTGGCGAATATTCTTAGTACGTAAATATGTTAATCAAACAAAGAATTAACTCAAAACCAAATTCAGTTTTAATTAAAACTCTACTAACAGAAGTCAGGTTTGGAATTCGAATGTATTTCTATTTCACGATATTTCTTTGTTTGATTAAACGTGCGTGCCTTTCCGATTTACGGCGTAGAATATTTTTTTATTTATTTCGAGATTTCGGTATACCGAGATTGGATGCCCTACGGGAAACCATTGGATGCAAGCTGCGTGGATTGGTTCCTGCTAACTCAACAGGACCAAGCCATTACTGCGTTTGGTTGCGTGCGAACTATCCCTATCTCACGTTCTTCGCGCTTAAGCACATAACCCCATCCCTTTTGAATCTTGTGTGGGCGTGGCAGCATATGTGGCCTTAACCTTAGTCCCCGGGTTCTCGCTTAAGGATATAATACCCACCCTATACTACTTCGACAAAGTTGAAGTGTTAGCAACCACATATGTAAACCCGATGACAATGCAACATTATGATATCTAAGAGCTGATCTGTTGATGGAGTCGGAAGGTGGCGACAGGATCTCCGATATACTTAACGTAGACCCACCGAGTTAGAACTCATTAGCTTAGTCTTGATACAATTTCGTGGTGGTAGGACCCTGTGCGGGGTCCATCCGGATCGCTACCACCATCTTATCCATTAACCAACCGCCAAGCAACAATGTTCGCATTGTTGTGTTCCGGTGTGGGGATGAGACAACCGGTGAAATTACTAGCATAGAGGCATTCCATCTTAGTTGGCAACGCATTTGAGGTCTTAGGATTAAAATGTTTATGGGTTTCAGTTTCCACTTAACTTCAGGTGGCCTGAGTGTTCGTGTGCCTTCCCCTTATTATAAAAACCGGGCAAGAGCATGTCGGACCATGCTCAGTGTAGGGTTCCGAAGCCGTTAAATGCTACAATCATAATAATAATAACTGATTTTATATTTAAAGTCAATTGGTGCCGTCTTAGATGATTTTAGTAGGTTTTTTTTTTTATTGTAAGGTCTACAAACTAGATGATACACTGTGCTTAAGTAATATTGGATAGCTATTACAACTTACATTTTGTGTACATCCTAAAATACATAGTAAACACATCATGCTTAAATAGAAAAACAGTACTTAACTTCACTACATAGTATAAAACAAAGTCGCTTTCTCTGTCGCTATATCCCTATGTATGCTTAAATCTTTAAAACTACGCAACGGATTTTGATGCTGTACGGATTACCTAATTAAATATGGATTAATTTCTACAGTATACTGTAGAAATTAATCCATATAAGAATTCTTATAAGAACGTAAGAAAAAATACAAAATAGAATGTTATGTTCGAAGAAGCTGACACTTAACAAGTTTGTTTTAGCTTTACTTTAACCGAGGCTAAGGAACAGAGACATATATCTAAATTAATAATTAATTAGCCCGTGTGGTTGCCGGGTTAGAATAGTGCCACTCCATGTCTTCCCGTGGATGTCGTAAGAGGCGACTAAGGGAGTAAAGGCTTGTAGGTAGTATTGTTAGGCGATGGGCTTGCAACCTGTCACTAATGCACTGGTAAACATCTCAGCATACTTGTGCAAAATGTGCTTACAGAATTATAAACATATATTTTTAGAGTTGTTCGTGTTTCTGTAGCTCTGCCTACCTCTGGGAATGAAGGCGTGATGTTATGTATGTATTAAATTTGAAACTACTATTATGATGCAATCTTTCTATGCAGAGGGGCATGCTTGCCTATGTTGGTACGAGAAGGAGCAAGAGCAAAAGGCTTTCTGTTGCACAGACGACTGCCCCCGCGCGGGACTACAACCTTGATGTTTTTGAGCAGCTCGGGACTGTTGACTAGACCACGTAAGAGTTTGTACAGCAACACTTAAGGCTTGTTTACACGTTGTGAAGTAGCAAGTGCAGGTGAGAAGTGCAGGTGTAAAGTGATTAGTAAAAACAACGTGTAAACGGTCACGCTGTTAAGTGGCAAGTGCGAGTGTGAAGTGCGAGTGTGAAGTAAAGTGAATAGACGCTCGTTCTATTTTTGCCTGTTAAGTTGTTGCCCCCGCACACCCGCGTACTCCCCGCACTTGCAGTCTCACCCTCTAAACACCGTGTAAACAGTATCTGCTTGTTAAGTGCATAGTATGGTATGGTTAGTTCCTGTAAAAGTTTATCGCTAGCTCCATACTGAATTCTTCTGCCGATCCATTTTCTTTGCCATAACCTTTTAGGTTTCTCGATTTCAACTAAAACCTCATTCTCGATTTCTGAAGCGATCACCGCGACTATACTTTTTAAAATATTTCGTAATTCTAATCGTTGTTCGTCCTCCATTTTGTTCCACACATTACACTTGCACAAGCACAACTAAGCAATGTGTAAACGATTTCTTAACACTTAACACTTATCACCATAAAAACATGTTAACTAATCACTTCTCACCTGCACTTGCTACTTCACAACGTGTAAATTAGCCTTTAGGTATAAACACTTTAATCGCCTGTATCTCAAGATCCAATGATGTCTGCTTACGGCCGAACCCTATATTCAACCCGCGTATAGATAAGGCTTACTTCGGGTTGAAATTTGACATTTGCCCATACAAAATGTGTCAAATATTTGTAGTTTTGGCTGTAGGGGCACTAATCGAAAAATTGTTTTCACAATCCGTAATATTTTTGATAATTTAAAAGACCTATCCAACGACACCCCACACTATGGGGCAGACGAGAAAAAAAAAAAAAAATTATTCCCGAATTTATTTTACCACTTTGTTGGCGTGACTATTGTGAATATTCATGCCAAATTACAGCTTTCTAGTACTAAGAGTCTCTACGCTAGGCTGCGGACGGACGGACATGGTGAAACTATAAGAGTTCCTAGTTTGACTAAGGAGCCCTAGAACACCAAAATTAGTTTTCAAAAATAAATGCCTAGTTTACTAAAATAAATCTGTTTATTTCTATAAGAAAGGTACAATATATTGTTGTATTGTAAAGTAGAAGCTTCAATCTTTCCATTCATCTTTCATATCATGCTCCTTGGCGCCGCGGTGTTAGCTGAAAATAAATTATTGGCATACACAATTATGTCATGACAGATAGCATGCCCTTAGGTACAATTAGATTTAGTATGTTACGTATTACAAATTAAATACCCTATACGGATTACGGTTTAAAAACTCTAATACGGAATATAAAGCTGTCTGTTAAAAAATTCAATAACAGTTTTTTGAATTCTGGCATGTCAGATTTTCTAATATATTCCGGTAATTTATTAAACATTTTTGTTGCCATACTACATACATATGTAGTGGTGGTAGGACCCTGTGCAGGGTCCGTCCGGATCGCTACCACCATCTTATCCATTCACCACCCGCCAAGCAACATTCGCATTGTTGTGTTCCGGTGTGGGGATAAGACAACCGGTGAAATTACTAGCATAGAGGCATTCCATCTTAGTCCTCAGGGTTGGCAACGCATTTGAGGTCTTAGGATTATAGTCTTGAGAATTCAAATGTCTATGGGTCTCAGGTTCCACTTACCATCAGGTGGCCTGAGTGCTCGTGTGCCTTCTCCTTAAAATAAAAAATAAAAAAAATACACTCTTTGCAAGTAGGGCCGTTTTTGATGGCCTAAAGTTAATTTTATATTGCTGACGTATACTGTAAAAAAAACCGGGCAAGAGCATGTCGCTCAACCAAGGGGAACAGGGCGGAATGACCGCGAGACTGATCGACCGCCCGCCTGCTCCGGCCGCGCGTCCCCCCCCATCAACATCATCATCATCAACATGCCAGCTATCGACCAATAGCGGTACAGGAAAAAGAAGCGCGGTGCGTGGAGCGTGCCGATTGGTCAATAGCATTTCCCGCGCTTTGAAATTCCATCTTCTGCGCAGGTACATCGGTAAGCAATATCAGTTGGGTATTACTGCACCATTGTTTAAAATTTGTTACCCTAAATAATTCTGATAATACTGTGACATTATGGTTAGATTAATAATATTTTGTATTTCTGACCTGATTTGACCTAGTCCCAAACTAAGTTCTAAAGAGAAATATATACTTAAATATATAGAAAACATCCAAGACTCATGCTCATCAGTCTCATCACACAAATTTCTGCCCTTACCGGGATTTTAATCCCCTAGCTTCGACGCAGGCTCGCTACCAACTAGGCTAGCCCTATGTAAAAATTCTTACTATGATTAATTGTATTATACATCTAAAGGTGGGTAGGAATTAGAGCAGCCTCGGGTTGAAGCACGCACGGTTCACCCATTTTGCTCAAATTCGTACGTGCTCACGAGAGTCGGTCTTTTGACCGTGCTCAAAGGCGCCTCGGTGTGCGTGCCTCGCGTAATTTTGACGTGTATCCGAGCGTGCCGCGGGAAGAACGACAAGTTCTAACTTGTTTGTGGGTGAGGCGCGTACAAATTTGATAAAGTTACTGAGCCGTTCCACTACCGAGGCGATTTCTTCTTTTTGTTAATAATTCGGTGAATTATGATGAACGCAGCCGCGGCTGTCATCGTACCCGACGCCATTTTGAAATTACGGCTCGCGTCAAGCACGCTGCCTCACCCGCGATTCTTTATGTGCTCGCGAGTAGCTCGCCGCGCGGGGCGAGCATGCCTCAGGCTGAGCTGCTCAGATTCGTGCCCAGCGGGATCACGATGTTACTAATCAAATTATGGACCATTATGATGTCTGAAATAAATGTTTATTTGTTTATTAGTATGATACTTACTAAGCCCGTGTGGTTGCCGGGTTAGAATAGTGCCATTCCATGTCTTCCCGTGGATGTTGTAAGAGGCGACTTAGGGAATAAGGGCTTGTAGTATTGTTAGGCGATGGGCTTGCAACCTGTCACTAATACACTAGTAAACTTCTTGGCCTGATTGTACAAAATGTGGTTACAGAATTATCAACAAGTCTTTTTAGAGTTGTTGGTATTTCTTTAGCTCTGCCTACCCCACTCTGGGAATGAAGGCGTGATGTTATGTATGTATGTATGTACTTACTAACCGTAGAGTTTGCTTGTCGAAGACGATTCTTTTTTGGTGTTTTCTGGATGCCATAACTTGATGCGGTTGCTTTCGTCAGTTGTTTTAGCTTTATCCTCGTCCATGGAGTAGATCTTGTACGTGGTATCTACTATCTTGCCTGTCGTCTGGTGCTTGTTATTCCCTTCAGAGACTGCAGACACGGCCTGCTTTTCATTGTGATCGACGGACTGCTCGCCGATTACCGGCATGCTCTCTCTCATTATACGAATGCATATCCTGCAAAGTTTTGATTGACCGTTAAGAGGCGTGCACGAAATTTTGCCGGTTTTGCTTCTTTTTGTGATTTTCCAGTTAAAATACTGCTTTTCTATAAGTTTTACTGTACATCATGAAATATCATTGCATTTATGATCGAATGAGTTACGAATGAGTGAGCCACTTTTTTATTTTTGTCGAGTATAATGCGAGATTCAGGTTGTTTTAAAACATTATGATACAACCAATTTTAATGGGTGTTTTTTTAAGGTATTAACGAAAGTCTCAAGTTGCTGAAATCAAAAAACAATCATTTGCCCATTTTCTAAAAAAAAATACCAGGTTATTTTTTTTTTTACCAAAAAATTATATGAAGGTGGTAAAAAGTTATTCGAATATGCGATATTCTAAACCTCTTACAGCAAAATTCACAAAACAGTCGCCGGCTTCAGGTCGATTAATCAAAATAAAATAATAAAAACAAAAAAGTAGCTCATACATTCGTTGAAAACCAAAATTATCTTTCGTGTTGCGCATTAAAATTTGTAGAAGTAAAGTATTTCAACTGTAAAATAATGTCTGTAAAATCACGTAAATCAGCGAAATCGGCAAAAAAAGTAAAATATAAAAAGATATTTTGTGCCGGAAATCACCCGCCTGACAGTCGGACCTGGGGGGTTATCATGACATAACAATGCAGTTCTGTTTACGCTCAGAGGAAAGGACAGAGCTATGACAGTTATATAGCTCTGGGGGGTTATCATGAGCTAGCTTTGCCGTTCATTTTACGGTCAGCGTAAAGGACAGAGCTATGGCGGTTATATAGCTCTGTCCTTTTCTCTGAGCGTAAACAGAACGGCAAAGGTAGCTCATGATAACCCCCCTGTCCTTTTCCCTGAGCGTAAACAGAATTGCAAAGCTAGCTCATGATAACCCCCTTGGGGGGTTATTATGACATAACTATGCAGTTCTGTTTACGCTCAGAGAAAAGGACAGAGCTATATAACTATCATAGCTGTGTCCTTTACGCTCACCGTAAAAGTAACTGCAAAGCTAGCTCATAATAACCCCCCTGCACGCACAAACAAGACTTTTTTTATCCCTGGAGGCCGTATTACAAACCCTTAAAACTGACAAGTACCTCAGGCAAAGAAAGAAAGGGAAGGGACCGATCTACATGACTGACTCACTCTGTACCTTCCGCTTAGATTTAAGGATGTATTAATATGACCTCCGTGGACTGCCAAGTTGCTACTCCAAAGACTTGGGCCACGCTAACAATTTAATATTTAGCACTGTTACTAAACACAAGGTTTCGTTTACCTACTAATTGTGTGCTGTGCGTCCAACGTTTAGAAATATTCGAAGATACAAACATTGATCAACAATTGTGAATTATTAAAATCGCTTCAGGTATTAAGAAAATGAAAGAGATTTTCGCAAAAAACGTGGGATACTTTGGTTTGCTTTTTCTGACAAAAATAACAGTAAAGCCTGACAAGATTCTATTTGGCCCTATTTCAATACAAACTTTCAAAACTACAATAAAACACAAACAAAGCTTTATTAATGAGTATATATTATATACTCATTAATAAAACTTAGCAGCAGCAGTAACATATATGTTTTGCAAAGTATTTGAACAATCCGTTTAGGAGCAATAGGCATTCAAAGAGAGATCTTTATTTCAGTTTGAGGTGACAGCTTTTTAAACGTCATGACGTTATTTGAGGTTATGTAAATAATTAGAAACCGAATTACTTCAAAACCGCTGCTTTATATGTTAAATGGCATATATAGTTTGAAAGTACTTATTTTTACCTTTCATTTGAAATATAAATGATTGCTGTACAATCTGGGGCACAGCGCCATAGTAAAACGGACCATGTCCTTTGATTTAAATGAGTATTAATCTCATTGAAATTTTCGGAAAAGAAAAAAAAAGTTTTGTTCGGTCTTTGTAAACGAGGGAAGAAAATGGTGTGACCGTAAGAGTCATGGTAGAGATCAGACAGGTTAGGTTAGGTTAGGTTTCTGGTCAGGACCAAAAAGTTGCCCACGCTAACTCACTCAATTAAATGTTCTATGAAACTTTTCCGTTGTAAGAATTTTCGTGCATTTTTTTTTTTATGTCAAGGAGGAGGTACACGAGCACTCAGGCCACCTGATGGTAAGTGGAATCTGAGACCCATAGACATTTTAATTCTCAAGACTATAATCCTAAGACCTCAAATGCGTTGCCAACCCTGAGGTCTAAGACGGGAGTGCCTCTATGCTAGTAATTTCACCGATTGTCTTATCCCCACACCGGAACACTATAATGCGAACACTGTTGCTTGGCGGGTGGTTAATGGATAAGATGGTGGTAGCGATCCGGACGGACCCTGCACAGGGTCCTACCACCACTACATACCTACATACATACATTTGTAGGGATCATTTTCGTGCTACAACGGAACCTTTTTCACTTTTGTTGTTTGTACGGTTAACTATGGTCCAACTATTTGGTCCTTACCCTTTCCATTTTAGTAGGGTTCCGTATCCAAAGGGTAAAAACGGGAACCTATTACTAAGACTCCGCTGTCTGTCTGACTGTCCGTCTGTCACCAGGCTGTATCTTAGGAACCGTGATAGCTAAACTGTTGACATTTTCACCTCCTCCCTTTTTTGAAGTCGGATAAAAACGAAAAGTGTTAGGTTCGCTTTGCCTAATGTAACACTGGTTGAATCTATACTGATATTATAAATGTGAAAATAACTCTTTTTTTTTGTAATGCTTTGACGGATAAACCGCTGAAGCGATTTAGATGAAATTTATGGAGATAGTTTGCGTCCTGGGGAAGGACGTAGGGCACTTTTTTATCCCGAATTGGATGGTTCCTGAGGGAGTAGCGATAAACAACTTCTACTCAGACGGAGTCGCGGCAAACAGCTAATCTAGTATTATTTCCAAGACTAAGAGAGGCCAGGATAATAAGTAACTAGCCTAACAATTAAATACTAGAGTTAGTGTATTTTTTTTTCTACATAATCTCCATTAAGCTCTACGCACTAGGTCCACCTTCGCTCCAACGCTGTTATACCCTCCATAAAATTGCTTTTCTCAAGGCCTGTAACATACTCCCCAAAAAATTTTTGAGTTTGGGGAACAGGTGGAAGTCTGACGGTGCAAGATCAGGTGAATAAGGTGGGTGGGGCAACAAATCATAGTGCAATTCGATAATTTTGGCCATGGCCTTAAGACAAGTGTGAACTCTTGCATTGTCTTGATGAAAAAATATATTTTTACGAGCTAAGCCTGGTCTTTTTTGCTCAATGCATTCCTGCAGCTTATCTTATAGATTAGCATAAGTAGTATTCCCTGTTTATAGTTTGACCTTTTGGGAGGTGGTCTATGAACAGAATTCCGTTCGAATCCCAAAAGACCAATGATTTGACGGCTTTAGCTTTCTTTGCAGCCGAGCACCCGGATTCTGTCCACTACTGTTTCGATTGCATTTTGGATTTTGGTTTCTAGTGGTGAACCCAAGTTTTATCCGTTGTTACAAATCGTCTCGTCTCGTCTCGTACAAAAAAACTGATTTATTTCTTTAAACGGTCCAAACAATGTTGGGAGTTTTGCATTCGAACTTTTTTGATCGAGTGTTAGTAATCGCGGTACCCAACGGGCGGAAAGCTTTGTCATATTCAATTCTTTACTAAGTATATGATGTACCCGTTCTTTTGAAATACCTGTATTATCAGCTATCTCGGTTAGCTTCAACCGTCGATCTGCCATAACCATATCATGCACTTTGGAGACCATTTCCGAAGTCGTGACGTTTTTTGGACGTCCGGGACGGAGCTCATCTTGGACACTTGTACGTCCTCGTTTAAACTCGGCCGCCCAGTTCTTAACCATAGCAAAAGAGATAGCACATTCACCCAAAACATTTTTTAAGTCGTCATGAATATCCGCCAGTTTCATACCTTTCATATGAAGAAACTTTATCACAGCTCTTTGTTCAATGTTATCCATTTTCGAAAAAAAATCTTCTTCTTCTTCTTTTTATTAATGGCGGTCCACACAGTGATTTCGCCAATGTCAAGTGAATAGAGTAAATCAGTAAACAGAATAAATCAAAAGTAAAAGCCGGGCATTTTTCAATCGGCCATCTTCCCTCCCCGAAGGTTACCGGAATCCCCGAAAAAAAATCGCCAGATATTTTTTTTCAGCTGACAAACAAAAAGTAAGGACACAGACAGCTAGAAACCCCTAGAGGTCGTATATTTTTAATTAAACCTTTTTAAATTGTGTAGGCTAGTTATTTATTATCCCGCCCTCGTATCAACTGGGAGCAGATTCCACAATCGCACAGAGTGCAATAGAATATACTCTTGGGTATGTAAATGCCTATGCATCAGACGGATCCCTCTTACCATCAGTCCCCTATTTCACCATCATGACAATGACAGGTGAGACATGTGACTCCTGCAATATTTAGTCTTATCTTATGATGTACCATGTCTAAAGCATGGTGACATTTCAGTGTACATGGCGTAGCTGATATGATTGCCACTGATGTGAAAGCTTGTTAACTTTGCAACGTATTGCGCATTGTCACCTGTCACCTATCATTGGCAAAATGGTGAAACACGGGGCAGGTGACCTGTGTAGTCGTGCACCACAAGAGCAATGCTTACCCCGCTGTCTTGAATCCAAGGTCTTTGAATTTGATTATCTCTTTAAATGTAAGAGAACTGGTCAGTTTGGAATACGTATCGATACGTTCTATCCTTTTTTGTTGAGGAACTGTCTCGTTAACTCCTTGCCTTCCCCCGTGCCTAGCAGCTCTGTTAAAAAAACAGACAAAATTTTAATTTTTGGGACATGCTTTGCTTTGTTACCATCCGTCCGGATTTGTCCTCACGTGTCCGGACTTTTAGACTCGCGTCCGGACATTGTCTGGCTTTTTTTAAATGCCTGTGTTGGCCATCATACCTTCCATACCACTGCAAGCTGTATCTGGGCGATTTCCAATAAAAGTACCTACTTATAGTTAAGGGCAAAAATTACCAACCGTATTTTTTCCATTACATGACGAAAATTAACTATTACTGCTTTAAGAGATATAGTGGTATCTTAGACAAAACTCCTGTAGGAAGTTCGACCATATTACTAACAGGTGAGGTTTGAATCTGCTGTGCTTATTTAATTTGAATTACCGCCTGTTGGCTTATGAGGGCAGTTTATACCGGGTGTGACCTGTAATAGGAGCAATAAATTGAGGAATCGTTTCCACACCACAAACGTAACAACATTTATTCTACAACTTTTGAAAATAACTTATTGTTAACCAAATATTAATCAATTTAGATTTTCCAAGCAAGCAATGTATTGCGAAAACTGCGAAGTTTGTAGGCTGACAGTAGATGTCAACTAGACTATTGGATGGAGTACATTGAAAATGCTATTAAGTTTGTTATTGAGTTGCTACGTTTATAGAGTAGAAATGATCCCTCAATTTATTGCTCTTATTACAGGCCACACCCAGTAAATATACGACTAATTTTCGTGACGTAATGGGTAAATTACCGTTGTTAATTTTTGTCCTTAACGATTGGTACCTACTTTTTTTTGAAAAATACGCGAGTAATGTTTCCATTTAGTGACTATTAAAAAGTCCGGACTTTTATCGAAATTTCGGGCATATTGTCAGAACTTTTCAAATTCCTAAATAGTAACCCTAGTTGACGACTACTTTTTTTCGTATAGAATTTATATTTTTTTCATGATCATGCATGACCTAATGGTCAAAAAAATAATTACCTAATAAAAAATAAAAATAAAAATGTAATTAAATAAAAAAAACAAAAAATAATAATTGATATACAACGTGTTACAAAATAAACCGTAAAAAAGAAATTATAAATGTAGTGTCATTATTAAATAACGTCAGTTCAGTATCTTAGGTATACAGTATACTAGGGTTGACACTACTTTCGTAATTTATTTTTTATGGATTATTTTGTAACACGTTGTATATTTTTAATTATTGGGCAGGGCTCGGATTTTTCATCGCACCATAAGATGAAAGATAAACTACTATCGATATTTAAATGAAAACTTTAGCCATACAAAAATGTTGAATGCCACGCCGTTTTTATTACATTACTAGCGACCCGCCAGCGGCTTCGCCCGCTGCAATATTTTTTCAAGACAATATTTTTTTTTTGTAAAAAAATTTTTTTTTAATAAAACTATCCTATGTTACTTCTAGTACCTCCCAGAATATGTGTACAAAGTCTCATGATGATTCGGTCAAGTAGTTTTGAAAGCGTAACAAACATCCACGCTTTCACATTTTAAATATTAGTAAGGATGGGCCAAACATCTATAGAGCATGTACATAGCTACAGGATTAGTGTTTCAAAATCTTGACAATGTACAAAAAATACTTAGTCTTGATAGCCAGTGTGATAAAGGGTCTATTGCAACAAAATAGTCTGTAAAACTAGGTACGTAACTAAGTTGAAATACTTACAGTATGATAAATATCAAGAGACGAGACTAAGAATATGAATAAGTATGAGTATTAATATGACTTAAGTTTTAATTTGAGTATTGACTCCATAATTTTCCTTCATCTTACCGTGGTGGGATAAAAATATAAGCCCTGTGCTAAGGACGCTTTTTTTTAGGCGGTTCATTGTTTTTAAACATTTAATTCTTAACTTTTACATAGTTATAGAGCAAGAGAAGTGGAACCTTAAACACGTACGGAGCCAATGTTGTGGTGCTAGTGGTACCAGCAAGATTCGACGCAGTTAAGTTTAGTCCAAAAATTTCAAAAACCTTTTTCCTCATTTGCTTCTGACAATAATTATAGGTTTGATAATAGACGTCTGTCATTTCAAAGGACAATTCTTTAACCTAAAACAGTAAGAAATAAGGGAATAAGGGCTTGTAGTACTGTTAGGCACGCCACAGATGATCAATTTATTTGTGTAATCACACTGATTGCCCAAACTTTTTGATCGTCTATGGTTATTGATTATGATTTAAATATACGCAATCATTTTAGAAAAGTTTGACTGAGATGAACTTTGTTTATGCCATCAAATGTGATTGTGGGGTCTGTAGTATTGATTGCTCAATTAACCGTTTAAGTCTTTCTTCTTAAATTAAACTAGCGACCCGCCAGCGGCTTCGTCCGCTGCAATTTTTTTTTTGTTTCTTTCTTGTCACAATCATGCACTAATAATTAAAAAGCAAAAGTAATTTCACTGTACTATATTCACTACAATATGAATTTAATTTATACTTCAGTCTAAGAAACACGTGGCCGGCTATGCTAACACTAAAAATTGAAAAATTGAGAACAATTGAATTTCACTATATTTCGTTTAGTCCAAATTAAATTGAAGTTATACCTTAACCTCAGCAACACGTGCTATTGAATTGAATTGTAGCTTATATGACACGTTCGTAGATTTACCAAAGCAGCGCCATCTATTGATTACTTACTCAACCCAGTCGAAAGGTATCGACATCTGTTAGAATCATTTGGAGTTAACAGATAATTGCGACTGTCAAATAATAACAGACAAATAATTAGCAATAAATTAAAATTGCGACTATAATTTGAGATTTAAACTATCCTATCTCTCAAGTTGGATCGAACTGCACATGGTGTGCGAATTTTATTATAATCGGTTAAGTGGTTTAGGAGTCCATTGAGGACAAACATTGTGACACGAGATTTATATATATTAAGATTATCAACGTAATTGCAGCAGCCAAATCCTCGTCATCAGACATCTTTCATAATATCTCGATGTAGTTGTTTTTCACGTCACTTTTAGCCTGATAACTCAGTTAAGGTTTTTGATAGATCATCATCATAATGATTGCAGAACCTGTTTTAATCTGATTGTACAAAAATACGATTGCCCAAACATTTTGTAGGTCTGTGGGGGGCCTTAGGCGATGGACTTGCAACCTGTTACTAAATACACTGTTAAACTTCTTGGCCTGATTGTGCAAAATGTGGTTACAGAATTATACACCTTTTTTTTGAGTTGTTGTTATATCTGTAGCTCTGCCTACAGATGTTATATATATGTGTATGTAAAACAGTAAGATAATATCAATTATAATAAAAACGTAAAAGAAAATTGTCCACAAATAAACTTCAACTGCGCACCATTTTATCGAATCTCATTACATCGATTTCATTTCATAGAACCCAATTTTCTCCTGAAACCATAATGTTTCCAGGGTATCTTAAATGTTAATTACATTGTTAAGGTTAAGGATAAAATCGTGACTACCAAAAAAAAGCCGGTCAATGCAAGTCGGACTCTCGAGAAAATGAATTAAGGGACAAACTTGACTTTGCGTTGAAAAACTGTTGTTTCCATACATTGACATAGGTCGCGATTAGTTTACCAACTGCAAATAAGTCTGCTAGCGCAAAAAATAAAGTTTATTCGTGATAAAGCAACAAATTAACGATTTTCGGATTTTTCCTTTACTTGTGCAGTAAGACTTTCCCTCTTTCCAAATTTCAGGATTCTAGGTCTATGGGAACTGAAGAATGGACACTATAAATTTTGGTTCCCTTCAGTCTCGAAATATACGTTTTATGCGGCATAAACGGCCGTATTTTCTTTTTACGTTAACTTAGAAGTTTTTAATTTTTCACAGCTTCAAAGGATTGTAGACTTGACGGACGGACAACAAAGTGATCCTATAAGGGTTCCGTTTTTTTTCCTTTTCAGTTTCCTAGAAAACTCATACTGTGAGAAATGCCTTTTTATGGAATGAAAATTCTGCGTGATGAAACTTCGTTGAAAGGTCAAAATCAATCAAATCAAATCACTACATAGTATAAAACAAAGTCGCTTTTTCTGTCCCCATATCCCTATGTATGCTTAAATCTTTAAAACTACGCAACGGATTTTGATGCGGTTTTTTTTAATAGATAGAGTGATTGAAGAAGAAGGTTTATATGTATAATACTTTAATCTGGAACGAAGCGAGGGCGGGTCGCTAGTAGTTTATAAAGTGAGTAGAAAGGTGTTACATAAAATGTATTTATCTATCATAAACTGCTAGTATCTAGCATGCAATATATAAGAATTCTTAATTATAGTACCCGGCCGATGAGAAGTCAATCCTGACAGCTCTCATCGCAGTACAATTTATAGCCTATTCTCAAGTTTGAGGTTATAATTAGTACTGGAATGACAGGTGTCAGGATTTACTTCACAACGGCCGGGCACTATAAATATCTATTAATGATTAGGTAAAAGGTGTTCCAATAAAATAAAATCCAGGTAAGTACCCAACTTAAGCGCCCCCATGATAAAGTGGGTAGTGTTCCGTGATCTAGATCTCAGTAACCGTAACACCTATGTGTCTATACTTTGGAGATATTAATCTTGGTCATATCTCCTTGAGACTGTTCAAGGCATAGACTTATACATAATTTTTTATCAGTGCACAAATTTTAACATTTGATTTTGTATCGTTAATCTTTCGTTAATATATTACGACAATAAAACGAGTTCAAAATTTTTTTTTTGTTGCAAATTTTCTTTTTTTCCTGTTTTGTGTGGACACAAAGTCAGACTAGAAATGATGACATGGGTTGTCAAACTGTAGGTATGCTATACACTGTATTGATATTCGAAATTTGAAATTTCATGTAGCTTATCAGACAACAATCCCCTCTCCTACTGATATTCTAAATTTGAAATTTCATTTATTAACTTACTTAACAACACTCCCCTCTCCTCGCACCCCTGCATTAGCACCCATGAATATCGTTAAGTTAGTGGAATCATTGAATCGGCAGTATCTCTAATATTTTTTAAGCTAGAGTAAAAATAACACAACATGTGTTAAAATAAGTGCACCTATTAAAAAAATACCCTGTATATTCGTATGGACAGGCCTCTAGATCAAAAAATGTGGAGTGCAAAATGGTACTAAATCTCCGGTTTTGGCGCCATTTAGTGACAGTGACGTTTCAACCTCAACCAAGTCGGACTGCTTTTAAAAATCTAAAATTGCATGTTGTGGCCATCAATAAGTTAATAATTATATCTTAAAGTTATCGAAAACGAACAATGGAGTTTTTTCTTTCCGGTTAGCTTTATTAAGTGATGAATGTGATGATGTATTACTCGAATAAACCATTTTTTCAAGCATTTTTAATATTATTGTAAATACGATTGTTTGCGATCAATGATTGTTTGCTTGGTTACCCGACCACGTTACGTGGTATGGTGACGCGTGTCTAACGCTGAGTGCGTTCAATCAGCGACCTTCTATTTTGGCTGGTTTACATTAGATTAAAAATACCTCGTATCCACACGATATAACCTAGTAATAGGTTGACGGTAGACACGGAAGCACAGATTATAAGGGATTATAAGGGTAAACGTCGTCATTACAAGATTACGTCGACCGCTCAAAAACAAAGTACTTATGTCAGAGTTTGTTTTTAATTTTGTCAGCCAGTGTTATGTACTCCAACGTTGTTTGTAAGCAATCTGATAGATAGCTGTTATATATACTGTTTCATTCGCTTAGACATCGTCGTCGCCTTTGAATCGCACAGCCGTGGCACGTGCCGCCTTTTGTCAAAGGATGCCGCCGCGTATGCAAAGAATGCAAGCAAGTGAGGTTGGCTATTTCAGTGCGTGTGGATGTAGCGACACTATCTAAGCGAATGGACTATACACAGAGCCCTCCGCGTTATATTGATGCACATGTCATTAACATAGCAGGTACTCAATTGGACCCATTACTGACCCTGTGGTATATTCCTTGTTCCGTCTTTATATCGTCACTGAAGGTGTTATTAATTTTGACTCGCGTATGTCTGTTAGTGTTATAGTTTTTTACCCATTCAAGTAAAGAACCCCGAATAACCACTACGTTCAAGTTTATCATAGTGTCTCATAGTTTAGCATGTCGAAAGCTTTGCTGAAATCAATTAAATCCACGATGCCTTTTCATGTAACTGACCCCTTTTTTGTTGGAATTAAAAAGAGCTTGTTACCTTGTTATTCAGGATCTTAACGTAGTCGGACGATCTCCGGAACCGGTCGAGTATTCCCGACACGTTTCGTCCGTACAGTTTAATGGCCTCGTACTCTATGTCGTACTTTCTGGCCTCGGTTGTTATTGCAATAGCTTGAAGTAATCAAGAGTTTTAGTATCAAATAAAAACCGAGCAAGAGCATGTCGGACCATGCTCATTGTAGGGTTCTGAAGCCGTTAACTACTACAAACATAAAAAACAACAAGTAATAACAAATTTCTTATTGAAAGTCATTTGGTGTAGTCTTAGATGATTTTAGTAGGTAGGTATAAATACTTTAAACGCCTGTAATTCAAGAACCAATGATCTTGATAGTTTTCTTTTAAAATACGTTATATGAGCTTTCATTGAAGATATATTTTAGATTTATAGTACTTATTTGTAGTTTTGGCAGCGCCTTAAAGCTGAATATTTCACTAACAGATTCCTTAATAGAAAAATTGTCCGGCGTCTTAAATGTCTTTTTCATGTTCCCTTTTCTCGCAGTAAATATGCATCTAATTCTTTTGTTAAGAGCCTGTAAAACCTATAACAGCACGTTTTCTGACTTAGACATTATTAACCTTTCAATTAAGTAATAAATTATTAATTTTTACAGTGCTTGACACCTCCACGTTTTGTTACCTCGAGTTGATCAGTAACGTGTTTCTTTTTGTTGTATTACTTAAACGTGGCATCTTCACTGATCAATGTTATACCTAAGTTACCTATGTAATAATATCGATTGATAATATTAAATTTCATCTAAGCACCAAATACCTAACTTTTCATAAAAAAATAGGTCATTGTTATAGTTTATAGAGATACTTTGTTTAGGGGTCAAAATGGGTCAAAAACCCTTATAGTTTCGCCATGTCCGTCCGTCCGTCCATCCGTCCGCAGCCTGGCTCAGAGACTCTTAGTACTAGAAAACTGTAATTTGGCACGAATATACATATTAGTCACGCCAAAAAACAATGGTAATAATGAAGATTTTATCTCGAAAAAAACGTTTTTTTTTTATCTGCTCGTAACGTGAGGATGTATTTTTTTTCTTGTTTACCTAATAGTGTGAGATGTCGTTGTATAGGTCTTTCAAAAATATTATGAGTTTGTAAAAACAATTTTTCGTATTTATGAAATATTAAGCTTTAAAGCGCAAATTTTTGTTATAGTCAAGTGTTCCCCCGAGGGGGCCTCCTGCAGCCAAAACTACAAGTAAACACTAAAAATCAGAAAAATATCGTCAATGAAAGCTATAAAGTATTTAAAAGGAAAACTATCACCACTAAGTAGACATCATTGGTTTTTGAGATACAGGCGAATAAAGTGTTTATAAATACTAAAATCATCAGAGACGGCACCAAATGACTTTAAATCGACAATTAGTTATTACTTGTTGATTTTTATGTTTGTAGTACTTAACGGCTTCGACAGAACCCTACACTGAGCATGGTCCGACATGCTCTTGCCCGGTTTTTGTGTTTGTAGTAGGTACTTAGCGGCTTCGGATTCCGTGTGGTTGCCGGGTTAGAATAGTGCCACTCCATGTCTTCCCGTGGATGTCGTAAGAGGCGACTAAGGGAATAAGGGCTTGTACGAGTAGTAATTTTAGGCGATGAGCTAGCAACCTGTCACTGATACACTGGGAAACATCTTGGCCTGATTGTGCAAAATGTGGTTACAGAATTATCAACAAGTCTTTTTAGAGTTGTTGGTATTTCTGTAGCTCTGCCTACCCCACTCTGGGAATGAAGGCGTGTGGTTATGTATGTATGATTTTTATTTTTGTTGTACTTAACGGCTTCGGAACCCTACACTGAGCAAGGTCCGACATGCTCTTGCCCGGTTTTCATACTAAAGAGGCTATTTCGAAATCTTGGTTCCTGGCCAGGGGATGCTTTTAGTAAAATCTGATGTGAGTGAAGCTTCGATACAGGACTTCTAGAGTGCCTAGGATACCCAACTGATTGAATCTGCGGCTAACGCTGGAATTGTGCATGTTCAGAAAAATATTTAAAATGGCAATAAAAGGGAAGGAAATCCAAATGCTGATCCAAACTCTCTCGCTGTTGTGTTAACTGATTGTGCGATCAGTTAGGTATCTGTAGAACTTTTGACCTCCTCTATTGAACCTCGGAGTGTCCACCATAAACCTCACTCAAAACAACCCCTGGCCAGGAACCAAGGCTTCGAAATAGCCTCGTTTGTAAGAAAAACGCACGCTGACCCGTATTATTTGACCACGAGTGTATTTATGTAACTCACCGATAAGAAAAAGCGATTTTAAAATGTACGCCTCCATTGTACACCAAGGCAAATAAAATATGTAATAATTTTATGTCGCAATTTCATTTTATTATTTCCATTATAATTAAGCACCGGCTGAATTGATCGAGGTGCGCGGCAGTGCGGCCGCCAAGTTCAAATAACCAGCTGAGATTCTTTACGGTAAAACCTATGTTTTACCGTAAAGGCCCTTTGGTTTTTGAACTAACCTTATAACAGTTATAACTTAACTTAAGTACTTCCTGTCTGATACATAGGTATCGCTAATAATATAAAATGCGAAAGTGTTTGTTTGTTTGTTCAATGTTCACGGTTCAACGTCTTAACCAATTTCCTGCTATTCAAAATTCTGCCAAATGAATGTTATGCGTTATGACAGTTATGCTAAGTATACTATTATGCTGAAGCATCATTCGGCTTAAAATGTTTCTGGGTTAACTGTTATGCGAAGTGTATTTTGGACAATCGATATTATGCCAGATGAAGGGAACCCGTTATACAAAAATACGTAGGGGAGAGTGGGTAACAATGGATCACTTTTTTTTTCAAGCTCCACAAATCCCAAGTTTATGCGTAAATAATTAATCTATGATAATTAACCACAAGATATGTCCCTAATCTACAATACCAGGTGCAATTATTGGTAAAAACGGCATAAATTTACAAGTTATATCAAGTTTTTAAAAAAATGGGAAATTATCCACTGTGACCCGTGGATGGGTCACTTTGGATCTTTTCATGGATGACAGGGAATCGCTTGGGGTACACTGGATCTTTTAAAAAAAAACGTTCAATAAAATACCAATTTTCTTCATAATTTTTTATTTATTTATATTCTAAGACAGCCTTCTATCACAGTCTTATCAAAAATTAACAAGTCTTTCAAATTATGCTGGTATAAAGAGACCTAAACTAATCAACATTTTGTTTAAATAAACAACAGTTCTTCTCCTTTCATTTCCACAAAGTTCTCTTCTCTATTCAAATAAACATATTTACTTCTTCAGTAATCATTAACAAACATTTTAATAAGAATTTTGTTAAATGCTAACTGCTTTTTGCACTGTCATGGTATTCGTTTCATCTAGGTTAAAAACTCTGATGCCATTACCAAAGACAGATTGCCGAGACATAACATTCTCTAAGTTATCGAAAAATAAACCAACACTGTGGCGGTTGAAAGATGTCGCTCGACTCAAGCTGCAGCCCTCGGGAGTTCGTAATGATAATCTGTTATCTCTCTTTCTAAGATTACATAGATATTCGATACCTGCTAGTTTAGTTTCATGCCACTTTTCTGGCACTTTTTTGTTATTCAACAGTGCTACTTCGTAAATTGCGAACGTCTGTGATAGTAAGTCCATAGAACATTTGACTGCTCTTAAGAATATAATCAACTATCTCCTTTTCTTCCGCGTCAGTAAATATCTTATGAACTGCATAATTAGGTGTTAGCCTCACTGGTTTTGCAGGATCAGGGTTTTTGTACTCTTGACATGGTATCGATATAACGTTGTGTATGGAATAGCAGTGGATTTAGCCACAGATCTTATTGTTCGGCCATCAGATATAAGGTTTAAGGCGTTACTCATCTGTTCTTCAGTATGAAGACCGATATTGGTTTTTCGTACCCTATTGCGAGGCATTGACCTACGAAGAAGAACAAATCCATTTTAATTTTACGCTATTTATGTAATTTCCACTTGGGTCACACTGGATCATAGTCCGCTGTGACCCAAATGAAAATTATTCACTGTGACCCATAGGCCGGTACGACACAAAAAAAATATTCAAAAAATAACTACTTATACCCAAGCCAAAATTACATTACCCACAACGGATTTATCAAATAACAAGTTCAAAACATACGACTATCATTTATATTTATTAAAGGGTTGGGAATACGACAAATTTCTAAATTACGTAAAAAAATACTTTTGTAGGTACTTACCTACTGGTCAGCGTGTGACAGCACGTGATTCCGCTCGGCGAGCGCGGCGGCGACTGGCGCGTGAGAGGGGGGTATCGACGAGCAGTAGCCACGCGTTTGCTTGTGTGCGTAAAGCATCAGACGTAAGAATTATAGCGAGCTAGCGACCCGCCCTCGCTTCGCTCCGGGTTAAAGTATTATATATATGAACCTTCCTCTTGAATCACTCTATGTATTAAAAAAAACCGCATCAAAATCCGTTGCGTAGTTTTCAAGATCTAAGCATACATAGGGACAGACATCGGGGAGCGACTTTGTTTTATACTATGTAGTGATAATCCGCTGTGACCCGTGATCCGCTGTTACCCACTCTCCCCTACAGTCAAAAGCAAAAACTGATGATCATTTTAGTACCTTGTCACTTTCACTACTTTGCCGCATCCCATTTGTTGCAGTAAGATATTTTTCAGATTTTTAGGTATTTGTAGTTTTCCCTGTACTTGACTCTAACAAAAATTTGCGCTTAAAAGATTAATATAGGTATCATAAATTATAAATACATTATTTACCTGTGCACTTTAGATTTAACAATACTTGTTTTTATTTATTTATTTATAATTTACAATAACAGGCTTACAGTAGACACCAAATCACCTATTACGTTAATTTACATTACACAACAACATCAACAACATTTTTTTTAAATATATATTTCATTATCATTAGAGCAGAAAAATATCAATATTTTTAAGCAGCAATTGCCAACTGTCAGCAAATACGTCAGTATCTTGGACCTCAGACGACAGGGCATTTAACATTTCAATCGCTCTGGCCGGAGTTTTTTAAACACTTCAGTAAAAAAATACGCGTCGCCTTCAGGATCTTGCTCTGGGTATAATTATATTATTAGTAATATTAGGTTACTGATACGAATACCGGATAAGCATTTTATTTAAATTGCACCTTTTAACTGAAAAGAGATTAGTCAAGGACACCACTGAGACGTATTTAGGGTACTTTTTATCCCACCCCGCTTGTGTAAAAAGAAGGTTATGTTTTATTGTATAGTTTTACAGGTAAATAAACTAATTCGTTGCGGGCTCAGTTAGTTTTATATACTTGTGACAACCCTGATTTTGCAACAGGCGAGAGAGAGGTGAGGCGGGGCGTGGGGCGCTGTAGGTAAATATTTGACGGCTTTGCTGTCAAATCCATACAACGACGCCGAAGATGCCCTTCTAATAGTACTTATTCTTATGGTCTAATGTTTTAGATAATGTTACGGAACCCATCGCGCGCGAGTCCGACTCGCACTTGGCCAGTTTTTATACCGTTGTCTGAGCCTTCTATTCTGGAGTCCGTCATACCCACCCTAGACCCGACTAGAGGTGAAATGCGTAAAAACAATGTACTCATACCAAGGGTACGAGGGGCATTCAATAAATTCTCGGTATTGGTATCTTGCAAACCTTTTTACATTTTTTTTTATGTTAAGAAGGCACACGAGCCCTCAGGCCACCTGATGGTAAGTGGAATCTGAGACCTATAGACATTTGAATTCTTAAGACTATAATCCTAAGACCTCAAATGCGTGGCCAACCCTGAGGACTAAGATGGAATGCCTCTATGCTAGTAATTTCACCGGTTGTCTTATCTCCACGCCGGAACACAACAATGCGAACACTGTTGCTTGGCGGGTGGTTAATGGATAAGATGGTGGTAGCGATCCGGCGGACCCTGCACCCTGGACTTCTTAATGGGTCATCATACGCACTCTTAAAAACAAAAGTTGTCTCTCCTGTGGTCAATAGTTAAAAGCTTGTGTGCATGTAAGTTTTGTTTCTATATGATAGGTCTAAAGCAGTCCTGACGGCGTTTATGCTAAAATGGGCTTAGCCAGAAAATTAGGCCTTAAAAACGTTAACTTCCTGGGTGTTTACCGGAAAGACTGTAACCTAATTTTATGTATGACCCTAATACTGGCCGCTAAGAGTCATTCATTGACAGTAAAAAAAAGTTAATTAAAAGTTGCACGCTGCCTTACCCGCGCATGTTTATGTGCAACAATTAGGCTCGCGAGCAGCTTGCCGCGCGGGGCGAGCATGCCTCAGGCTGAGCCGCTCAGATTCGAACCCAGCTTAAGTACCTACCAATTTCACAGACGATTAGAGCGTTAACAGTTAAATATTCATATATTTTGACAACTGTTAACGCTCTAATCGTCTGACTAACAGTCGAAATTTGGAAGTAAGGCTTTTAAGGTACCAGTAAAAGAACAGCTGTATTAAATTACATTTATTATTCATCTTCTTCGTAGATTCCTCTCTTGCCGACATATGGGACAGGAGTCCTTCCATAAGAGTGGATGCCGCCGATTTCCCGTGGGCGTTCCTGTTTCTGACGTTTCGCGCGTTTCGCTTTAGATTTCGGTTGCGAACCGAATTTAGCAAACGGGGGATTATCTTGCATCTGGATCTTGCTCAACAATGGATTGCTTTTTGGGTTTTTCTTTTGTTTCCGATTCTTAAGGGAGTTATAATCATCGTTCCACCGATCGTTGTCTTTGAATCTGTTCTCAGATTTCTTTGGCTTTTCACCACTGCTTTTTATGGTGTGAAACTTAGTTGTTTTCACGTCGATAGCGTCGTGTTTCGCTTCGAATGGTTCGTTTTGTTCTGGGAAGGGGTCGAATTTATCTTCGGCAGAATCGAACTTATCCTGATCGCCTGCCCTTAAATTTAATTGATTGTCCATTTCATTTTTTGCCATTGTAATTGTCTCGACGCTCACTTCCGGTGTAACTAGTTCAAGTTCTTCTATGTCTCCATTATTTTCTGTAAAGATGAACAATGTTATACATAAATACCTACTCGTCTAAAGCAAAAGTTGATGATCACTTTAGTACCTTGTCACTTTCACTACTTTGCCGCATCCCATTCGTCGCAGTATTGTTACGTTAGTGCGATAAAGTACTAAAATGATCATCTACTATCGCTATTGACTGAACATGATTTCAAATCAATTCGCGTTCAAGAAATTGGTTTTAGAACACATTTGCACACAGAACTGGCTTCGTGTAATTATTATCCTATGTATGTACCTATGTAGATATTCCGTGTGGTTGCCGGGTTAGAATAGTGCCACTCCATGTCTTCCCGTGGATGTCGTGAGAGGCGACTAAGGGATGAGGGCTTGTAGTATCTACCGTTAGGCGATGGGCTTGCAACCTGTCACTGGTAAACATTTTAGCCTGTTTGTGACGGTTACAGAATTATCAACAAGTCTGTTTAGTCTGGGAGTGAAAGCGTGATGTTATGTATGTATGTAGATATTCACGTATGTATTTATTGGTATGTACGTTGATATATTTATTTCCTACGCATGATATTCTGTGTTCATCGTTTTTGACGTATTTATTTCCATATTGACAATGATTTCATAGCTCTTATTTACTTGACAATAATGGCGGCCGAGTTCAAATAATATAGGGCAAAATTGCTTTACCGAGTTGATTAGAGGCCCTGGGTTTCTATTCTACACACATTGATTTTTAGGGTTCCGTAGTCAAACTAGGAACCCTTTTAGTTTCCGACCGTCCGCAGCCTAGCACAGAGACTCTTAGTACTAGAAAGCTGTAATTTGACATGAATATACATATTAGTCACGCCAACAAAGTGGTAAGTGGTGATGGTGGCGGTGGTTTTGTTAGTTTTAAAATCACTCCCTAATGATTCCATACTTCCAAGCTTGTACATAATTCGTAGGTATTTCTTTTTCAGTATGAATGTGGATTGAATTTTACTGAATTACCCCAGAAAATTACCCCATACTTTGTGAACAGGCCTTTACCTTGCAGTCGGTGAATGTGGGCTGAAATGATGATGGTGGTGATGACTTACGATCCTTCAGCTGGTCAAACCGACGCAAGTGCCGAAGCACCTCCAGAAAGCTATTTGTTGCGTTGCTGTCATCGTCATCTCTCGCTCCCCCCTCACTGTCCGAAGACACCGCTCTACAAAACGTTTATTGCACATTATAAACAACACATTATATTCCGCGACTTCGTCAGCGTAGAAGTCCTTTATTGCTATTTCCTCAGATAAATTACATACATGTATACAATAATGACACGTCCTCAATCCCAGAGTGGGGTAGGCAGAGCTAAATAATTACCAACAACTCAAAACAACTTGTTGTGGTTAACCACATTTTGCACAATCAGGCCAAGATGTTGACCAGTGTATTAGTGACAGGTTGCAAGCCTAACAGTCCTACAAGCCTTTATTCCCTTAGTCGCCTCTTACTACATCTACGGTAAGGCATGGAATGGCACCCTAACCCGTTCTAACCCGGCAACCACACGGAATAGCACATAGGCTACTTTTTATCCCGGAAAACAGGTCATTTCCTGAGGAAATAGTGATTAATGATAATGACTTCTACGCCGTAAGAAGCCATACTTCGCAGAATATCATATTCGCTAAACATGATATTAGTAAAACATTATATTCGCAAAATATGATATTTGCAAATAGTGGAATTAGGTTATAGAATCGTAGGTAGGTTTAGGTTATGTTAGTTTTACAGCAGGACCAGAGGGCCAAACCACCCAGAAACAGGCGCTCCGCGGCAGCGGAGCTCCGTCGACACTGTCCAATTGATGTCTTGTTAATAATGATGTTTTGAGAATATCATGTTTTGCGAATATGTTCTGCGAATATAATATTAACATACTAATTGGCAGAATTTCTCTTCTCTATGTAGTGATAGTGATTTATGTGTTAAAACATACCCTTGTTTGATTTTTTGTTGCTTCTTATATTCGTCCAATACCTCCGGGTTGCTAATATAGATCAGTCGGTCGTTCGGCAGATGCCCCTGTTTCTCCTTAGTGTGGTAATTCTTCTTAATCATGTCCATCAGTTCATTTACGATGTCGCCTTTCTCGACACTGACTCCTAAATAGTCAATATCAATACCTGGAACCAAATCTAACATTACAAATTCATTTTAAACAAAAAACGCGTTTGCGATAACACACTCCTCTGATGAAGCACTCCTGATTAGTCCGAAACAGGTCGGGTCTTTACCTGACTAATATGTGAGTAAACCGTTCAATTTAATTCCTTGTTTTTCATATTGTTGTTTCGGCGCATTCTTGTTTGGACACGTTCCGTTTTCATCGGATTGTAAGTTACATTAAAAAAAACCGGGCAAGAACATGTCAGACCATGTTCAGTGAAGGGTTCCGAAGCCGTTAAGTATTATTTTTTTCAAGATTTTATTCTACCACTTTATTGGCGTGACTAATTTGTATATTCATGCCAAATTACAGCTTTCTACTACTAAGAGTCTCTGCGCTAGGCTGCGGACGGACGGACGGACATGGTGAAACTAAAAGATAAAAGTTAAAAGTTTGGCTGCGGAACCCTAAAAAAGACGTGGATTCAACCCTCTTCTGATTTTGATAGAGTACAAAAACATAGGAAAAAGTGATCCTAAAATATGTTGAGCGGGTTCAACATTGCGAAATAAAGGGTAGGTTAGAATTAGGTAGGTACGTACACGCATATCACATAATAATAATTATTATTTTGACGACACAAATTCAAATTCCTGTGGACAGATCGTATTTGTGTGATGAGCGCGAACATTTGTCTATATACCTAAGTAACTTAATCGTTGTCTAGTACCCATATATATTAATATAATTGTAAAGTTGAAGAGTTTGTTTGTTTGTTTGAACGCGCCAATCTCAGGAACTACCGAACCGATGTAGATGAAATTTGGAATGGAGATAAAAATCCTGGGGAAGGACATGGGGTTTACACCTTTTAACCCGAAAAATGTAACAGTTTCCAAGGGAATATGTGATATTGAATTTTATTATCAATTTTCACATTTATGTATTCTAAAAAATCCCGGAAATTCCGCATTTACATAACCCTCCTTTTCGGCTTCAACGCATTCGAGTAAAACTATTCAACTTGTATTTTTTCTTGTGTCAATTAACTAAAAAAAGCGGCCAAGTGCGAGTCGGACTCGCCCATGAAGGGTTCCGTAGCAGCAAGTAACATAATATAAAAGTTCGTTGTAGCTTTGATCAATGTTTTTATAACGTATTAAAAAAACTACTTACTAGATCTCGTTCAAACCAATTTTCGGTGGAAGTTTGCATGGTAATGTACATCATATATTTTTTTTGTTCTATCATTCTCTTATTTTAGAAGTTACAGGGGGGGGGACACATTTTAACACTTTGGAAGTGTCTCTCGTACAAACTGTTCAGTTTAGAAAAAAATGATGTTAGTAACCTCAATATCATTTTTGAAGACCTATCCATAGAAATACCCCACACGTATGGGTTTGATGAAAAAAAATTTTTGAGTTTCAGTTCTAAGTATGGGGAACCCCCAAAATTTATGGTTTTTTTTCTATTTTTGTGTGAAAATCTTAATGCGGTTCACAGAATACATCTACTTACCAAGTTTCAACAGTGTAGTTCTTATAGTTTCGGAAAAAAGTGACTGTGACATACGGACGGACAGACAGACAGACATGACGAACCTATAAGGGTTCTGTTTTTTGCCATTTGGCTACGGAACCCTAAAAATTAATAAAATATAGTGATTGATTTGATAAAGCAAAAAATACGTGTCCAATATTTATTGATAACCTAACTGACGGATTAGAATTACTTAAATGTACCCCGGACGCATCCCTATCGTTAAATTGTTGTCTGTTTGTAGTATGTACCTATAAAATAAAATAAAAAAATTGCCTGGTTCCGACTTCTGTCTTTGCAGTGACTTATTCTCGACATTCCCTTTATTCATAAATTTCAGTAGCTGCATGATCTCTGCCGCGTTTTTCAAAGATTTTATAGGTAATACCACTGGCTTCTGCATCTCGTCTGACACAGAGTCCATGGGCAGGGTCATCCCGGGGCCAGGCGTGATGAGTGCTGCTGGAATAACAAAAAAAACGGGCAAGAGCATGTCGGACCATGCTCAATGTAGGGTTCCGTAGCCGTTAAGTACTTACTACAAACATAAAATCAACAAGTAAATGGGTCATTCTACTTTTAAGCGCAGGTCGATTTTTTGACAAGTGCTCTTCAAATAATATTTTTATAAAAACGTTAAAGTGCTCGGTTTTGTAATTTAATATTGAAATAGTTACACAACTTGGCTTACATTTAAAATTATCACTACATTTAAAAAGTCACTATAATTAACTTTAAAGTAGGTAACATAGTGGTCACGCATGTCCCCGCCATTTGTATGGAAAAAGTGTATTTACCGCTGTGTTACCAACTTTTCCTAATAAAATATCAATAAATTTAAAGTGTTTTGTTTTGAACTATTCAAATTAGTTGTTCCAGTTTCAATATAAGTCAAATTAACGTGAAAAAAATGTCTAAAAATGCCTTTAATTTCACCAATGATTATTATGCGCTAAAAAGTAGAATGACCCAATAGGTAATTTTCTATTTAAAGTCAATTGGTGCCGTAGTCTTAGATGATTTTAGTAGGTATAGACACTTCAATCGCCTGTACGAGTATCTCAAGAACCAATGATGTCTGCTTAGTCGTGATAGTTTTTGGCATGGATATATATATTAATCTCGCCAACAAAGTGGTAAAATAAAATCTTGAAAACGTTTTTTTTTGTGTCTCCCCTACACGTCACGTACCTACCTAACGTGGGGATGTATCTATTATTTTTCTCGCCTGCGCTATAGTTAGGTAAGGTCTTTCAAAAATATTACGTGTTAGTGAAAACAGCTTTTCGATTAAGTAATCCGTTTATGAAATATTAAGCTTTAAAGCGCAAAATTTTGTTGGGCTCAAGTGTTCCCACTTATGTGTGTGGGCCCTACAGCCAAAAATACAAATAGTAAAAATCTGAAAAAAAACTTAAATGAAAGAGCATACAACGAATTTTAAAGGAAAACTATCACGACTAAGTACACATTATTGGTTCTTGAGATATAGGCGATTAAAGTGTTTATACCTACTAAAATCATCTAAGACGGCACCAAATGACTTTAAATAGAAAATTTGTTATTACTTGTTGATTTTTATGTTTGTAGTACTTAACGGCTTCGGAACCCTACACTGAGCATGGTCCGATATGATCTTGCCCGGTTTTTGACTGCGTTTAGAGAGTTTTGAAAATTCGTCTTTCTTGGGTTTCGAACTGGTCAAATCTCACAAAACATTAGTCTTGTGTTTTTACGGTCTTTATTTAGTTTAAAGGCTGTATGTGTATCATAAGCCACGAATTTATCGATCCGTTCTCAAAAATCCATAAATGTATTATTTATTGTTTTGAAAATTAAAGGTCCTTTGCGTAGAATTTGCTAATTCAAATATTTAAGGTAGTTACCGTTCATTTGGCTTTTGTTTTTATCACCCTGGAGGGTTATTGTGAGTCAGTTCATTTTACGGTGAGCGTAAAGGACAGAGCTCTGGCAGTCATATAGCTCTGTCCTTTTCTCTGAGCGTAAACAGAACTGCATAGTTATGTCATAATAACCCCCTGTACACACGTTCCCAACACGCCAAAATATCTACACGCAATAGGGTTGCCACTGATAATAAGGTCTATGTATACATAAACAGTGTGTAAATTGAATACGAGCAAACATTTAAACCACACGTAGGTTGCTCTACAAGTAGTGTAGATGTGGAATTTTGTTCATAACAAACATACTTAGAGCGCAATTTAATCTTTAAAAGTTCCTCGAGCAGCAATGTACTTGAAACCTTATCAATTGAAACGAAGATGTAAGTGACAGTTAATTGCAGGTTAATTGGGCTATTTTGGGGGTGACGAATTATTTAAAATGAAATAAAAAAATACAACTTATGTTAACGATACACACGTTTTTTATGTTATTAGGATGCATATTAACCGTCGTTAAAATATTTTCTCGTTTTGGATTTACACACTGTATTTGGCGCGATGGTCGTATAGTATTTATTATTGCAATTGACTGTACATGATAATTTGGCACATTTGAATTTTTAATTTACTTTTCCACTCTAACATGTAAAATTTTAACGAGTCGATGTGCTGAAACATATTTTGTCACCTCCATAAACTTACCCAGGGAAATGTATAAAATAAAACAATACATTATTACTGCATGTTGAGCTTGAGTGCATTACTTTAATGTTCTTATCGCTGTTAGGAAATTAAATTTTTTCACCGTTTCCAAACATACCAGGCACCTTGAAATGGAATACCTCTTACCTAACTGCGTCGAAGTAGGTAAGGTAGGTAAAAAAAAACCAAACAAAAATCTACGAAAGGTAAAAAAAAAAAGGACCACTAAATAAACAAACGGTCCCACGACGCAACGACGCTTGAATCACAAAATACTAAACAGTATGTAAGTTTACCACTGACAGAGAGTTTGCCTTCATTTCATTTTAAACTTTAACATGATACAAATAAGGCAATTTTCAGAATACTGTTACCCACGTCTACTGATTTAGTAATAACTTTATTTATATGAGATTTTTATCTCTGAAAATGAAATGAAAGCAATCCATCTGTCAGTGGTAAAGTCAAAATAATTCTACTGTAAGTATTTAAATACCTATTAAAGTTAGACCCGTGCCCAAAAAATATTTTCGTATCTCGAAGTTTTCGTAGTTACCAACCGTCCGCTGACAAACAGGCGGACGGACCGCCAGCGGAGGCGTAGTAACAGGGCACGTTGGCACCCTTTGGATATAGAACTCCAAAAATTTCAATAGCGGTAAGAACAGCGACACCTAACGGATAACGGGGTAAACAACAAAAGAGCGCCATCTACCGTCGAGTAGCGTTTTTCACATTGCATAGTACGCATGGAATTAATAATACATCTGGAATGCTTGTTTGAAAAAACGTGACAAAACAAATTTAACTCAGCCAGAAGGCTGTATTTGTGGTAATAAAGTATAAAAGCCGGTTGAGACTTACTTTGTCTTAGTTTGTCCCTTACACAATTGCCATGTTAAAAAATTGTAAAGGTGTTGTATTTATATTATATTTTATTTCAGTATATATATTAAAATTAGAAAGAAAGAAAGAATAAAGAAATTCATTTATTTTGCAAACAATTAACAACCCTAAAGAAGCTACAATACATAAGAATTGGACACAATTGCATGCAAAAATGGATACCACTCAGCATGAAGTCGAGTCGCTTGTGAGCGCCACGACGCTGATCTTCCGTGGATCCAGGCGCCCGCGTGTGCGAGACAGCGAACAGGGAATTACATAATTAGAAGATAATGACATTGAAATAGAAATTATGAATAAGATAAACGAAAATAAATTATGACATCTCAGGTTGGTCTGAAATTACAATTGTTGTGAACATTGCTGGGTGATACTACTCTAAGCTGCGCATAATACCTATTTTGTGAATAAAATACAATGGGGAATAAATGCGGGATAACAGGAAATATAGCAATAGGATGTATACAAATAATTTATTATAGTATATTAATAGAGGTGGGTGATAAAAGAGGCGAACGATGGACGATGGAAGGAGGCGGGTGACGACACAGAACGGCTATGCTTGAGCCAATTGCCATGAGGTGTTGCTTCTATTTTCTTTTAAAAATAAATAGTGAAGGGGATTTTCTTACTGGGGGAGGTAGGTTGTTCCAGCATTTCGTGGCAGCGTACCGGAAGCTGCCGCGAAATGCTGCCGTTCTATGTCGTGGATATATAAGACCAAGAGCCAGTCTTTCCTGCGCGCGAGGAAATATAAGTTTAGAATAAAGAAACGTGGGCTGTTAGGCACAGCGAATGCATGTATTACATATTAAATTATTATTTAAGTTAACCCGCTTCTTTACAGTTAAAATACTGCTTTTCTATGAGTGTTAATGCACAACATGACATTTCATTTTAGTTATGATCGAATAAGTAATTGAGTTACAAATGAATGAGCTACTTTTTATTTTTGTCGAGTATTATAATGCGAGATTTAGGTTGTTTTAAAACATTATTTATTTATATAAAAATATTACATCTAAATAGCTACATAAATAAATATAAGGATCATCATTTGGCATACAGTTTTTTTTTTTAAACCGTATACTTTTCAGGATCGTTATAATAGACAATGACCTAATGAGTTCTATGCAATGATATTTTAAATAATCCTGAAAAGTATACGGTCTCAGAAAAAAAAGACTGTATGCCAAATGATCATAATGCCAAAAAATGTTATACCAAATGAAAGGAACCCGGCTTGTGTAGGTACAGTCAACAGGAATAACATAGTTCTCAAAAATATCTGACCCGTCTTTATTACTGGTAGCATAAGAAAGTATCAGATATTTTTAAGAGCAATGTTGTATAATATATTATTGCTGGTGACTAAACTCGTTTGCCTTCTACATGCAAAAAAAAACACATTACGTTATTGACTTTTTATTGTAATTGAAGGCCTAAGGTCTTGAGTTCCTGTGGGTATACCCTTGTTCCTTCTCTCTCCATCGTCATCCATTGTTCGTTTTAGTGTTTGCCACCAAATCCCTGGACGCAATCTAGAAACATCATCACAATTAAAATACAAACAATTTATATTGACTTCGTCTGCATAGATTTCGATTATCGTTATTCCCTCGGGACCTTTAAATACTTATTCCAGCTTAAAATTCCAGGATAAAAAGTAGCTTATGCGCTTTTTCAGACTATAGTCTATATCTGAGCCAAATTTCATCCGGATCCGTTCAGCCGTTTTGGCGTGATTGAGTAACAAACATCCATCCAAACTTTCACATTTATAATGTTAGAGGGATAGTAGGATTGGGTAACCGTAGCCATAAACTTTAATATCGTAAGTTAAATATCGACACGAACCACCCACAATGTGGCATCATTGGTGCATTTCGAGTTGTCAAACGTTAAAAAAGTTAGGTGCAGTTCAGAGTTCAAACGGACAGACGGACAGCGGTAGCTTTCTACAGTCCGTTCGGATCGCTACCACCATCTTATCCATTAACCAACTCAAGCAACATTGTTCGCATTGTTGTGTTCCGGTGTGGGGATAAGACAACCGGTGAAATGACTAGCATAGAGGCATTCCATCTTAGTCATCAGGGCTGGCCAAGCATTTGAGGTCTTAGGATTATAGTCTTGTGAATTCAAATGTCTATGGGTCTCAGATTCTACTTAACATCAGGTGGCTTGAATGTGCCTTCTCATTATCATTTTAAAAAAAACCTACCGGAAGCGAACTTCTCTCCGTCCGCAGCTAAACCTGGAAATAGTTTACACATAATTAAATTGTATTCCGACGAATATTGCCAAAAATAACATGCCTTATGGCTAAAACACGGTTTTCTTCGCAGGACCCAACACCTATTATAGTAACATTGTAATTAACACCTTATCAACTTAACTCTAAGGTGTTTTTTGATGTAAAGTCCTCAGGCGAAAACCTGGGGACTCGGGTGGTTAGATAGTTTTAATGCCGTGCAACCCACAAAACGCGATTAGTTTTGAGTCCAATAAAATCGTATTATTTTTATAACCAGAAGCCTAGTTTCTTAGCTAACGTTAGTTCAATTCCTGCTAACGAAATGTATAGTCTACTTAAGCAGTCAGTGTGCTAACTTGGGTCACGAAAACTAAAGTGACGTAGCAATATGTTTTTGCGAAAAAGTTATATCCATGTTACTGTCAAGATCAGGATGTTATTCAACATTAATAAAAATATTTTTTCTCTTTACATTTTAAAATAAAAACCATAAACAATTAATTTTTTTAAGTGTTTTTAAAGTAAACAATCTATTTTTTCTTGATTTGTCCTTAGTAACGATTGCCGTCGAGATGAAAATTTCCACTTAAAATTACTTAAGAGTCTCTCAACGTCGTTTGCGTCCACGTTATTTTATACAATAAACGCAAAAGCGTTCGAGACGTTATTTCCATTAGCAACTTACACTAAGGGCTCTGTTCTATGTATATATTAAACGTGGACATATTTCCTTGAGACTGTTAAACGTGAAATCACGATTAGAAACAAAATCCTCGATAGTTTTATGTTTCCAACATGTCACCTTCTTTGCAGGTTTTGGGTGGAATCTTTGAAACCATACGATTTTTAACGATGATATTAGATATTTTATCTTTTAATTAATTGGTGTGTTGTTGTAGATAAATATTATTTACTTTCTTTTTTTTAAGAATCATTTGTCATAACAGCCAAAACTACTAATAAACTAAAAATTGAAAATATCTTAAATGAAAGCGCATATAACGAATTTCAAAGGAAAATTATCACGACTAAGTAGACGTAACTCGTTATTGATATACAAGCGATTAAACCTACTAAAGTCTTAAGACTTGAGTAGGTATAAACATTTTTTGGGGTTTATATTTGTAGTACTTAACGGCTTCGGAACCCTACACTGAGCATGGTCCGACATGCTCTTGCCCCGTTTTAATGTTTCACATTGAGCTCAGGCGGTGCTGATCTGGTTCCGGGTCTTTGTGGTGTGCGATGACCTTGGTAATTAAATAAAAATAAATATCAGGAGACAATGACACACAAATTGACCTAGTCCCAAACTAAGCTCTAGGCTTGTACTGTTGGCTCTAGACAACGATAACATACTTATATAGAGAAATACGTACTTAAATACATATAAAACATCCAAGAGTCGGGAACAAATATTCGCGCGCTCATCACACAAATATCTGCCCTTACCCAGGACTGCTAGCTTCGGAGGCAGGGTCACTTCCAACAAGGCTAACGTGAGTGCACGGTGCATGTTCCTGGAGCTAGTAATGGCGCAGGGTGCTTGCGCGAGCATGCACATGATCGACTCGCTGATCCCGTGCACTTCGCACCGTTGCTTACCAAGCAAGGCGTTGTTGTTTGTTTGCAAGCGGCTAAACATGCGCAAGCTTCTTGCACCGTGTATAAGCACCATAAGTTTAACGTACACTATTTGTGAGTTTTTTACTGTTCATTCATACTTACTTACATACTTATTAACGAGCTTAGTTTCCAAACTTCGCAGAATATCTTATTCCCAAAACATGATATTTAATGATATTCGCAAAACATGATATCGCACTGCTAGATCAAAACAGCATCAACTCAAAATTAAACTGTATTTTTAAATCAACTTTATAATACCAATGTGTTTGGACTTGAAACAAATCTAACAGTTTTTTTTAATTTGATTCTGTTTTGATCTAGCAGTGCGATATTTGTAAATAGTGGAATTAGGTTACTTATATAATTGTAGGTAGGTTTTGGTTATGTTAGTTTTATAGCAGGCCCGGAGGACTAAACCACCCAGAAACAGGAGCTCCGCGGTAGCGGAGCTACGTCTACACAGTCTAATTGATGTCTTGTTAATAATGATGTTTTGAGAATATCACAGTTTGCGATTATGATGTTTTGCGAATATACTATTTAACATACCAATTGCTTCTAAATGCGATGAAATAAATGAATTTAGGATTAAAATATTGTCGATGCTTACCCAGGAAGCCCTGGACCCCAGCTGAAAAACAAAAAAAAAAGCGGTTAAGAAAATTGATGTAGGTATCTCGGCAAAATTGAACTTTTAGACCTTTATTTTATTGGTATCCGGATCGCTACCAGGTAAGGACCAAAAAGTAGGACCACAGTTAAGCGCCGTTAACCATACAATTAACGAACACGGTAAATTTTTCTACGCAACACGGAAAAGTTTAAAAGACAATTTAATTGCGTGAGTTAGCGTGGCCAACTTTTTGGTCCTTACCCTACCAGTATTATATTATCCTATACGCAAAGTTTTCATTTCATCACATGGCTTTTCTCGCCGCATGAGTTAATTTTGGTAGTCCAAGTCTAACCTATAATCTAGACAATGTCACACAAATTGACCTAGTCCCAAACTAAGCTCTAGACTTGTATTATGGGAACTAGACAACGATAAACTTACTTATATAGAGAAATATATACTTCAATACATAGAGAACATCCAAGACTCAGGAACAAATACTCGTGCTCATCACACAAATGTCTGCCCTTACCGGGATTTGAACCCAGGATCCCTTGCTTCAATACTATTGATGAAGTAAAATTCGATGAAATGTTGGGTCTTGGGTAGTATTAAAGATATGTATGTACTATCAGCCGATTGGAACCCGGATCCACCATAGAACGGTGTCACAGTGACATTATAAAACGTTTTTTTTGACACTTCTTACGACTTAAATCATAACGTCACTTGGACACAGTTCTATGCTCAGGGTTGGTAGTACATACTATTCATTAAGAGCTTGTCTCTCTTAAGCTGCCAAACCGATTTTCATAAAATCATCACGTTTGAATCAGATTTCTTTTTAAACCAAACATAGTCCAAATCGGTTCATCCGTTTGGAAGATACGATGTCACAGACAGACATTACACACGTTAATAATTGACTTCTGTATCTTAAAATAACCCATTCTGTTAAAATGGTGTCCCCTTGTTTTACAGACAGAAAATTTACAGAATTTTGTTTCACAGAAAATGTTTCATATACTATTCGGTTCTAGTATTTTTGTTTCGAATATATTTTTTTTAAAACTATTTATTTGAAAGAAACAAATTCCACAGAAAATCAATTCAATGAATTTTAGAATTTAATTTTTTCATTAAACAAACCTATCAAACAATATAATTATTTTTTAACGATACCTTCTTTTACAGAATATTTTTTCATAGACCGTATCACTTCGTAGAATTTTCATTTTTTTTTAGAAATTAGATTTCTAAGTAATGAAAATTCTGCGAAGTAATACGTTCTATGAAATAATGTTCTGTAAAAGAAGAGGACACTAACGACAACAGTATACAAAGTCGTGGGAAACTCAATATTCTGTGAATAATTTTTGTGAAACACTATTCTACGAAATTACTATTTGGAGAGTAAGGGTACACCAATAATAACAAAATCAATTACAACATAATACAAATTATCTTTAAGTATAAGGGTTATAAGCTAAATACTACAGTATGATATAAATATGAGTGAGCGACCATGACCTCTCTGGGCAGAACCGACTTGAATAGGTTAGGTTAGAAGGCTAAGGCGGGAGCGAAGCGAAGCAAGCTCCCGCCTTGCCTTCGAGGTTATTTTTTTTTACATCTCTTGAATAAACTATGCGAAAAAAATTGCAATGAAAATACGAGAAAAAAATTACATGACATGAAATTCTAAACAACTTCTGTCTGTAAAATAACGTACACTGTAAAATGATTTTATAGTTCTTAAGTTATATATTAACTAAATAACATGAGAACAAAGAATATGTAATTTGCTATTATATGATATGAAAAAAGAAACATTGAAATTTATTTGAAATAAAAATTGATGATTTAAATGTCTTCAAAGTAATTATTCTATAAATTGACTATTCTATGAAATGATAATACGAGAAAAAATGTACAAGAAATGAAATTCTAAACAACTTCTGTCTGTAAAATAACGTACAACCTGTTAAAATAAATAGGAGTTTTATCGGCCGTTCCATTATCTCTAATGTTTTACCAAATTATCATTTAGCAAATAGTTTCGTTTTACACACATACATTTCGCAAAGAGGTAGGTACTTCCGCCACATTATTTCATATTTTTTGTCGTCAAAAGTCTAACCTAACCTAATATTAACTTAATATTATCAGCCAGTGATCGGATTAGGTAGTGCTAGTTCACTTCGGTGCGTAAGCTTAGTATGGATATAGCTTTTAACCCCGGGATATCATATGAAAAGTTTCAAGTTTATGTTTGGTTCAGAAATATTATAAATGTATAATTTTACAATTATTTTGCTAGCTATATAGGATTGATATAAAGACTCTAGTTTTGACATTCATGACCAAAAAACCAATCCGTATGTCGTATCTTTTGGTATTCACATGATTATTACTATTATTACTTGTTACTGTTAAATAAACGATATACCTATTCGATATTTTTGATGAAAAAATCTTTTATTGTCTTTTATTTATATTACCTACTTCAATTAATGACATGTCATGTCACATACATATACATATTTTTTTTTACATATTTTTTAAGAATGTGAATTTTATTGTAATCACTATTTGTGGTTTTTTGCTCTTAGTGTTAGTCCCTAAATAGACTATTTAAATGCTGGCGCGTGCCTGTTATTGGCGCATAAACTTTAATTTGTACCCTTTATATATATATATCTAAACTTGTAATGTTTATGTGCTGTTGGCATGTCAAATAAATAAATAAAATAAAATAAAATAAGAGAATTTTCTGTGAAAAAATTCAAGTCCCGAAATTCCAAGTCTTATCCGTGTTATGAGTTATAATAATTTACACATTTGTATCGAATACACATTTGTAACGAAATAGGGCCAAATAGAATCTTGTCAGGCTTTACATACAGTTATATATTACAGTTCCTTGCAAGTTAGACAAAAGAATTTAATCTGAAAATACAGACTACTCATTAGGCAAAGGAAGTTCCCTGCTAGCGAGCTCTCAGTATGGACCCCCTTCCTTTGAACTACAATTTGGTTTGGCTAACTTGTCCCAGAAGCGACCTACCTCCTATTACTGCTCCTCCTCCAAATCCACTTCCAGTGGGCAGGGCGGCAGCCATGGCGACCTGGAACAACATTAAATTTATCAATACATGCGCAAAACCCAAGCATGTATGTATATGTAGTTTATTCATGTATACGTCACGTTTTAGTATCGGCTTTACTATTCGATAACGTGTCTGTAGGCGGCATAGCCAAGATGCCAACTGTTCTAACTTTTAAAGGAATAGCGATATGCAGGGTAGTCTATGAGTTAATCTAAGGTATAACCTGCTTTCATTCCAAATTTCTCCTAAATCCGTCCAGTAGTTTTTTGCGTGAAAGAGCAACAAACTTTCGCGTTTATAATATCGAGTCAAGTGTCCCCCCCCCCCCTCCCCCTACAGCCAAAACTACAAATACTAAAAATCTGAAAAATATGTTCAGTGAAAGCGCATACCTATAACGAATTTTAAAGGAAAACTATCATGACTAAGCAGACATCATTGGTTCTTGAGATACAGGCGATTAAAGTGTTTATACCTACAAAAATCATCTATGAAGGCACCAAATGACTTTAAATAGAAAATGAGTAATTACTTGTTGATTTTTATGGTTGTAGTACTTCACGGCTTCGGAACCCTACCCTGAGCATGGTCCGACATGCTCTTGTCCGGGTTTTTTCTCTCATCAGCGCCACCTTCCTCTTACTCGTTTTTTTTTCTATCAATTCCTGTCACACCACACATCCACCTCATCCCCTTATACTTTATACCGTAAAATAAAACTTACCAGCAACAGCGCGAAAATTAGGATGACCTTCATGTTGCTCGACGTCTTCGGGAAAACTGATGTTTTTTGCAATACGTTAAGCTTCATATACTCCTCGAAACAAATACAAGGCTGCGTGTACACAGGTGCAAGAAAACAAACTGTTCAACCGCTCCCGTATTGTCTTAAGCGCCGATTTCTGACAGTTTTTGTGTAATTTATTTTTTAATTTTACAGAAATTCAGCTGAATCTACAACCATGTTGAGGCCTGTTTTAAAGCGAAGTTAACAACGTCGCTATTTTCGTTTTTCTTTAATTTAAGAATAAGTATAATCTTTATTGCCGCAACCTTAAATCTAGCAATGTAACAAATATAAATAAAATCAACAAAAAGGTTATTTTAAGAGAAAAACAAAAACTTATAATTAGTAAAATAAATGTTTGGAAAAACTTCGGCTGAATTCGGCTTTTGGTAAAAAATATAGTGGGACGCCGACTTCAGTTGGACTGACCTATTACCTATCATTTTAAAAGAAGTTATTTCTGCTTTTTGAAGATGGTTTTCAGTTTTTTTAAGAACATTTTATTTTATTTTATATACTGTTATGTCGTCCACGTAATTTTAATTTTTAGGGTTTCGTAGTCAAACTAGAAACCCTTATAGTTTCGCCATGTCCGTCCGTCCGTCCGGCCGCAGCCTAGTGCAAAGACTATTAGTACTAGATAGCTGTAATTTGGCATGAATATGCATATTAGTCACGCCAACAAAGTGGTACAATAAAAAGTAAAAAAATATTTTTTTAGTGTACCTCCCCTACACGTCACGTGGGAATGTATTTTTTTTCTCGTCTACCCTATAGTGTGGGATGTCGTTGGATAGGTCTCTTAAAAACATGGGTTTGTGAAAACAGTTTTTTAATTAAATAATCCGTTTATGAAATATTAAGCTTTAAAGCGCAAATTTTTATTAGACTCAAGTGTCAGCCAAAACTAGACCTCTTTAAAGTCGCCTTTTAAGACAGGCAGGAGAATGCCGCAGCACTATTCTGGTCCCGTGATGCAGGATAATGGCCTGGAATTCTTCTTCACTGACTTACAAAGAAAACATTGAGATATATCGTCACTACTTTGAAAAAACCTCGTATCTCATATTTCTTGATGTACGATTTGAAACCCTTTTCTCTTCACGTTTAAGTTTAAAATTGTAAGTCACAAATTATGAGATAAGTGGTTTTTCAAAATGGTGACGATATGCTACCCTAATACGTTATTTCCTAAACTTCAAATGATCAGACTGATCAGTCTAGGAACTGAAGAACCTACATTATGACGACACGTTGGCCTAGTTGGTAGTGACCCTGACTCCGAAGCCAGCGGTCCTGGGGCCCTAGCCAAGATTCAAACGCTCCTAACGTTTTTCTTTTCTATCGATCAAAATGTTTGGGATGACATTCTCCTGCGTTTCGATAAACCACGTGGTCGACTGTCATCCCATACATTTTGAGCGATAGAAAAGAAAAACGTTAGGAGCGTTTGCATCTTGGCTAGGGCCCCTGGGTTCAAATCCAGGTACGGGCAGATATTTGTAACGAATAAACTCAAAATCCAATAGGCCGATTTTGAAAATTCTTTCACCAGTAGTATGCTACACTATTCTGGTATCTCTAAGGGTATCCGTTCATTTTTCATAATTTCATTTGCACTAATTTCGTTTGCCATAGTGGTCACTGGCAATAATTTAATTTGCCATAAAGGCGTTTTTTCTGAATTCGTAAACCTGTCAGGATAGAGTCCAATAGGTTAGGTTAGGTTTGTTTTATTACAATTCTAAATAGTTCACGGTTTCAGAAAAAATGCCTTTATGGCAAATGAATATTATGGCACATTATGGTTATGGCATATAAAATTATGTCATATGAAATTAGTGCAAGTGAAATTATTGCATATGTAATTCGGTCAAACGATAGAGACCCATCTCTAAGTATCTCTAAGTAACATAGGCTATGCTTTGTTTTACTACGCGGGAGGAGTCGCGGGCACCTGCTATATATTATATATGAGAATATCACTCCATTCCAATTCAATAGTCAAGAAACACGTAAAGCATGACGGTGTCAGCTCACCTTAAAGGCCTCACAAAGGAAAATGCTTAGTGTCTTCTCGCTCTCCCGTAGATACGAGCAACTTTATAGTATATGCAAATAAGTCTTTCTTTATTTATGAGTTTGATTTCTTTTGTTCTAATTTGTCTGTGTTTCACTCGTGTTTTGTTTTTAACCAACTTCGAAAAACCGGGCAAGAGCATGTCGGACCATGCCATTTAGAGTTCCGTAGGCAAACTAGGAACCCTTATAATTTCGCCATGTCCGTCCGTCCGTTCATCCACACCCTAGCTCCTTTGAGCTAGGGTGCCAAATTACATCTTTCTAGTACTAAGAGTCTTTACTCTTAGTACTAGAAAGATGTAATTTGGCATGAATATACATATTAGTCATGCCAACAATGTGTTAAAATAAATTCTTGAAATATTATTTTATTGTTTACCTCCCCTACACGTAACATGGGGATGTATTTGCTATACCTACTAAAATCATCCAAGACGGCACCAAATGACTTTTAATAGATAATTAGTTATTACTTGTTGATATTTATGTTTGTAGTACTTAACGGCTTCGGAACTTTACACTGAGCGTGGTCCAACATGCTCTTGCCCGGTTTTTGATAGGCTATGCTATACTCAACTCTTACTTTATGGCAATTAAAATTTACAATCATTTAAGTACCTACGCTAATACAGAAATGCCCCTTAAACAAATTTGTCAATTTAATCACAAGGTGGCTATGCGAAAAATGTTTTTACTCCGTCCGGGAGTGTTTTGATGAAAAACGATCAGTATTGTAACATTGCATGCCTAGTTAAGGTAGAACATAAGCACATCCCACGACGATCTGTATAACGACTATGTTCTGGCAATAAATGTCTTTGTCTTTGTCTTTGTCATATTCGATGGTATTAATGATTGCCGTCTAGATGAAAATATCCACTTTAAACTGCTAAACGTTCTATCAACGACCACAGTGTTCAACGGGGCATTCTTAAAATATTTATAATGACTCAAAGCCAATTTCTCATTTACATTGGTTATTGGAATTTCCTCACCTTTTACAAGACTGATTACTTTTTTCATGGTGTCAGTATTTAATTACATCGACATCTTTTTTATCGATATCAAATCCCTAGAACTTGCCCCGAGTTATCCCTGGTATGACCATTAGTGTACATGTAAATGAAAACTAGAGGAGTCCCGCAACTTCGTACGCATAGAATTAGTTTCCCGCTTTCCCTTTTTTAACCCCTTTGTGGATGAATTTCCAAATACACCTTCTCAGTGCACCCCCTAGGATATTCAAGAATCATCCCCAAATTTCAAACCTCTAGCTCCAGCGGTTTTGGCTGTAGAATCAGTTGAGGCAAATATGAACAATCAGTTTAGAATTGTAGAATTGTATATACAGACGTGAAATCAGTGAAGAAGTCACTCTAGTGAAAATGTACGGGCTCGGAATACGTTGAAGTGTTTGCTCATTGCTCAGAGGGTTTTTTTTAACAAATCTAACAAAAAGCATTTTTTTTTAACCCTATAAAGTTTGTTTCGATAATGTCGTCTATACATATAGAATTGTATATGTTTCAACGACTTACGTATTGATATTGTCAGTAAAACTAACTTTATTCTATTAATTTTATATGATTAAAATAAAATAATAACTATTTAAAAGATGAAAACCCCGATTTAATGGCTATCCTTTTTTGAGAGCCTATCTCTTAAACGGTCCTACATCCCTCTTTTTTGTCGTGGTTTAAAAATGAAAAGGTAAATAAAGTTGACATGACATGTTGACATGTCCTTTAAGTTTAAGAACTGGAACAATATTCCGGTAACCTTAGGGGAGGGAAGATGGCCGATTGAAAAATGCCCGGCTTTTACTTTTGATTTATTTTATTTACTGATTTACTCTATTCACTTGACATTGGTGAAATCCCTGTGTGGACCGCCATTAATTAAATAAGAAGAAGAAGAAGAAGAACTGGAACGCCGCAATAAAGCTTCAGGTGCCTCATACAAAATTACTAATACCGAGCATTACGCATTAATCTTGGCCGGTTTTATTTCCTCGCAGTAGTTGAACTAGTTGAGAAAAGCTCTATGTCTGCCTCAGCAGAAAAAAAAAAACCATTTATGGTCTCGTACACAAGAGGGCCCCAAAAACGTTTCGGCCCTCTATATGACTCCTCCTCCATACATGACGTACTTTTTACTCTCCGCAATAATGATACCCATACTAAAAATGAAACTATTTCAAATTAAAATTAAAAAGGGAGCAATTTTTTGTGTATCCCATCTCTTTTAGTCTGGCTTAAAACTGCTGCATCCATGGCTATTAACCCATAGAAAAAAGTGACATTGACAAACAAGACAATTGACATTTCGATTTCGATTTATCTGTGATTTCGATTCGAAGGTTGCCTAACAATCTGCGGCTTAATTTTTATTTACAGTAATAACTTAACGATGTCCTTATTTTATAAGCCACGGGAAGCCCGGATAGTCTCTCCCAAGAAACCGAGAAAGGGCCCAGCCCTCGCTGAGGCGGAGGATTACGATAGAACTGAGACTTTTTCGTGCGATATGTGTAACGACGAATATGATAGTGAAACTGAATTACATTTACACAGACGATCGCGACATCGAGACGCTATAAAAAAAATGTTGTTAAACAATTTGGTTTGCAGGGTAATGCATTGTTAAGATATTTCTACACCTTTGTAAATTATTAACATTCATAAAGAGATAACAAATCACAAGATATTCGTCATTATTTACTCGAGTAACCTGATGTTATCTCTTTAATATGTCGAGTCTCACGGAAGTTTTATAATTAAACGATATAACGATATAACTACCGATAAAACTATCAGTAGGAATGCAATAAATATTTTCTGCTTGATCTCTATTTGGGTTTTATCTAGCGGCTTTGATTAAAGAGAATTGGACTATTGATGGGCCTTCAAGATTGTTGGTTTCTCATAAATAGCATCACTTTCTGGTTGGCCATGTAAATATTTCTCCATTTTAAAATAAAACAAAGACATGCTATTTTGACTATTTTAGTGTAACATCGTCAATAATTTTATTAACATTTCTCTAGGAGGCACAAATAAAATTTTAACAATTTACCTTTAAGAAGTCATTATTCCAAGTTAAGACTTATTTGAAAATGCTGACGTTAGAACAGTGACACATGGTTTTTATTGTTACAACGCTATACATAGTAGAGAGAGGTATATTGAATGGACAGAGTTTCGCAAAGTGATAGCCCAACTAGCTGTGTCCTGCAACTCTCGTGTAGAAGTCGTTTATTGCTATTCTCTTCATAACTGTCCGTTTTTTTCTTGCTAGCCTATTTGAGTGTCTCACTGCTGGGCAAAGGCCTCTCCCCTTGATCTCCACTAGTTCCTATTCAGTGCTTATTCTGGCCAGTTGTTGAGGGATGCGTCCAAGTCCTTCCGCCACCTCTGTCTCTGCCTGCCCCGTTTTCGTCGCCCATTTTGTGGCAGCCACTTGGTGGCTACTTTAGCCCACCGGTCCGGGTGCATGCAACAGACATGACAGGCCCAATCCCACTTGACCTTGGAGGTTTTTTCACCTACGTCAGCTATGTGTGTTTTGGAGCGCAGTGTGGTGAACTGTCCATAATTTTGCTAATATGCTCAAAGTACACAGGGTCTTGGGATCCTGTGTGGTTGCCGGGTTTGAATCGTGCCATGTCTTCCCGTGAATGTCGTAAAAGGCGACACGGTGGCCTAGTTGGTAGTGACCCTGCCTCCGAAGCCAGCGGTCCTGGGTTCAAATCCCGGTAAGGGCAGATATTTGTGTGATGAGCGCGAATATTTGTTCCTGAGTCTTGGATGGTTTCTATGTATTTAAGTATTTATTTCTCTTAATAAGTATGTTTATCGTTGTCTAGTACCCATAGTACAAGCCTAGAGCTTAGTTTGGGACTAGGTCAATTTGTGTGAGATTGTCCCCTGATATTTATTTATTTATTTATTTATTTATCCCTGGGCTCCTATACTCAAAACTTCTCATTAAAATGTGACATCTCGTTAAAATTTGAGATATTTTATTTGTAGTAAATGTCAAATTTTAATGAGACGTTTTGAATATAGGAACCCAGGGTAAGGGAATAAGGACTTTTCTTACTGTTAGTTGACGGGCTTGCAACCTGTCACTAATACACTAGTGAACTTCTTGACCTGATTATGCAAAATGTGGTTACATTATTATAAGCAAGTCTTTTTAGAGTTGATTGTATTTCTGTAGCTCTGCTTCTGCCGACCCCACCCTGGGAATAAGTGTTGTTTGTATGTTTTTGCTTTTGGTAATAGTGTAATTAGACATAAATATAAAATGAGTCTTTTGTTTCAGATATGTGTTAGAAAACAGAAAACACATGAAGATCTTTTAAAGCACATAAAGACACAACACTTACTGAGCTCCGAAGATGCAGAGTATGTAGAACGCGAGATCTTCATTTGCGACATCTGTGACCTGCTTTATTTCAACAAAGATATGCTCTCCATCCATATGCAGCACTGTCATGATCCGGAAAATAGGAAAAAACTAACCACAGCCTGTCCCAAGTGCGATAGGATTGTACAAATCAAACACATATGGTTCCATTTCCAACGGCATATGATACAAAGTATAGTGTGCTGTCCAATTTGTCTCAAAAAATGCAAGAGTCAGAAGACTTTGAACGAACATTTGACAGAACATCCACGCTGCTACCATTGCAACCTATGTGGGTACGATACAAAGCTTAAAGATTTCTTTCTAGCTCACATGTCATCACATAAAAATACAGATTGGTGCAAGACTGATAAAAGGCTTCTCCATCACTGCTTTTCCTTAAAATGTCAACCGAGAAAGAGTAACTTTAATTTTGGATTACGGGGTCTGCAGCTCTATTATTTTAATATTTGTATCCTCTGCAGGGCTATATGCACTGGGAACACTAAAGATGAACACATCATGGAGTTTCATACAGTAGACCGTGTCGTAGTTAAGAAACAATACATGTGTGTCTGTGGGGAATCGTTTTTCAATAACGTCCTTCTGAAACACCACGTGTTTAAACTTAAAGGCGACCACAAACCATGCGAATTAATATAATATTACTTTCAACTATAAACTTTAACCTATTTTTTATTATATCGCACATCATGCCAAAATGTTATACACATAATAAAAGAAAGATTACATTTGCGGTTCACTCAGCTTAGCTGTTATAAGAGCTTGTTTTGTTTCTAAAAATATGGATAAGGAATTAAGGACAACAACCCCATAATCGTCCTTATCTGTGGGGACTCTTTGAACCCCGGGCAGGAGTATTGAAGGGAAAAAGGGAACCAATCCTTGGTATCCCATCATTTCCCTTGAAAATGTCTCCGATAATAGTAAAATATAAATACAAATATAATGCGGTTTGTAGCCAAGTTTTGAAGATAGGAAATAAACTTTGGTTGATTTTAAACCTCCCCAGTCTGAAATGACGTATGAGTGAAAGGTTTAAAAATTCATTACTCCCAGGGGATGTAAAGCTGCTATAACTGCTCTACGCCTGCGTGTAAAAACACCCTTTCCGAGCAAGTGTGATGAATAACAAATTGTATTCGGAATTATGTATGTAGTAACCATACATAATTATTGATATGTATGTTTGTAACCACGTTCCCGATAACGACTAGCGATTTCGATGAAAAATCTGTCAAGTTGTAGTTTTCGTGACAATTCGTTTTGAGGCCGCGACGCTCCATATTCGACTGGGTACGAATCTGAGCAGCTCAGCCTGAGGCATGCTCACCCCGCGTGGCAGTTGCTCGCGAGCCAAATTGTTGCACATAAACATGCGCGGGTGAGGCAGCGTGCTCGCCGCGGGCCGGCATTTCAAAATGGCGTCGGACACGATGACAGCCGCGGCTGCGTTTATCATAATTCACCGAATTTTAACAAAAAGAAGAAATCGCCTCGGTGGTGGAACGGCTCAGCAACTTTGTACGCGCCTCGCCCACAGAAAAGTTAGAACTGGTCGTTCTGCCCGCGGCACGCTCGGATACACGTCCAAATTACGCGAGGCACGCACACTGAAGCGCCTTTGAGCACGGTCAAAATCAAAAGACTCGCTCTGCTCGCGCATAGCGCGTGAGCACGTACGTACGTACCCACCTTGCCACATTGTACGGTACCCACCTTGCCACATTTTTCTTGAAATTCAAAAAGCATTCATGTTCATTAGATGCCTTTTTAAGTCAAGACAAACGCTAGCGACGCGATAACCTCATAGTAATAGTATAACCATTTTAAATTTAATGTGGTTGTTAATAAAGTATAGAATGCTTCGACTACTATATTGCAGTTAAGCGTCTTTGGTATTATGGCAGAGTTTTTAGAATATGCCGTTCCTTCGTACTTGTCTCTTTATTTTTAATAACACATTTATGTTAGGTTCACTTTTAATTATTTAAACAAATCTAGGAAGTAGATTTTTTTTTTTTTTAACCTATTTATCTATACTAATATTATAAATGTGAAAGTAACTCTGTCTGTTGGTAACGCTTTCACGGATAAACTGCTAAACTATTTTTTATGAAATTTGGGATGCAGATAATTTGAGTCCCGGGGAAGGATATAGGGTGCTTTTTATCCTGAAAAATTGGACGGTTCCTAAGAGAATAGCGGTAAACAACTCCTACGCCAACGGAGTTGTGGGAAACAATTATTAACCTATATTTATGCAATTTCCATGACAACAATATCAATTAATTAATTAATTATTAATTATTATTATTTTTTACTATCAAGCTGGGGTTCTATTCAAATCTGTAAAAACATATAGCTTTTGACTTCTTATCGTGTTCTCAACGTTATGACCAGAGGGCGGAATTTCTCATGGAAAATTGTTTAATTTCACAGGGATGGAACGAAGTGTTTTATCGACTATCGACAAGTAGTTCTGGTTCACGTAGCACAAAATCTTTTACCAAATAGAATTATACTTAATTAATGCTTATACATTACACTTAGCAACATAATTTTCCAATATTAACAATGCCCTCTGGTAGCGGTAATATAGTTTTTGGTAAATGTAGGTGTAGTTTTCATTATTATTGTATAGTTCTATGTCTTAGAGTTAGCTTTATTTTCACTTGTAATGTACCGTTAATAAAGACATGAGTTTCGGACAAAAATAACATAATATTTACAAATTAAATCTTCACGTATTGTTGAAAACAACTAAATGCGAATCAAGAATGACATTTACATTTTAATATAAAAGCAAAGCTAAAATAACAAAGAGATTACATGATTACATGATAATATCGATAACTGAAAAAGTCGATAAAGCAAAATGTTCTATCCCTATGACATTTCAATTTCCGCCATGAGAAATTCCGCCCTCTGGTTATGACCTCCTATTTACTCGATAGTAATGGCGGCTGATATAACAATACATTAACATGTCAAAACATGTTTTAATCAGTAGAACAGCTAGGTCACCGGGGAAACTAGCATAGCCTCCACAGTCCCCAGGTTTGTCCCTTGAGGGCATAACACCAAATGTAAAAGGCACCCTAATGTCAAGGTAACAAGGTTGCAAATACAATGTTAATGAAATAAGTACTCGGTCTTACGAGGATTGAGGTATTTTATGGTGATTCTATGTAAGTCCTCAGGTTTGGCAACGCGTTTGCAGTCTTAGGATGGTAGTGAGAATGCACATTTCTATGGGTCTCAGATCCCACTTCTATAGGTGACTGCTATACTCGTTGTTGCAATTTAAATATGATGAAGACGCGTGGCGGCTATAACACCCTCCTAAGCTAATAAACAGTATCTCAGGTCACTTGCCATAGTAGATTCAATCCTTTTGTCTTAGTAATGAGGTTGGAAATGGCTGAGTAAATTCTTCGAGTTTGGATTCGTTTAAATCTTTTTTGAATAGTCAGTATAACATCAGTGGTAGCACAAGCAGTGGTGACGATATAAATGTGTTATTAAAAATAAATTTTAAAAAACTAATGAAAAATCTAAATATAACTTGTAGATATTTATAAAAATATTTACATTTCAGTAGTGTTGTTATTTCAATATTTTAGATATAATTATATTTTTATTTAAATGTAAATAAAATATCAAGTACCTAAAGGTTTTTTTTTATTCCTCTCCTGGTTTACCGCAGAACAACTTAGAATAACTAAGTTAAACTGACCGAGTACTGACTATTAGCACTATGAACTTTATCACAAAAGAGGCGATAATTCTGCAATCACTAATACAATGATATCTGATGCCAGTAATTGGTTATTTTACGAGGAAACTGGCCTATTGACAACCTACCGACTATTGGCACAATGAACTTTATTGCAAGGGCATAAAAGCGATAATTCTACAATCCGTAAGTAAATTCCGTCGTAACAAAGCATTATAATTAGTTTATGCATAAACCTTTACATGGCAGTGTATTATGTTAAAACGGTGTGTTAGTTAGGGTCTACATATGTTAAATAAAACATGGGCCATGGCATACAACTGTTATAATTTCCACTTTTCAACTCTTACAAAGATTTTGGTACAATCATCACAAACAAGCCTACACCAAAAACCACCATCATGTTGCTACTTAGTTTGTCCCTTCCAAAGGTCGCTACAAGCTTTTATTCCCGAAGAGATGTTCAAGTTCATTTTTTTATATATATGGCTACTGTCTAGTGGGACAATTCTGCCAGTGTCAAGGTTGGAAGTTACAAGTGATCGGTGAAATAGTTTTTCCAAAAGCAGATGCAGATTCATCAGTTGGGGGATGTAAAAATAAATAGATTATTTAAAATAACTACAACTACAAATACTAAATCTAAAATGGCATTTTACAACTTAATATTAAAGTCATTAATATACTTAGCTAAAATATATACAAAGGAAGTATTTACAAAAGTGAGGACACGAAGAGATGTTCTTCTTCTTCTTTTTTATTAATGGCGGTCCACCGCGATGTACGCAGTGATTTCGCCAATGTCAATTGAGTAGAGTAAAACAGTTATCAGAATAAATCAAAATCAGAAGCCGGACATTTTTCAATCGGCCATCTTCCCTCCCCGAAGGTTACCGGAAGACCCCCGAAGAGGTGTTATTTTTTCCAACCGACGACAGTTCTGTCTACTTCTGTTTTCTTCAGCTTCCTCGAAACCAGGTAGGCTAGGCACTAGAGGTGAGACGTACTAGGCAAAATGCGTACCTACTGAGTCTTCCAAGTACGCGTCCACAAAAATACTAGTGCCAAAGACTAGCGCCACGAGTACTTACGAGTACGCGATTCAATGAGTAAAACGGGCTACTTTAGTATGCGCCTGTCTTGGCGCCGGCCGCTAAGTTGACGCGAAGTGACCCGAGCCCTTCCGAAATAATCCGAACGCGACGACGGAGTATACGGACGGCCTCGGCGCGGCGCCTAAAGCGAGTTGCGCGCCCGATTGGACGTTGAAAGTCGCCGCTGAAATGCGGGCTTGGACTGCGTACGTACGAGTACATGATAAGACCTGTTCCAAAACCCTATTCCAGTAAATACGTCTCACCTCTAGTAGGCACAAGTGTGAACTATTCAGCCAACAATATAAATAGTTTTTATGACATCAAAATAAATATCTTCTCCAATGAACAACAACCGTAATCCAATACTATCCTAACAATTAACAGCACTTAAGTGAAATGCTAACCAAATAAACTATTGCATCGCTAACGGCCATCGCAACTACTTACGCCTATTTCTCAGATTATTATTTTTCAAACCATTCAAACAACGGTGGTACGGAACCCTTCGTATGCGAGTCCGACTCGCACTCGGTCTCTTTAGGGTTCCGTACCCAAAGGGTAAAACTCCTGTTTATTAATAAGACTGCTGTCCGTCCATCCGTCCGTCTCTGTCCGTCTGTCACCAATTGAAATTTTCACAGATGACATATTTTGTTGTAAGGGGCTCCCATACAACAAACATGATTTTTATGCTCGTTTTTGCTCGATATTGAGGTAGACTCTTGAAATATTTACAGAATATTTAGTTACTCACTTCATAATTAAATTAAATTAATTAATTAAAACAAATATTTAACCGGCCGGCCCCCATACAACAGACTGGACTTTTTAGGGTTCCGTAGCCAAATGGCAAAAAACGGAACCCTTATAGATTCGTCATGTCTGTCTGTCTGTCCGTCCGTATGTCACAGTCACTTTTTTCCGAAACTATAAGAACTACACTGTTGAAACTTGGTAAGTAGATGTATTCTGTGAACCGCATTAAGATTTTCACACAAGAATAGAATATAAATTTTGGGGGTTCCCCATACTTAGAACTGAAACTCGATTTTTTTTTTCATCAAACCCATATGTGTGCGTATCTATGGATAGGTCTTCAAAAATGATATTGGTTACTAACATCATTTTTTTCTAAACTGAACCGTTTGCGCGAGAGTCACTTCCAAAGTGTTGAAATGTGTGTCCCCCCCTGTAACTTCTAAAATAAGAGAATGATAGAACTAAAAAAAATATATGATGTACATTACCATGCAAACTTCCACCGAAAATTGGTTTGAACGAGATCTAGGAAGTAGTTTTTGTTTAATACGTCATAAACACATTGATCAAAGCTACAACGAACTTTTATATTATGTTACTTGCTGCTACGGAACCCTTCGTGCGCAAGTCCGATTCGCACTTGGCCGGTTTTTACCCTTTAACAGCCAAAGCTGGCAAATCACGACATCGGACTTCGTGCCGGGGACGCCGGGCGCTCGGTACGGTCCATACATTTTGTATGGGTGCGGTTGCGGCATGACGTCTTTGGCGTCCGAGGCATGTAAAGCGGCGGTCAAAAGGTTAACCCTTTGAACGCCAAGAACACCTAAAGGTTGTGTACTGTCGTGCCTACCACACCATCGACGCTTATAGACCTTATAGTTGTCACAGATACAGTGACAAATAGACCCGAGTATTTGTGACGTAAGGTTGAAATTAGCTGTGGTTTGCAGCTGGGCCTTTTCCAAAAAAATTGACAAAGTTAAGAAAATGTAACTTTTTCCATTTCGTCACGAAAATTAGCCATTCATTTAGATACGCTAATTTTCGTGACGAAATGGAAAAGTTAAATTCTCTTAATTTTGTATTTAACGATGTTCACTTTTTATGCCCAGCTGTCATTGGTGAGGACCTTTCACTTTTCTCAATCTCTCAAGGGTTCGCTGGAAGAGATCCCTTAAAGGGATAAGTTCACCTTTGTACATCTTTTTATTATTATTCAGTGTATTGTGTGTGTTTTGGTTTTTCTTTTGTACAATAAAGTGTTTCATACGACTTTTGTATCGAGTCAATGGCGGCCAGCAGGTTAGTTTTCTCTCGCATTCACTCTATTCTAGGTTTGAGCGGTATCATTATGATAACCATTGCCAGGCTATATTCTGCTTTCAACGCCTAACGCCAAACCTTTTAAACATGTATTAAAAGTTATACGAAATAAAGTCTCTTAAACTGTACCTGTGACTATTATAAGTGTCGGTGGTGTTATAGGCACGACAGCTCGCGACTACTATAGGCGCCGTTGGCGTTCAAAGGGTTAACCCACGTACAAGTTATGACTTCGAGTAACGGAATAACTTTAAAATTTGTTACAGACTCGGTAACTTCCTTTAAATTTCGCCAAGTCTGTTAATCGTTAATCGAGTACCTGCTATTTAGGCATCAGAATCAGAAATCATTTATTGTTAATTATAGGTACAGGGTTGATCAGATTTATATGGGTACAGCTATAATTTGCCATTTCGGCGTACAATATTAATGTCATAAAAACTAAAGTCTGGATTAACTACTAATTTTTGGATTCAAATATCAAAATCATTATTTAAAAAGTCATTTACATCATAGAAAGTATTATGCATGAATAGTCTAACTTCTTTACGTTTAAACATGGTCAAGTGTAACTCTTTTATGTGGTCTGGCAGACGATTAAATATTTTTGCAGCCATAACAGGGCTGGAATTCTACAAGGTAATAACGATATCGTTCTTGACCTGGGCCTCTATTCAGGTGCGTTAAAACGATATCGTGTTTGACACGTTTAAGAATCGCTTATGTCACAGTCGCCATTATTGTAAATGACATAAGAGTTATCAAAACGTTGACAATACGGAAACAGGTCAAAAACGATATCGTTATTGCCGTGTAGAATTCCAGCCGTTTCCGTATTGTCAACGTTTTGATAACTCTTATGTCATTTACCTTAATGGCGACTGTGACATAAACGATTCTTAAACATGTCAAACACGATATTGTTTTAACGCACCTGAATAGAGGCCCAGGTCTATACCTACCAGGTTTATACCTACTAAAATCATCTAAGACGGCACCAATTCAGATTCAGATTCAGATTCAGATTCAGATTCAGATTAATTTATTGATAAATGTACATTTCATTCATATGTCAAATACAAAAATACATTACATTAAATTTAGAAAATATATAATCATTATTATTATTATTTACAGTTTTTGGACTGTGTTTGGATCAATGATCACATTGCAGAAACTCATTCACGCTGTAGCACGCAAGGCCAATAAGAAGTGCCTTCAGTTTTTTTGTAAATGAGGCATCATTGTCTTGTTTTTTTGTGTTGTGTGAATTGACTTCAAATAGAAAATTAGTTATTACTTGTTGATTTTTGTTTGTAGTACTTAACGGCTTCGGAATCCTACACTGAGCGTGGGCCGACATGCTCTTGCCCGATTTATAAGTAGATCACTAACGCAACGATATGAAAAATGCGTTTATAACATTAACTTGCGTTAAGTAAATCTTCCGAAATGTAACGCATTAACGTTTAACGAAGTTAACTTTTTTAGTAACGGATTAGCGATTAGGTACCTACCCAGCTGTTAATAGGTACCTACTTGTTGGTCTATCTAATCAATAGCTCAAATATTAATAATATTATTGTGGAAGGTAAAAGGTAAAACAATGAATGGCAAGAAAATATTTATTAAAACGTATATTAAACACAGCCACATATATTTACAACAAAACGTATAACTATCTCCGAAGTAATGAAACCATACACTATGGTTTTACTTGGGTAAAATAACTCCTTTGTACCTCGTTGCCATGGTGACGTCTCTTGGGTCACTCTTTAAAACCATGATTATAAAGTATATTAATCCACCAAACATCTGTTTATGTGGGCGTTTTTTAAAAAAAGTGTACATCGTTAAATACAAAATTAATAAAATTTAACTTTTTCCATTTCGTCACGAAAATTAGCGTATATAAATCAGGGATCGTTACCGGTATTCTGACTAGCGGTTTTAAATGAGGTATAACCGGTTATAATTGCATTTCGCTATTTATATCGCTAAATATTTAATATTTATATCGTTAAGTTATTTATTTAAGTAAATATAATAACTTTCTCTTATTTAGTTCTCATTAGTGTTATTGATAAGGATAATATTGTACTTGCTTCAGCAAATGTATACCTACTTAGTTATAACTCCACTTATATTTTTGTATTTCTTGTGGTCATCTGTTATTGGCTTACTCAAATGTATCCATTTCTTAAGTAAATATTTCACTGTATCGCTGTTGATGTCCCAAATAAACTAAATAAATAAATAAATAAATAAAAGCTCTGATTAGCGGTATAATGAATATCGGTATTCAAGTACATTATCGGTTTAGCCAATTGAGAACAATACCTCTTTTTGATACTTTACCCCTAAAAATCATAACCAGTAAACCTGTCAGTGTCAATATACACCTTTATTTGTTTCTGTTAATGTTTTCAGTGTTATTACTATAAAACTCAGACACGCCTTGGACAAGTCTGAAATTACAATTAATTACAGTCAAATTGACATTTTTCTTATCAGGTGCAATGAATAGCAGTATTAAGATAAGATAAAGACATTTATATTGATTATAGGTATTTAATACTGTAAATAGTACATACTTAGCGATAAAAACAAAAGCGGAATGACAATAATACCTCTAATTCGAATATAGGTATTGTTTTTCTAGCGGTAAGACTTTGTCAATTTAAATACAGGTATTGAAAAAAACCGGTTTTGCAATCCCTGATCTAAATGTATGGCTAATTTTCGTGACGAAATGGAAAAAGTTACATTTTCTTAACTTTGTCATTAACGATGTACACTTTTTTTGGAAAACGCCCATGTGGCAATTACAAGACCATTTTTAATGGGTTTTCTTTGATAATAAACACTTTTTCTAAAACATCCATCAGTTTTGTCTCCTGGCTCACAGGACAGAATAACAAAAAGAAAAAGTCGATCCATGCTTTACAATGCAAAAACTTCAAGTATCGTTTTTTATTGTTGTATGTGGGCACAAAGTTAGAAACGCTTGCATATTTCCCACATTTTTTTTGCTTGTTTAATGGCTCATGCTGCAGGGCACTTAGCTAATTTCAAGGTGAGGGAGAGAAGGGAAAGGGATAGGCGGCGGATTTAGCCACTGACTGACATATCGTTTCAATTTTTCTTTCAAGAATGTTTAGTATTTATATTTGGGTCATTCTTCTTTTTTACCGACAATTGCCTGTCCTCATTTTACCATACGTTATCAGTTAGAGTATTGATTATTATATTAATGTTTTAGTGTCTGAATATACGTCCAAACATTTATTCATCGATTGGATAGAGAAAGTGAAAGATTATTTAGTATAATCTTTCACTTTCTCTATCCAGTGTTTTTTTTATAAGTTTGTTTTTCATAGAATCGCGTGACAGAGTGGTAATACATAATTTAGTCTCCTATGAAAACGGCCACTCTGTCACAGTATATTCTGAAAAACCACCATAAACAAAAAAACATTATCGTCACCGAAATAATCATTAATTAGTCCAAATAAAAAATCACACAACGAATTTAAAAATCAAAAATTAAAACCATAATTATCAATAGTTGAAAAACGCAAAATATAGAAAAATGACGATGTATTGTCGTTGAAAAAGTAGAACGACCCATTTAACCATTTTTCTAAGAAACCATATTACTGTTGTCTCCTGGGTCACGGGACAGAATAACAACAAAAAGTTGATCTTAGTCGGTAAAAACCATATTGCTTTTAACATGTTTTTTTAAACTCGGGCACCATACTGTTTTGTAAAAAAAGAGCTTTCGTAACGTTGAAAATACGATTACATATCAAAAGCATTATCCTCTTACCCAGAGTGCCATTAGAAGTACATAATCAAGGCAATTTAAACTATATTTTAATGAGCATATAGATTATTTTTACATACATACATAACATCACGCCTTCATTCCCAGAGTGGGGTAGGCAGAGCAACAGAATACCAACAACTCTAAATTTGTTGATAATTCTGTAACCACATTTTGCACCAGTAGGCTAAGATAAGCCCAATTTAAGCTCTAGGCTTGTACTATAGGTACACACAACGATAAACTTACTTATACAGAGAAATACACACTTAAAAACGTAGAAAACATCCAAAACTCAGGAACAAATATTCGCGCTCATCACACAAATATTTGCCCTTACCGGGATTTGAACCCAGGACCGCTGGCTTCGGAGGCAGGGTCACTCCCAACTAGGCCAACGTGTCGACATTAGTGACAGGTTGTAAGCCCATCACCTAACAGTACTACAAGCCTCATTCCCTTAGTCGCCTCTTAGGTTATTTTTATTTGTTTCAAATTTTAAAATGTAATTTTAGAGCAAATGTAATTGAACTTTATTTCCTTGGTAGTAGATTTAAATTCCCACTTACTAAAATCTTCCTGATATGGTTTTACTGAATAAAACGTCTGTTTAAGTATGGCACACTAACACAAGTAAAATCTTCTCTTTACTATCTCAACCCCGTATCGTGTCTAATTGATTATTAGGAAAAGCACTCATGTTCCAAGAAGAATAAAGACTACTTTTCTATCAAACCATTCGATCAGATAAAAGGTTGAGAAAATAGAGCGAATATAGCGTCCATCATAATGCAATACTGCTTATCTACCAAAATCAATAAGTAGAAAAATGTACCTTACTGACTCACGTGCTAAGGTGTATTTTGCACATTATTTATTTTTGTTCCTTTCGCGGTAAAGTATCACCCACGACAGTCGACGTTTCTAAACTAGTTGGGCAACCCAAATACTATACACAAATTCAAACACATTTTATGAAGGATATAAACTATACCAAGCACGCAAACGCACACCAAAATGCACCGTAATACTAACGTAACAAAAAATACTTTGCTAAAACAACTTTTACTCCTAGTAGGAATTATTGTATGTAGGTACATATAAGGAAACTCGGTTGCTTTTAAACATAAAGCCTTCAATAGCGGCGCACGTGGGTATAAATTCGGTTCGTATCACTACTCGTACTCCTAAAGCGGAACCATAGTCATATACCCAGAGATAATTAAACAGAGTGGAAAAACGAAAGCTATTTCCAATATTCAAATTAGTTGCTTTAGTTTTACCACCTTCTTCTCTGACGCAAAATTTCTATTCACTTATAACTAGGTCGAAATAGCTTTAGGTCATGTTAGCTTTGCCCGAAGGGCCAAAGCGCACAGCAATAGGAGCTCCGCAAAAGCGGAGCTCCGTCAACACTGTTAAATTGATTTCTGGCGTCGGAAAATATAGGGGAAAAACACGACTGAAAACTTAATACGGGAAAAAATGCGAATGGAAACTGCTAGTAAGCAATTAAAAAAAAAAACATATTAGTAAATTAATCTAAAAAAAAACGACGTTTCGCAACGCTGCGCAACTTCGTCGGAAGGCGTTTACTTTGGGTTACATTCCAGCTACTAATAATAAATTACAAAAAATAATCTTTGGTATCAATAGACACCTTCCACCTACACTAGTCTTCGCTCGCGGCTTCTTCGTAGATCTCATCGCGTTTTTCTCCCAAATTCTAATGTAGGAGTTGGACTATCTACTAGGCAGACCAGTCGTGCAGTTGCTTGATTATAAATTATTCAACTTTGGACCTTATGGATACTGCCAAAAAGACTTAAGTTGTCAGTTTACCGACCGCATTGATTTGGTTACTAATGTTACGATGATGGGATATAATCTTTCTAATCTTTTCCTACCTAGTCCTATCTAGATAGGACTAGGTAGGAAATAAGAACAGGGACCCAACCCTCGAGACTTCGAGATGATTTTCCATGCGAGATTACACTTCGTTGTATAAAACCATTCTGGTCATTTTATTTCTGGCTCTTTTATTGTAAATTCTAAATGATTTGTTCCTGATTCGTCATATTCCAAATTGGTCATATTCCAAATTCTTCACATTCCAGATTCGTCATCTTCCATTGTACATCTCATCATTGTACAGTCAAATTAAATCGCGAACACGTGCTTACAGGAATGATAACTATTACTTAGATTGTACTTAGTCGTTATACTTTGTACTACGGCTATTAGACAATAATATACTTAAGGCGGAGTCCAAAAGAATGGGCAAATAATGGAACAATACCACATTTACCACAGAGGATTTCTATAATAAATTTGTGCAGGTTGTACAAGGTATGAGAGTTTGGAAGATGACGAATCTGGAATATGACGAGTTTGGAAGATGACTAATTTGGAATATGACGAATTTGGAACAAATATTCTAAATTTGAGCTCTTTTAAAATGTACGTCCGCCTGCGCGGACGCAGGTCAGTCGTTGATGAGCTCTCAATCAGTTACCATCTGTGTCTGGAAATCTTTAAATAGTGAAAGATTGATTTATACTCCATTTGTGTACCAGAACAAACTGTGGATAATCCATTTTTGATCTCGATCACCTAAGGCACTTTTTTAACTTTTATAACATTCTAAAGGTGGGTACGTATTAGAGCAGCCTCGGGCTGAGGCACGCCTGGCTCACGTATTTTGCTCAAATTCGTACGCGCTCACGCGCTCTGCGCGAGGCGATTTCTTCTTTTTGTTAAAATTCGGTGAATTATGATAAACGCAGCCGTGGCTGTGATCGTGTCCGACGCCATTTTGAAATGTCGGCTCGCGGCGAGCATGCTGCATCACCCGCGCATGTTTATGTGCAACAATTTGGCTCGCGAGCAGCTCGCCTCGCGGGGCGAGCATGCCTCAGGCTGAGCCGCTCAGATTCGTGCCCAGCGTAACATAGACCGCTAATTTTATCTCATCCTATTTAGTTATATTCTAGACTAAGTTTACTATCTGCATTGTTCGCAGGTGCCTTATTCTTACTTTATAATCAGAGATCGGACAAATGGGCGTCATTACTCGCAATAATGTGGACATGACTCCAATTTTAATTAAACAAATTAAATTACATTAATTCATTCCTTACCTGAACTTGAATCCTTTGCAGGATAGTTATAAATAAATAATACAGGAGTGGCCATTGATATTATATTAATTTAAGTACATAAGTTCGCTCCATTAACATCTGTGGATTGCGAAAGTAGCTTTCACCTCATAAGTTTATTTTAGCCGTGAAAAGGAATAAAATAACCACGGAAAAATCATAAATATACTGTTTATAAGCTTTAATAAATCTACACATTAACAAGTTATTGTATCACCTATTTATTAATTATTACTGCCTTGCACAGGATCAAAATTATTTGTAGGGTAAGTAATCAATTAATGTAATTTAATTTGTTTAATTAAAATCTATCGAGTCATGTCCACATTATTGCGAGTAATGACGCCCATTTGTCAGATCTCTGTTTATAATTATAGATACAATAAACGTTTCCTGCCATGGAGATCTTTTATCCTGTCAATACGTCAATAAAAATGTATGCAGTTGACAGGTTCATCTCGCATGAAAAATCACCTTGGAGTCACGAGGATAGGGTCATCTCGATCTGACTACATCACTGAGCCTAGATCGCAATACGGCATTGGTTTCTATTCCTGGGCGATTTGCTTTAGGGCATTCGAAGTTACCTTACGAATATCTTGGGAATATCATGTCGTGGCATGATAACATAACATCAAGCCTTCATTCCCAAAGTGTAGGCAGAGCTACAGAAATACCAACCACTCTAAGAAGACTTGTTTATAATTCTGTAACCACATTTTGCACAATCAGGCTAAGAAGTTTACTAGTGTATTGTGACAGGTTGCAAACCCATCGCCTAATAGTTCTACGAGCCCTTATTCCCTTACTCGCCTCTTACGACATCCACGTAAAGACATGGAGTGGCACTATTCTAACCCGGCAACCACACAATATTTTGAGAATATCATGTTTTGCGTATTTATACACTTCTAGTATACAATAAAGAATTTGGTTGGCATCGCGAGTTTAAATATCCGACCACCACTGAATCATCAGGACAAAAAATAAGATATGATAAGGAGGAAACCCTTATGACCAGAGGGCAGAATTCTCATGGCAAAAATTAAAATGTCATAGAGATGGAACGTAGTAATTTATCGACTATCGACAAGTAGTTGAGCATTTGTCAAAATTATTGCCACTTTGAGTGAAATCTCCAGATTTAAAAAAAAGACAGGGCGGTAGAGAACATCAAACTAAGCAATAATTAAATAATATTATAATGTGTCCCAAAATATTTGTATGGAAAGTTCCTTTTGTGTTACCGATGTTCATACGATTTTGGTAACCCAATATTTTGGGACATATTGAAGAGAAATGCTCAGTTATGGTTCACGTAGCACAAGGTCTTTTACGAAATATAATTATACCTCCTACCAACACATAATAATATTAAAAATTGCCATCTGGCAGCGGTATTAGTTTTCAATACTGTCTCAGATTTAGTGTTATTTCTAGTTTAAATTACATTTGTTATTTACCGTGAAAACAATAACTGAATGCGAGTGAAGAATGCCATTCACATTTTAAATATTTAAACAATAAAATTAAATAACAAAGAGATTAGTGATTACATAATATCGATAAGTGGAAAAGTCGATAAAACAAAAAGTTCTATCGATATGAAATTCCAAATTATGCCATGAGAATTCCGCCCTCTGTTTATTACACTATTTAGGTACATTTTAATTCAACGATACCAGTTACTTTAAAATCGTAAAACATTACCCTCCGTTTTCGGCAAGTGGTAGGGCAAAGTTAACCAAAAATACAACTTCTAGTAACGCTAAGGTCTTCGTTTCCTCTGTGCTTCGCTCTGTTCTCTATGTACTGGGAGTAACCTCCCCCCAGTATTCCCAGGAGGATGATGAGTCCGACCATAGAGTTGGATTTGAACTTGGACGCACAGTCGCTTGGATTGTCCGGATTTAGAGTATAGATCTAAAAAAAAAAGATTTTTTTAACGTCGATAAAAAAAAGAGGGCGGGTGGAATGCAGGGATTGTAAAACCGGTTTTATTCCATACCTGGGTAGTTTCAAAACAATCGTACCTAATTAAGGACTAAAATTAAGAAACTTTACAGGTAAGTTACAAAAATTAACCAAATAAAATGTATAGCAAATTTTTGTTACTCATATGTAAAAATTACCGTTTACTTAATTTTAGTCCTTAACTAAGTAAAATTATTTTGAAAACTACCCACCAATAATAAAACATTTACAGAAACAAATAAACGAGTTTATTGACACTGTCAGGTATTGGTAATGGTTTTTAGGGGTAAAGTATTAAATAGAGTCGCGGGCCAGCCCGCCCGCGGTCAGCGCGAGCGCCACGTCAGCGCCGGCTTCGTGTATAGTGTAGTGTCGCTACAGCTGGACGCTCACCTGGCGCCCTGCATGCAGGGTGGCGGCCGCCACGGCCGCGGCGTAGGGCCACTGCAGCCCCGCCGCGGCGCCCGCGCAGCCCAGCCCGCCCGCGGTCAGCGCGAGCGCCACGTCAGCGCCGGCTTCGTGTATAGTGTAGTGTCGCTACAGCTGGACGCTCACCTGGCGCCCTGCATGCAGGGTGGCGGCCGCCACGGCCGCGGCGTAGGGCCACTGCAGCCCCGCCGCGGCGCCCGCGCAGCCCAGCCCGCCCGCGGTCAGCGCGAGCGCCACCGACAGCGCCGGCTTCGTGTGCGACCCGAACGTGAGCGCCGTAGACTTCATGCCTATGCGCGCGTCGTCTAGCTTGTCCTACAAATTTTGTATAAAATTGTATTATTTCGGTGACTTTAAACTTTAATCTCTCTAATTCAAGGGTAACAAACCCATCTACAGAGTTCTATCCCAATTCTACAGATTCCTAGATCTACAGATTCCCAACTCTACAGATTCCCAATTCTACAGATTCCCAATTCTACAGATTCCTAATTTTACACATTCCTAGATCTACAGATTCCCAACTCTACAGATTCCCAATTCTACAGATTCCCAATTCTACAGATTCCCAATTCTACAGATTCCCAATTCGACAGATTCCCAGCTCTACAGATTTCCCAATTCTACAGATTCCCAATTCTACAGATTCCCAGCTCTACAGATTCTCAATTCCACAGATTCCCAATTCTACAGATTCCCAGTTCTACAGATTCACAATTCTACAGTTTGCTAATTCTACAGAGTCTTAAATATACGGATTCCCAACTCTACATATTCATAACCTGTTAAGGTTCCTTTTTACATCAGGCCCGAAGGGCCAAATCAACCCAGCAAATAGGAGCTCCGCAAAGCGGAGCTTTGTCGACCCTATGACAGACAGTTAGATGAAACATAGGGGAATGGAAATCAGTAAACATGTGATTCTCTTGAAATTAAAATCTGTAGAAATGGGAATCAGTAAACGTGAGAATCCGTAGAATTGTGAATCCGTAGGAATGGAAGTAGAGCTATGAATTTGTAGAATTAGGAATCTGTAGAATTAGGAATCTGTAAAGCTGAGAATCTTGAGAATTGGGAATAAGTAGAGCTGAGAATCTGTAGAATTGGGAATCTGTAGACCTGGTAAAAATCGAATTCAAGGTCAGGTTACAAGGTGCAATTGTGGGCTATGCTTGGAATATACCCGAGATCACAATATAAGTTGTGTTAAAAAAAACAGACCGTTTTTGCAGTGATGTATTTTTATATAATATTCCTAGCTACGAATACTATCGTTCTTACTTCAAAAACGATATCTAGTTGTAAAAGTTTGTAAGATGTTGGGATATTTGCTTTTTGATAAACAGCTGTAACGAAATTGGTAGAAATTATAAATTAAATTATATCTAAGTGGATATAGCGGCAACCACACGGGAGCCGCAGACCACAGTTAGTAATTAATACAGCCTAAAGCTGGTTACGAATTAGAGCGGCCTCGGGTTGAGGCACGCACGGCTCACCTGTTCTGCTCAAATTTGTACGCGCTAACGCGCTGTGCGCGAGCAGCGGGCCAGCGGCGCGCGGCGAGCCCCCGAGAGTCGGTCTTTTGACCGTGCTCAAAGGCGCCTCGGTGTGCGTGCCTCGCGTAATCTGGACGTGTATCCGAGCGTGCCGCGGGCAGAACGACAAGTTCTAACTTGTCTGTGAGCGAGGCGGGTATAAATTTGATAAAAGAGTCTTTCCACCACTGAGGCGATTTCTTCATTTCTTCTTTTTGTTAATAATTCGGTGAATTATGGTAAACGCAGCCGCGGCTGTCATCGTGTCCGACGTCATTTAGAAATGTCGGCTCGCGGCCACTATGCTGCCTCACCCGCGCATGTTTATGTGCAACAAATTGGCTCGCGAGCAGCTCGCATCGCAGCATGCCTCACGCTGAGCCGCTCAGATTCGTACTCAACTTAAGACTCACCTGATGCGCGTAGATAGTGTCATAAACAACCGTCCAGGCTAGAGCGCCGACGTAGAGCGGCAGGCAGATCGCCGGCTCTATGGCGCCCGCGATCGCACTATAACCCAGCAGAGCGCCCCAGTTGAAGGTGGCGCCCAAGAATATTTGAGGGTAGTTCGTGAAACGCTTTGCCAGCGGATATGTTATTACCAGCACTGAAAAACAAAAAATCTATTTTGTAAAATCAACATGTCTTTCACTCGAAGGACACATGAATTTTAGGGTTCCGTACCCAAAGGGTATAAACGGGACCCTAATACTAAGACTTGTCTGTCGGTCCGTCTGTCACCAGGCTGTATCTCATGAACCGTTATATAACGTTCTTTGCGAATTAACCGGTATCGAGCTAAAAAACCGGTTTAACTAGACGCACGTCACGCACCATAAACATGCGCCGCTTAGTGTTTTCAATCAGTGCAAAACTTTTGGTGTCGCGACTCGCCGCTCGTGGATTAAACCGGTTAACTGAGTTGAAAATAAAGTTCTTAAAACGTTCGCGTTCCCTGGAAAAGTTCGAAGCTTAACCGAAACAACCCGGTATTAACCGGTATTTTTGAAGCCGTTTCCGAGCCCTAGTTAACCAGTCCGTTAACATTTTTTTTCTAAAATGAATCCGTTGATCGAAAGGTTAATCAACGATTAACGGATTAACGATTAAAGTAGAATGAGGGTAGTATACTGCTACGGCCACTCACACATACTGCTGGCACCCAGGACGACGCTATAGCAGTTCAGCTGAAGAAGAATTCCAAGAGCCAGAGAGAGCTGAACCGCTAGGAAACCCACGGCCTGCTTCGAGGATATAGCTCCGGAGACCAGGGGACGGTCCTTCGTTCTCTCCACCTGGGGTCAAGTTTAAACACCTGTCTAAAGAATGGTTTCCTCCTCCTCGTATCGCATCGGATCGGTAAGGATAGGAACGGATGCGTCGATGGCGTCCATTAAAATCTGGGGGCACGGTCGTGCCCCCGCCACAACGAGCCAAGCGAAGCGCAATTGCAGTACCTACATTTTCTTGAAGCGCTTCATCGTTTTTTTGATCCCTCATAACGTGGGTTTAATTTATACTGTAACAAATAGCCTATTTATTATTGCCACTCCATGTCTTCCCGTGGATGTCGTAAGAGGCGACTAATGGAATAAGGGCTTGTAGCACTGTTAGGCGATGGGCTTCACTGAACTAACTGAGTAAACTTCTTAGCCTGATTGTGCAAAATGTGGTTACAGAATTATCAACAAGTCTTTTCAGAGCTGTTGGCATTTTTGTAGCTCTGCCTACCCCACTCTGGGAATGAAGGCGTGATGCTATGTATGTATGTAAAGATTGTAAAATCCGTTCCGATCCGGCGCGATGCGAGCCAAAATCATCCTTTTCAAAATGTATGAAATAAAAACTCTAGCATAAGGTAAGATTAAGTGGAGCGTCTACATGCATGACAGTTAGTTGCAGATTAAACGTTACTAAGGCCCGTATAAATAAACCGATCTCGGTTTAAATGTAAGTCTCAAGATACGTCAAAAATTACAGTTTTTTTAGGTTTGACGTTTACTTTGACGTATCTTGAAATGGGCATTTACACTGAGACGAGTTTATAAATACGTCCATAAGATTAGCCAGTGTCTAGAGAGATAGAATTGGATCTTTTTTACAAGCTTTTCATTAACTGTTTCATTAACATGTTAAAAAAAGGATGATGAAATTATTATTGGAAAAAGTGTTACTATAATATTAATGACTATTTAAATGATAGAAGTTTTTAAGCGTTTAGTGTAATTATTTAATATAAATTGATTTTTTTGATCCATTTGTCAAACAGGATCATTTAATTCAATTATTGTTCTATTATATTATTGTTCTTATTTAAAAGGACGTTATAATAAACTTGTGACCTTTATGTAAACTTACTCATGTTTTACAAATAAATTATGTCTTATCTCTTAACACCTTGCAATGTTCGTATGTATGTATGTTCGGGTCAAATTTTTGCAAGGAAAATTTTAAACACTTCCCGCAGAGTGATTGACCTGAAATTTTGTATACCAACCTAAGTTCTATAACAATACAATAATATGAGATCATAGAGCTGGTCTGATGATTAATTCGGAAGGTGGTGGGTGACAGGATCTCCGCTATACTTCAAGCGGATCCTAGTCTTGAACAAAATCTTCTCAAAAAAAAATTATGGCAGACACTTTTTAGAACTTGTTTAGTCTCTCTCCCACGAGTAACATCATACCGACCTGCGCGTCAACGTCCCTGTCCCACAGATCATTGATGGTGCAGCCGGCTCCGCGCATGAGGCCTGCACCGACTAGGAACAACGCCGCCATCTTGATCGACTCCTGGAAGGGGAGCGACCCTGGTAGCGACGCAAGCGCAATAGACCAGGCCCCTGGCCAGTAGAGGAGGTAGACACCTGAAAATTATGATTACGCACGGCTTATAGGTTTACAAGCTGTTCCCCGCGACTCCGGTGGCGTAGAAGTCGTTTATCACTATTCCCTCTGAAACAGTCCAACTTTTCGGGATAAAAAGTACCCTATATCCTTCCCGGGGCCTCAAACTATCTTTATATAAAATTTCGTGTAAATCGGTTGAGCGGTTTATCCGTGAAAGCCTAAAGGTGGGTACGAATTAGAGCAGCCTCGAGTTGAGGCACGCACGGCTCACCTATTTTGCTCAAAGTGTTACGCGCTCACGCGCTGTGCGCAAGCAAGCAAGCCGCCGAGAATCGGTCTCTTGACCGTGCACATAGGGGCCTCGGTGTGCGTGCCTCGCGCAATTTAGACGTGTACGCGAGCATGCTGCGGGCAGAACGACAAGTTCTAACTTGTCTGTGGGCGAGGCGCATACAAATTTTATAAAGTTGCTGAGCCGTTATTTTTCTTTATATATATATATATAATATCTTTCGGTGAATTATGATAAACGCAGCCGCGGCTGTCATCGTGTCCGACGCCATTTTGAAATGTCGGCGCGCAGCAAGCATGCTGCCTCACCCGCGCATGTTTATGTGGAACAATTTGGCTCGGGATCAGCACGCCGCGGGGGGCGAGCATGCCTCAGGCTGAGCCGCTCAGATTCGTACCCAGGTTAACAAACATAAAGAGTTACTTTTGCATAATAGTATAGATTATTATTCAATTTAAATGCAACGGCACTGGTCCCACCGACCGACCACTGGCCGAAGGTGAGCGAGAAGGGAGTAGAGCTCGCAATTAACTATTAATATATGTGTCTCTTTTATTTACACGGGATCTGTTATCTTTTGTTGTAGAGAGTTCTCGCCGTCAGTGACAACAGTCAGTGATCTACTATTAATGCATGTCTCTCTTTTACCGACACGGGATCCCGGGAAAACTTGCGTTCAAATCTGTTCATCCGTTTGGGAGCTACGGTGCCACAAACAGACACTCAGATGGAGAAGTTCAAAAAGCGTGAAAAAAAATATGAAATTTAAAAAACCCCTGACTAAAATATTTAATAGCTAATTGCTTGCTCGCCCTTGGTGGGACTAGTGCCCAATGTAAGAATTTATCATTACACTATATGAATAAGAAAAATCTGTAATCTTAGTTACATGTAAAAATATAAAGAACATTACTAAAGAAGCAATTTTGGTCTATTCCCATTTGTCTCCAGTTCTCCAGCCTTTAGTACCTAGAGGGGACAATTATCACTGGGGACAATTGGGAAGAAATAATTCCCATTTGATACCACTGGGGACAACGGGTAAGAAATAATTTCCTTTAGTTACCACTGGGGACAACTGGGAAGAAATAACTGGGAGGATATATTAAAACACAGGCCAATCTCTGATGAGAACCTGGAAACAATAACTTATCATACAGATACGGAGGTTGTATTTATTTAGAGGGCCATTAGTAACCACTGGGGATAACTGGAAATAAATATTTCCCATTAGTTACCACTGGGGATAACTGATAAGAAAGAATTCCCATAAGTTACCACAGGGCAAAACAGAAAATGAATAATTCCCATTAGTCACCACTGGGGGCAGCTAAAAATAAATAATTCTCAACTTTCCTCAGTGATTACAAATGGGAATAGAAAATCCCAGTTGTTACGACTCATTTAAACCATAGTTTTTAATCATAAACACAATTTGTGACCACTATGATAAATGCATTTGTGACTACTGGGGACAAATCATTGTCTTACTTACTCAAACTCGTATCTTCATATATTTTTTGCTGTTGGTAATTACATTTTTATTCAGTATTACTTACAGGCAATAAGTTTACCAACAGCAAAAAAAATATGCAGATACGAGTTTGAGTAAGTAAGACAACGAAATGAGAATTACTACTTCCCAGTAGTCCTGAGTGCTAACTTATAGGAATACAAATTTCTAGTTCTAAAGGGTGGGGCAAATGGGAATAGACCCCCAGTTTATTTGTGTGTACTAAAGTCTTTGTTTCATAAACAGAAAATAACAAAGTTAAAAGGAAATGAAAAATTATGTTTCAAATTATTTTAACAATAAAACTAAATTTGAGTAGAATATTGATTTTTAAGCTTTTTTTTTACAAATGTTACCTCACAAATCACAAGTCAAGTCAAGTTATGTTACAAGTCTTATATTTTTTTAAGTTTAATTTCAAGTTTGTGAAAGTGCAATTTGATTTGGAAGCCTATTGTATGATCATCTAAAATTCTAGACTTACCTATAGGCCTGTCCCATCTCGCTAGTTTTGCATATGGATCTATTTTATCCCTCCAACTTTTTACAGCGATTTTATCAATCTCTATCTTGCCTATGACTGATGAAGTCTCTATTACCGCCTTTTGTCTATGCTGGTCACTTTGGGTAGAGTGCACTCTTATGTTTAAATCATAATTCTTCCTATTAAAATATAGATTCCCACATGCACATGACTTGTTAAAATTTTTGGCTGAAGCTCTTATGTTTTGTAGTTGAAGTACTGGTATACGCAATCTGTGGTAATTTCGGAGCGACATTTTGAACATTTTGTATCTTATCAAGCCTTTACCATTATTTGATCTGAAATAATAGACAACGAAATTTATAACATACAAACACATAACATCACGCCTTCATTCCCAGAGTGGGGTAGGCAGAGCTACAGAAATACCAACAACTCTAAAAATACTTGTTGATAATTCTGTATACACATTTTGCACAAGTAGTTTTTTTTTACATATTTATTTTGGTATAAGACGCAGAATCTAAGATGACATAATTCTAACCTCCAAATAATAACAAACGTAATTCAAAGTGCAAATGACTCACCAAAGAAGATCTATATACAACACTACAATTACGTGATTATTAATTACTTTACGGTAAATAAAACTTCAAGAATAACAAGTTTTGGAACTATTATTAACGATAACCACAATAAAAAATAACTTTGCAAGCTTACAATAATGTATAGAACTAGGAGCTTACAAAAATTTATAAACGCACCATAATAACTGAAGAAAAAGCATAGTTGACAGCTATGGCAAATAAATAAATAGCGTAAATAGTAAATAAATGTTTATTATATTCGAATAATAAAATCAAAATCGAAATAATCGAACACACCGCGTGACAGTGACAGTGACAATAGTTGCTGGCAGGTGTATTGAAGGGTTGCCATAAGCTCGTACGAATCCCTATATTTTGTTGAATTGCTTTAAACATCTGAAGAGCTAGGGTCGTGAGAAAAATAATGTCATGTATTTTTGGCCAAGTAACAAAAGCATCATCTCATCTAACAAATTAAGTTTCACTGAGAAGTATAACCTCACAGATTTCAAAAGAACACAATTTATTGAATTCTATGTATTAAATGTCCCGTACATTGAAATGAAATAAATCAATAAAGCTTTAAGCTTGAGTGACAAGATATTTTTGGGTGTGGTGTTTAAAGTTCACTACTCTCCTATCCCCTCCACTTGACGCTCCTACCATGAAATGTGTCCCAGTTAAAAGTTTTTTAACTTTCTTGAACCAAATAATAGATACGAAAATAGTGTTAAGTACAAAAATGATCCTTATTAAATTCTAAAAAGAAATAGTAAAATGTATTTTTATAGGCTTGATGATTATCGAGGCGTGAATTAATATTTACGCATTCGCAAGATGTACTAAAGTAACACACTACGTTTAACTGCTTCTCTAACTAAATAACCATTAAGTACCTAGAGGCTGTAGAATTTTTGGCTTAGCAGGGCTGTAATTCGACCGTTATATTATGTAATAACACATCAACGGCCGAAGCTAAATGCATCTCTTCATCTTAGAAGGAATGGTTTTTTATCTTGATTTAACCGTGTAAATAATAAAAATGTGGAAACAATCAACGGGCAACATTGTTAATATCCCTAGCTATTTAAGGTAAAGCAATATACGTCGATAAATAAACAGGAAAAACCAGTATAAAAATTTCAATAAATCAAGCGGTCAAAACACAAAAATAAATGTTTTTTCTATTGTCAAGTTGAAATACACACTTTTCGCCATTAAACACTTAAACAATAAAAAAATATGATTAAATATCTTAGGCTACCCAAATATAAAAAAAAAAACAAGGTAACGTTAGCTCTCTTTCTCTTAATTTGGAGTCAAATGATGAGAGAAAGAGATCGAGCACCCGAAGTTTCGAATTGAGCGCTTCGTGGACTTCGTGATAACCTGCACTTCTTACTGCCTGATCAGATCAGAATTGTCAATGTCATGTCAAGTCAAAACAAAATTCTCAAATTCTCTCTGAATCCTAAAATGTCTTGTAGTTTTCACATAAATCCTTCATAGAAACTTAAAGTTATGAGTTGTGAAAATTGAACAATTTTAATTTGGTGTCTGTTAGGTTATCAACATCTCATGTTTACATCGACATCTTTGAAATAGATTATGAAAATATAAGAAAGGTAAGACCGAGGCAAATCGATTTATATTTTATTTATCGTCAATTATTGTTGTTTAAGGTTACTAAAACATTTCTCGTGTTAAAATATGATTATTGGTAACCAAGTTAAAATATTCAATGGCGTATAGTATACGCCGTATACAATAGTACCGTTAAATAAATATCTACCCTCTATTATCACTACATAGTATAAAACAGTCGTTTCCTGCTGTCTGTCCCTATGTATGCTTCGATCTTCAAAACTACGCAATGGATTTTGATGCGTTTTCTTTAAATATAATCCTCTTGAATCCTGTATTTTTTTGTCATAAACACCTTAAAAACCGAAGTCTTTTAACTGCTGCTTGATTTAAGAGTTTTTACTGCTCTTCACTAGAGGGTGGATCAACTTTTCGTTGTTGTTATTCTGTCCCGTAAGCCAGGAGACAACAGTGATAGAGTTCCTTAGAAAAATGGTTATAATATACACTACTAATACGCTTGGAAGAAAACCCATAAAAGAATGGGCTTGTAATTGCCACAAAAGCCGATGTTTGCTGGATTTATATACTTTAAAATCGTGGTTTTAAAGAGTGACCCAGGAGACATCACCATGGCAACGAGCTACAAAGAAAAGTTGATTGACCCTAGAACAAAGTTGATTTTACCGGTAAATATTATGTAGGTACACTCGGTTTTTTCGGATGAGTTTATTTGTGTAGTTGCAGGACTTAAAGTGAGTATCCATTTCGTTCTTTATAAAGTATGCGGGGATCCAGGAGGATTGAGTGACGACACGTTGGCCTGGTTGGGAGTGACCCTGCCTTCGAAGCCAGCGGTCCTGGGTTCAAATCCCGGTAAGGGCAGATATTTGTGTGATGACCACGAGTATTTGTTCCTGAGTCTTGGATGCTTTCTATCTATTTAAGTATTTATTTCTCTATCTAAGTATGTTTATTGTTGTCTAATACAAGCCTAGACTAAGTCAATTTGTGTGACATTGTCCCGTGATATTTATTTATTTATTTATTATTTATTAATCAAAAGGTCGCTAGTGTAATACAAAATAGAAAGTCAATATCTGTTAATTGTTGAATAAAACGATTTAAACGGATTTTAATTGTTTAAATCGTTTTATTTAAAGAGTAACAATCGCGGAAATCGAAGGCAACATTCTGTTAATTGTTGTTTCTTATGGTAATGTTAGAATTATAAAATCATATGAGTGCCTGGATTGACTTTGCAAAGCAATCCAATTATCACTATATTTAAATGTATTAGTTGGGGTAGGACCATGTGCAAGTGACGTCTAGGTTCCACCTTTAACCTACCGTCAAGCACCAATTGCATTGTTGTCCCCATTAGGGGGTCAGACATCAGAGGCCCATTTCACAAACCTAGACTAGGACTGTAGGTGCAAAATTTATTGTAAGGTTAGCCAATAAAGTAAAAAAAAAAATACAAAATGTTATATCCGCCACCATATTTGTGATGTTTGATGTCACGTGACCGGGCACGTGACAGCGTCGCCGCACCGAAACAATAAAAAATAAAACTCGCACATACAAGCACACAAGCACATATTTCTCTATATAAGAATATTTATTATTGCCTAGTACTCAAAGTAGTCAAAGTACAAACCTAGACCATTTTGGACTAAGTCAATTTGTGTGAGGTCCCCTAATTATTTAAATTATTTATTATTTTACTTACAAAATACCTTGCCATATAAATTTATTATTTAATCTTTGTTGCACAAATAAAAGAAATGGAGTAAATACTACCAAATACTTCCAAAAAAGAAAAGAGGTTCTCAGTTTGTCTATTTGTTAATATTTTAATCCAACCTTATTTTTTCATTTGAAAACATTTTAGTCAACATGACATTGACATTTTATTATACATTGTCAGAAATTCATATCAATTTCTCTATTCAAATAATATCTTGTGCCATTTATGGCCTTGCTAATGTTTAGTGGTTAGTGATTTATTCAGAGTCATGGCATAACATATATATAATCATTATAAAATAACCTAATATATTTAATTGAAAAAAAAACTTGACTATCACAGTAACATTATGGAATAAAAAATACACACAACTCAAACAAAAATGGCGGGAAATAGTAAAATAATGTTCGACTGGGACATGGAATCAACAAAACTGCTGATTAACCTGTACAAAGCCAATGAGTGTCTTTATAATGATTCCCACAATGATTTCAAAAGCCGAGGTATCCGACTTGCTGCCATCGCTCAGATTGCTAATGTGATGACTTTAGAAACTGGTAAATCATGTAATGTCGGAGACATAAGAAGAAAAATTAACATGCTAAGAGCGCAGTATCATATAGAGAAAATGAAGGTATGTTTAATTTCTGGTTATGCTTTTGGTCATTAGTATTGTAAGGAGGCTTATTGAGGACCAACTTTGACACTGACTCTTCGAAGAACACGAGAGTTATTCATTTGCATTGCAACAGTCAATTTATAACCCTATGAGCTTCTGTCCATGATTGATACATGTCAGCTAAAAGTGTCGAACACTGGTGTTGTTACCTTATTTGTTCCTGAGTCATGGATGTTTTAATGCCGCCATACACCGAACGATCCGTCGTTATCATGAATTCCTGGTATATATTTGTGTGATGAGCATGAGTATTTGTTGAGTCTTGAGGTGGGTACGAATTAGAGTAGCCTCGGGTTGAGGCACGAACGGCTCACCTATTTTGCCCTGCTTCGAACGTGCTCACGTGCAGCGCGCGCGGGAGCCGCCAAGAGTCGATCTATTGACCGTGCTCAAAGGCGCCTCGGTGTGCGTGCCTCACGTAATTTGGACGTGCATCCGAGCGCGCCGCGGGCAGAACGACAAGTTCTAACTTGTTTGTGGGCGAGGCGCGTACAAATTTGATAAAGTTGCTGAGCCGTTCCACCACCGAGGCGATTTTTTCTTCTTTTTGTTAATAATTCGGTGAATTATGATAAACGCAGTTGCGGCTGTCAGCGTATCTGACGCCATTTTGAAATGTCCGCTCGCGAGCAGCTCGCCGCGCGGGGCGAGCATGCCTCAGGCTGAGCCGCTCAGATTCGTACCCAGCTTAAACTGCTGAACTGTAGCTGAAGCTTGAACTGCTTAGGAGCCCATAGGGTATTTATCCTAAGAAACATGGCTAACAACTTATTTGATTTTAGATGATGAAATGTAACAGTTCAGGCACTCATTATACTCCTACAGAGTTTTGGTTTCCATATTTGCAATTCCTGGACCCGTACAGCCGTGTGGAGCTGAGCTCGGGGTTTGTGCCGTTCAACGAGGAGATTGGTGACTCACAAGTTACCCAGGACCTGGTATGATTAAACTTTTTAGCTTCAAGGTCTTCTGTTATCTTACAGATGGGCCCTTTCGGATACATTTCGACCCCTTTAGGATCTTTTATGCAATTACCCTCTTACACACTCAGCTGTTCCAGTGTGCAGGTTTACTCACGATGTTTTTTTTTTCTAATATTTTATGGAGGCTTTAGTACACATGACTATATCACAGCCTCATGAGGACACTTATATAAAAAAAAAACATTGGACACTCCCTCCAAAACGAGAATCTCTGCCAATAAAGGTGTGATTAACAAATATGAAAAAATAAATTGCATTACTAGACCTCGGGCGTGCCAGCACCGCATTCACTTCACCGTTATACAGGGTGAGGTGACTCGAGTATTTATCCCGCACCTTTAACACAAACGGGACTGAACACTCAACCATCATGCTTAAAAATAAATTTAAGGGGATGTGACCAGATCTTACACGTAAAGCTATCACAAGTAAATCCTGGGAGGCTGTTTTCCAGTGTATTATAGTGTCAGGTTGCAAGCCCATCGCCTAACAGTACTACACGGGAAGACATGGCACTATTCCCGGCAACGAAACGGTTTCAGTAGATACCGAATATTTTCATTGTTACAGCCGCCTCAACCCCCCCTCCCCCCAACAAGGAGAAAGAAGCTGCTGACCCCACAGCCCTCCGAGCGCACATTCAATTTCGCCCCACAATCGGCTTCCACCTCACAGCTGGACACCGACACTCACCCGCACATAACCTCCCTCTGTAACTTCATCAAGTCGGAACTGATATGTCTGCAGGAAGTAGGCAGCTCGGAGTACGTTAGGAAGGCGAAGAGGAGCATTCAGGTTGCCCTTTTCGAGGTGTGGGATGAGTTGGAGGAAATTTCGAGCACCACTACCCTGGACAGAGGATAGGCAGTAAAAGATACATAGTGGAGGCGGCTTCTTAAGCTGGGTGCGAATCTGAGCGGCTCAGTCTGAGGCATGCTCGCGAGACAAATTGTTGCACATTAACATGAGGTGAGGCAGGAGCCGCCATTTCAAAATGGCGTCGGACACGATAACAGCCGCGGCTGCGTTTATCATAATTCACCGAATTATTAACAAAAAGAAGAACTCCCCTCGGTGGTGGAACGGCTCAGCAACTTTATTAATGATGTACGCGCCTCGCCCACAGACAAGTTAGAAATTGTCGTTCTGCCCGCGGCACGCTCGGATACACGTCCGAATTACGCGAGGCACGCACACTGAGGCGCCTTTGAGTACGGTCAAAAGACCGCGCGCGTGAGCGCGTACGAAGGAAAGCTAAATTGGTGAGCCGTCCGTGCCTCAACTAAAGGATGCTCTAATTCGTACCATATATAAACGCTAGTCAGCGACCCTTCTGTTTAGCTTTTAATCTAAATTAAATATACCTTTCAAGATATTTTTTAAACATGCAGTTTTATTCAATCCGTACGGCCTACTAAGTTATAATTTAAGTACCTATTTCACAAGTAAATGTGAAGTCTCATAGTATTAAATACAGAATAACTAATGTTTTCAAAAACTAGAAACCGTCGTCAAATAGCAAGAAATAACTTCTTTTAAAACGATAGTCAGTCCAGCTGAATTCGGCTTTTGGCTAAAAATATAGTGGGACGCCGACTTCAATTGGACCGACCCACATTACCCAATTACCTATCATTTTAAAAGAAGTTATTTCTAACTTTTGGATGATGATTTTTAGGTTATTAAATATTATTTTATTTCATACCTTTTAGTGATCACAAATCATAATAATACTGTTATGTCGTCCCACATCGCAATTAATAAGAAACGAGCAATGCCGCGGGAAAGTCATGTAGGTACCGTTGAGGAGTTTCGGTGGCCATCAATGTCTTCATCGTCAGTTCTACTTCACCAAATGATACTTTTTAAGTGCAAATGCTAGACTTGTCATTCAAAATACTAAAATCGACACTAAAATATGCCTATAATATTTGAGGAGTTCCCTCGATTTCTTTAAGATCATCAGATCTTGAAGTACGGAACCCTTCGTGCGTGAGTCCGACTCGCACTTGGCCGGTATTTATTATTGATAATAATATTATAAGGTAACTCATCACTTAATTGAATTTAATTTCATGGAATGAATCATTTCATCGAACGCTATTTTCTGCTGAAAACAGAATGTTTCAGGGTAACTCAAACATTATTTACGTAGGTTAGGTTAGGAAAGGTGTTTAAGATGCCCTGAAAACAATATGGTTTCAGCAGAAAATGGGGTTCGATGAAATGATACACTCGATGAAAGGTATTTCGATAACCCACACCCATTATAATCCTTGATATTGATGATGAATTATTTAATCGGTTTCAGGTCAAAATGGATACCAAGAAGAAACCGAAAAGAAAGGTCAAGAAACCGAAACCAAAGCGGTTCACATGTAGCATCTGCCCTAAGGTAAGTCCAGTTAAGGTCCGCCTGGATCGCTACCTGTTACCTACCGCCAAGTAGCTGTGTGAGACACCTGGTGAAATTACTAGCATAGAGGCATTCCATGGTCATAGAGGTCTTAGCATTGCAATCTACAGCTACAAAGCTTTGATAATGCAAATGTTTATGGGTTACAATCCCACTTATCATCAGGTGGCTTGTGGGCTCGTTTTCTTTTTCCGTGCCATAAAAAATATTATCTTACTTATTATAAATAGGAAAGTTTGGATGTTTGCTAGAGCCCTTTCACACTCTCCAAATGACCAAACCATCGAAGCATGCCCTTTTCAATCTTAGTCACTACATCTTCTTTCAGTCCACATTTCTCTCTGATGTTGTTATTTCTGACTGTATCAATCAGTGTCACACCACACATAATACGCAAAGAGCGCGTGTATTTTGCTAAAACATCCAGATCGATGCGGCTTGAAAGAGGGTTAAAGAAAACCTTGTAAAGCAAGAGATACGAGATACTAGCTTTTGCGCGCGACATAAGACAATCGATCTGTCCAGTTTTTTTGGAATAACATGTAGCTTATGTGCTATTTGCAGTCAATTTAGGCTAAGTCGCTACCATGACGTTTCAAAAGAGTTTATTATTTGTAAACCTAATTGAATTTGATTTAATTTAATTTTGAATGAAATTATAATTCTGTAACCACATTTTGCATAATCAGGCTAAGATGATTACTAGTGTATTAGTGACAGGTTGCAAGCCCATCGCCTAACAGTACTTCAAGCCTTTATTCCCTTAGTCGCCTCTTACGACATCCACGGGAAGACATGGAGTGGCACTATTCTAACCCGGTAACCACACCATAAATATTTAATATTTATTTAATACTTACAGGCGTTTACGGATAGAGGGTCTCTCGCCAAACACGTGCCTACGCACTCGGCAGAGACCCCCTTCGCCTGCTCGCTGTGCGCATACGCCGGCAAAACGGCCCAGTACCTGCGCCGCCACATCAAGGTCACGCACGAGCGCGACAGGAAGTACAGGTGCGAGGAGTGCGGCAAGACCTTCCATTTCGGATGTAAACTGAAGAGCCACATGTTAGTTCACACAGGTATGTTTTACCACAGACGCAAAAATTATGTATCTGAATACACGTTCGCCATTTGTGCTTTTTTAAAACGGGGGACATTCTCATACAAATTGACCTAGTCCCAAACTAAGCTCTAGGCTTGTACTATGGTACTAGACAACGATAAACATACTTATATAGTGAAATACATAGAAAACATCCAAGCACAGGAACTAATATTCGCTTTCATCACACAAATATCTGACCTTACCGGGATTTGCACCCAGGGCTGCTAGCTTCGGAGGCAGGGTCACTCCCAACTAGGCCACCGTGTCGTCATTTATGCAATAAAGATTAATTAAATAAATAAATAAAAAAGGGTTGCCAATATTGGTTCCTGAGTCTTGGATGTTTTATATGCGTTTAAGTATGTATTTCTCTATATAAGTATGTTTATCGTTGTCTAGTACCCATAGTACAAGCCTAGAGCTTAGTTTGGGACTAGGTCAATTTGTGTGAGATTGTCCCCTAACATTTATATTTATCAAAGAAACGATGGATGGACTGTGTGAACGATGATATGGCTAGAAAGGGAGTGACTACCGAGATGGCGACTAATAGAGAAGTATGGAAGAAAAAGACGTGTTGCGCCGGCCCCAAATAATTTGGGATAAGGGCAGGAGAATGATGATTACCGACGTGTGAAAGAGCCCTATGTAATGGTGGCCTATTTACTGAATAAACATTTTGATTTTGATTGTTTTTTTTTATCCCCCGACGCAAAAAGAGGGGTGTTATAAGTTTGACATGTAATTGTGAGTGTGTGTGTGTGTGTGTCTGACTGTGGCACCGTAGCTCTTAAATGGATGAACCGATTGGAATGCGTTTTTTTTTAATGAAAGCAGGTCAGGCGGGCAGGTTTTTGAGATATGGAGCTTTTAGGACTCGGTCGCAAAATTACCGACTCGCAAAATGACCCCATCGCTTGTAGCCCACATCTCAAAATGTCTGAGTCGCAAAATGACCACTTCGTTTGCGTTACTAGGTAGGTTAGGTTCGTTAGGTAACTTCAAATGCCCGAAGGGCAAATTTCCCAAGAATAGCAGCCCCGCCATGCGGGGCTGCGTCGACTTTGCTAAGACGGGCATAAAATGAAAAAAGCAAAGTGGTCATTTTGCGGCTCAGTCATTTTGAGATGTGGGCTACAAGCGATGTGGTCATTTTGCAACTCAGTCATTTTGAGATGTTGGCTACAAGCGATGTGGTCATTTTGCGATGATCTAGTCACTCTACTAGTGACCCGCTTTTAGGGGGTTAAAAGCCCCCAAAATAACGGCGACCCCTACTTTCAGAGCTGATATCTCTTAAACGGCCCAGCCAATTTTCATGAAATCTTGCTAAGAACCATCCTGATTAATGTAGCTTTATTTAAAAAAAAAACTTGCATCCATATCCGTTTATCCGTTTGCTAGCTACGATGCCACAAACAGACAGATGGAAAAGTTTAAAAAGCGCAAAATAAAAAAAAAACATTAGAAATTTAAAAAACCCCCGACTCTAAATAGTTTGTAAAAAAAACTCTAAAAAGTAAAAAATAATAAGTAGTGGCCCTAAAGGCTAATTGTTTGATAAGTAGATAGTTAACTGAACACTGACACTTAACTAAACTGACACGGCGGGGGACCGCCTAAGTAAATGAAATAACATAAAATACCCCAGCTACCTAGCGGTCCCCGACGTGTCAGTTTAGTTAGTGTCATTATCAGAGGGTGGAATATCTCATGGCAAAAATTGAAATGTTATAGGGATTACAGTTATCGATATTGTGTAATCACTAATCTCTTTGCTTTAATATTAAAATGTAAATGTCATTCTTGATTCGCATTTAGTTATTGTTTTCAACAATGATACGTAAGTTTTAAGATTTGATTTATAAATATTATATTATTTTTGTCTAAAACACACGTCTTTACTAACGGTAAATAAGAAATGAAAATAAAGCTAAATCTAAGACATAGAACTATACAATAATAATCAAAACTACACCTACATTTATCAAAAACTATATTAATCTAAAATACCGCTATCAGAGGGCATTGTTATATATATTGTTTTTTTTTTTTTTTGCTAAGTAATGAATCGATACGAGGTATAATATTATTTTTAGTAAAAGATCTCGCGCTACGCGAACCAGAACTGATTGTCGATAGTCGATTAAATACTTCGTTCTATCCCTATGACATTTAAATTTGTGCCATGAGAAATTCCGCCCTCTGGACATTATTTGATCTACTCGTAATAAATAGTTATAATTAAAATTATTTTTCTGTAGGGGAGAAGCCTTACAAGTGCGATGAGTGCGACAAAGCGTTCAACTCGTCCTACTCACTCACTACCCACAAGCTGATACACGCAGGTAAGTTATTATTATTACCATGTAATATAACAAGACCGGCCAAGTGCGAGCCGAACTCGCGCACCGAGGGTACCGTACTTATTAAGGTAGGTACGAATTAAAGCAGCCTCGCCAGCCTCGGGTTGAGGCACGCACGGCTCGCCTATGATGCTCAAATTCGTACGCGCTCGCGCGCTGTGCGAGAGCAGCGGTCGAGCCGTCGACCGTGCTCAAAGGCGCCTCGAAGTACGTGCCTCGCGTAACTCGGAAGTGTATCCGAGCGTGCCGCGGGCAGAACGACAAAACCTAACTTGTGTGGCGATGTGGGCGAGGCGCGTACAAATTTGATAAAGTTGAAGAGCCGTTTCACCAACGGGGCAATTTCTTCTTCTTTTTGTTAATAATTCGGTGAAGTATGATAAACGCAGCCGCGGCTGTCATCGTGTCCGACGCCATTTTGAAATACGAACACGCCGCCTCACCCGCGCATGTTTACGTGCAAAATTTTGGCTTGCGAGCAGCTAGCTGTGCGCGGCGAGCATGCCTCAGGCTGAGCCGCTCAGATTCGTACCCAGCTTTCTGTTGAATGCTTACGCACGGAAAAAGTTGATAAGATTACAAAGAAACGAAGAGACTTTTTGCCCTGATTGTGCAAAATGTAGTTACAGATAAAAAAAGTATTTTTAAAGTTGTTGGTATTGCTTTAGATCTGCCTACCCTACTCTGGGAATGAAGGCGTGATGTTATGTATGTATGTGAATTATAGACTCAAAAGCAACAGATTTTGAAAAAAAAAAATCGATGTACTTTTTAAAATGTAACCTTGAAAATGTAAATGTCTATGGGTCACATCACATCACAGGTCCCGCTTACCATCAGCCCCCTATTTCACCATCTTGACAATGACAGGTGACAGGTGACAGTTCAGTGTATATGAAACCTAGTGATCTATTAGCGTGTTAACTTTGCAATGTATACCGAATTGTCACCTGTCACGTGTCATTGTCACGATGGTGAAATAGGTGGCAGGTGGCATGTGCGCTCGTTTGCCTTCTCAATTACTTAAAAAAAAAACAGCAGCGTTTGCATCTTATAGCTAGGTCTACTGAAGCGATGTGGAAATCTGGAGTCAGTTGATCGTTTTTCAAACATTTATTTATTTCATAAGTTTCTATCAGTAAATTTATTTTTGGGACCACCATTTGTTGCTGACCGTATTTTTGCTAAGGTATTATCCACTTATCAAAACCAGACTACTGAGTCCCAACACGGTGGATCTACGTTAAGTATAGCGAACCTGTCGCCAACTTCCGATAGATTAGACACTATAATATTGCATTGTCATCTAGTTTACATAATTATCGTCACCATTTTGAAAAACCTCGCATCTCATATTTCGTGATGCACGATTTTAAACTTATTTCTCTTCTAGTTTCATTTTAAAATCGTACATGGTGAAATATATGACATCCTAGGTTTTTTCAAAGTAGTGACGATATGTGGTAGACCTGCTAACATAAAAGGCAGTATCTCAGATAAAATTTCTGTAGCAAATGTAACCTTATTACTAACAGTAAAGGATTGAATCTGCTTTAGACATTATATCTGAGATACTGCTTTTTTGCTTAGGAGGGCAGTATCGGGAACTGGTACAAAATTGAATTGCAACATTTGAAGCCGATAACTGTAGGACCATGCAAAATGTAGGGTTCCGAAGCCGTTAAGTACTTCCAACATAAAAATCAACAATTAATAACTTATTTTCTATTTAAAGTCATTTGGTGTCTTAGATGATTTTAGTAGGTATAAACACTTTAATCGCCTGTATCTCAAGAACCAATGATGTCTACCTAGTCGTGATAGTTTTCCTTTGAAATTCGTTATATGCTCTTTCATTAAAGGTTTTTTTTCTGATCTTTAGTATTTGTAATTTTGTCTGTGGGGGACACTTGAGTCTAACAAAAATTCGCGCTTTAAAGCTTAATATTTGTTAAACGGATTACGGAAACGGAGACCTATCCACCGACGCCCCACACTATAGGGTGACGAGAAAAAAAAAATATCCCCACGTTACATGAAGAGGACGAACCCTATTTTTTTTTATATTTTAATGTACCACTGTTGTCGTGACTAATATGCATATTCATGCCAAATTACACCTTTCTAGTGCTAAGATTCTCTGCGCTAGGCTGTCGTTGACGCACATGGTGAAACTATAAGGGTTCCTAGTTTGACTACGGAACCCTAGAAAGCTTGTAAAAATTACGTTATAATAACTCTGGGCAAATATTCCGAGCGAAGAGTGTCTTCGAAGCAGTCGATCGGCTTCACGCACTGCCCTTCGCTCTCCACGAATCTGAAACGAAACGGATAACACTGAGTAACCTCGTATGACCCAGGTGTGCCATAGGAAGCTCATGATCAACGCAATTTAGTTTTAACTATATTCTATTGTGTATAAAGTTTCAGTCCTGTCTAAAATAGAATCATGTCCTATGGTAAAATTGTTTAGGGTTTCGTACCCAAACTTTAGATTATTACTGAGACTCCGCTGTCTGCTAGGCAGTTGACATTTTCACAGATGATGTTTTTCTGTTGCCGCTATATCAAAAAATACTAAAAACAGAATAAAATAAAAAAAAACGGGGGGGCTCCCATACAACAAACTTGTTTTTTTTTTGCCGGTTTTTTCTCGTTATTAATAACGGTAACGGGTAGATGCTTGAAATATTTAGTTGTACATATATTCACTTTAAACTTATGATTGATGAAAACGTGTTTTTTTTTGCTGCTTCTTCCTCGATCTTAATACAGACACCGTGGTTGCAGACAGACACCGGGATAAGTAGACTAAAAAAAACCGTTATAATTATATCGTCTGATGTATAAATAATGGTACGGAACCCTTCGAGCGCGAGTCCGACTCGCATTTGTCCGGATTTCCAATATGATAGAGGTCAAAATAAATATGTTCATTTGTATTTACGTACACTTCGGAATATGACCAATCAAAACAAACAAACAAACAAAACATTTATTGATCACAAAAGTATGAATTTGCTTACAAGATTACCTGTGATTCCCACACTAGGCAAGGCCTGTATCGTGGGATTCAATATCATTAAGAATTACCAGAGTAGTGCGGCTTGAGATTTAAGTTAAAATGTACATTAGATCTAATGTTTCGATACACAATAAACGAGTAGTCTATTCAAAAATAAAGTAGGATCTGAAATAGTAATTTTGCAGTACGGTATGTGTGTGTGAGTGTGTTTGTTTGTGTGTGTGTGTGTGTGTGTGTGTGTGTGTGTGTGTGCGTGTGCGTGTGTGTGCGCGTGTGCGTGTTTGTATGTCCGAGCATTGTGAAAAGGAAAGAAATGTAGCCCTCCGAGTGGTTAAGCTCTTGGGATCAGACGACGGGGTTCACACTACATTCACTTCAACACATTTAGGATTTCCTCAGATTTATCATAATTCCAGGATAGCAGAAGACTCTGAATGCGTGTTTTTGCCTCCGTAGCCTGAGAGTGCCTTATGTCACAAATTTTAACCATTTTATTATAAATGTGCGGGAATAGAAATGTAGAAAACCGTTTGGCAAAAGCCGTGTTAACACAAGGTTTAGCAGTTTTGTATACTCTTCTTAGAGTCATGTTACGATGCTCAGTCAGTTTTCTAGTTTTAATATGCACAAACATTGTCACCCGCATTATAAATAATCTTCGGACACTCAAAACTTGAGCTTCTCTGAAAAGTTCAGAAGTAGGATACCGACGTGGTTTTCGCAAATAAACTTTTAAGACCGCCCTTTGTGCTCTCTCTAAGACGATCACGTGTGATTTAGCGGAACCACCCCACACAAGTATGCAATAGCTCAAAATAGACTGACAGAGCGCCAAGTATACCAGTTTAAGCAGTTGGCCATCGGTAGCCTCCCTTAACAGCTTTATGGTGTAAATTAGTTTACGAACCCTGCCGGCAGTCATCAAGATATGATTTTTAAAGTTGAGATTCTCGTCGATCTTAACGCCCAGGTATTTTATGGTGGAGACACTACTAATACAGTCACAGGAGCAGACTGAGCTTGGGATGTCCAGCGGTATCGAACACATCTCGCTATGGACTTTAATACTTGTCATGGAGAGAGGGGGACGGGATGCAGCAGTTTTATGGAATCCTAGAAATTTTGTTTTATCTGCATTGAAAGTCAAAAGGTTTTTATTTAACCATGTAGATAGACATTGAAGCCCCGACACAGCCACATCATAAGCATGTTGCCAAGAGTCACCATGAAATACTACAGCTGTGTCATCGGCGTAGCACAAGATTTCTCCATCCAGAAGATCCAGGGATACAATATCGTTAACATATGCAAGGAATAACGTTGGGCCCAGTATACTCCCTTGAGGAACGCCAAAAGATACTGATTGAGCGGCGCTAACTACATTTCCTATTTTGACACGTTGACTTCTGCCCGTCAGGTAGCTAGAGAACCAGCCCAAAGATGTTCCGCGTATGCCAAATGCTTCCAATTTCTTTAGCAGGATGGGAATCGAAACCGTATCAAAGGCCTTCGCTAGGTCCAGGAAGACCCCGATACAGCTTCTGCCTTTGTCAAGATGTGATACAACAGTGTCCGTAAGAAGTTTCACCGCATCTTCCACAGACTTCCCCTGGCGAAAGCCGAATTGGCGATCAGACAGGAGTCGATTTTTCTCCAAGAATTGGACAAGTCGCTTATTGACTACACGTTCGAGTAGTTTGGAATAAGCTCCAAAGAGAGAGATGGGACGATAGTTACTAGGCTCATCAGAAGCACCGGCTTTATGAATTGGAACTATAGCAGCCGTTTTCCAGTCCGACGGAAAAGAACCCGACGACAAACTTAGGTTAAATATTGCTGCAAGCGGCTCCGATATGACAGTGCCAATAGCCTTCAGGAGAGAGTTACTAACCCCATCATGACCAGGAGCACTGTTCGAGTCCAGCTTTTTGATGAGGCTTAAGATCTCCCCAGCATCTGTCGGTTCAAACCAAAAAGATCCCGAAGAAGTGTTACTATTTGCAACAGCTATTTTCGAGGCCAGATTCTCTTGGCTATCATTTAACTTGGTCAAAATTGCACCTGCAAGATTGGATCCAACCGTCGAGAAATAGCTGTTACAATGATCGAGTGATTCTACAGCAGTGGACCTAATGCTTAATAGATCTTCAGCTGATTTGACAGTAGCAGATCTGTGAGTGATACGTTTAATAGAGTTCCAGAGCTTTTTGGGCGCGGCCATATTTTGTGTAAGTTCCTTACTGTCATGTTCAGACTTGAGGTTCCTGAGGAGTGTTATATAGAAATTCCTGTAACGAGTATAGACAAGTTTTTTGGTCTCATTTAAAGGATCTTTTCGCGATTCCAAATGCAGTTTGTCTCTATGTCTAGAGCATCTTAATAACCCGGGAGTTATCCAGGGCTTAAGAACATGCTTAGATCTGCTAACCTTTATGATTTTGGAATTTTTAGATACAGCCGTTAAAACTCTCGTGGAAAACATGTCCACGGCTTCGTCGAGGTTGCAGCTACGTAAGATGGGGGTCCAGTCAAAAGATTCCAAATCTGCCATTACTGAAACGTAATCAATTTTGGCCTTAGTGCGACTTTGCTTCACCTGTTTTTGCATTTTAGGCGAAATTCCAACCATAGTGATATTGTGATCCGTTAGGTCAGAGGAACAGACAACAGACTCTGCCAGAAAAAGCCCCGATACGAAAATATGGTCGAGGCAAGTTTTGAGGTGTGTAGCAGTGTCAATACAAGAAATAAGGCCGTGTTCCGCCAGAGTACACAGGTACTCTGATGTCTGAGTACTAGTATTCGCCGTATCCAGTATGTCCATATTTAAATCTCCGGTGAACACAAGGCATGTGCCCAAGGCGGAGGCGGTAGATTTTAGAGCCGAATCAAGGGACGTAATGAAAGCCTCAGCATTATGGAAGCTAGGGGACCTGTACACTCCTACAACTTTGAAGCGATTTGGAACTTCCACAAGAACACAATTAGCATCATCTACCTCCAACTCTGAAAAAATTGGTGACCATTTATTGTTTACATATACAACTACTCCGCCTGATCTGTTTATAAACTTTTTCGAGTTGAAAGATTTATAACCCTGAATCTGGTTGATAGTGGAATTCTCATTAATCCAGCATTCCGGAAGCACAATCACGTCAAACTCAACACTGATTCGTTTATGTACAACAAGAAAGCTATCAAAGTTCTTCTGAATACTTCTTATATTGAGGCTCAAGACTTTCAATGTGTATTTAGAAATAACCTCGGAACATCTTTCAGGGTGTAAAATGGTATGGCATTTAATCCTATAAGAATTATCTACGTCATTTAATAAGTTTAGGGTAGCCATGGGTACAAAGTTGGTAGATATGATGTTATTACGCAATGTGCGAGGGAAAATGCCATACAAGCAATAGCAGTAAAAGATCCCAGTTGAGCCAAAAGGGCCCTCTCACTTTTCACACGTAGTGCTCGGTATGTGTTATAATTGGTTATGTAGAGTGTACTTGCTGAAAGGTGGGTATGTGTCCTACGAAACAAAGACCATAATAGCAGAATTACTAGAAAAAAGGAGGTGCATACACTAAGAAACATAGATCGGAGGACGAGAAGAGTCAACAGAAAGCTCAACAGGCACGTCCCTGTCAGACGGTGTTGACTGGGACAGCCTGCTGAGGTCCCCTTCGCAGTGGATGCGTATTGCGGGGCTCCCCTGAGATGAGTCGAACTTCCTGACAAAGATTGCTCCGTTATGGGTCCAGCTATGTTTGTACTTAAAAGTGTTTGCGAATATTCTGGTGCTACGAAATAAACGACGGTTTGCGCTTGTAAGGCGCTCATTTACGTACACAGTCCTAGCAGACCCATCTCCAACTATGTCGTTGTTCTTGAGATTACGACGAACCTTAAATTGCTTCAGGAATTCATCTCGTTTGACACGTCGGGTAAACGACACTACCAGAGGGCGCAGCAACAACTTGTTGCTATCGTTTAGGTCGCTGACGTCACCGCGTTTAGGGCCAACTCTGGATACATAAACCAAGTCCGTTTCCTGCAAGTTAACACCAAGCTTTGACGCCGTCGTCATTACCAAATGATAGGGATTCTCATTTGGCTTTTCCTCGAGGCCAGTAACTTCCACCTCGTTCCTGAGGAACGTCTGGGCTTGATTACTTATCTGATTTTCCAAATTAGAAACTGCGGCTTTCAGCAAAATATTTTCAGCTTGCAGAGCTTCAAGTGATTTTATTCTCGAGTCGTAATTAGAAATCTTTTCGCTAATGGTATCAAGACGTGTCTTCAGAGAATCCCACATTTCGGATGCACTTTGTCGCAGTAAATTAATTTCTGAAGACAGAGATTGCAGCTCTTCGGCGGGGCTCGCATGACCAGACGCGGCTTGGTTGGCAGGGCCAGCGACTACAGCAGACGTAGCGGAAGCGGCGGTGTCACTTGCAGTCTTGACGGCGCGCGGTGGTGGAGGAGCGGCAAGAGGGCCAGCAGTGCTTGGACCTGAACGTTGCTTACTTTTGTTCCTAACGGTTACATTATCTACTGTACAACGGACAGGAGTCTGCGAGTTGTCTCCTCCCTTTCTAGTTATCGCGACGCAGTCCGGACAGATCCATATTTTAACTTCGTCTGATGAGAGGTGTTCAGCTTGTGCACAGGCAGCATGAAATGCCTTTTTACACGACTTGGAGCAACAGCTTATCCCCTCTTTCTTCTGTTGAATCTTCTGCAGACATCCAGCGCAATCCATTTTACAATAACAATTTACCCAGCGATAAATTTGCGATAGTCAAGCGACAGCCGCCGTCGGCTACAGTTTCGTGGTACGGGGGCTATTCAAAGCGGGCGAGCGGCCTTATCTCTTAGACTGGTTAAGGTGATTAGCGTCTAAAGAGCAAGTGTTAATAACACATGAATTTATGAATCACTTCATATTAAAAAAGCACTTGTGGGATACAACTATGTCAAAAACTAACACTTTACTTTTATCGCTTACTTCAATAGCTACACAGTTATATATATTTTGCACAAAATAGAACTTGGTAAGTAATTAAAAGTATTAAAAGTTACGGAGCGGTTGTAAATTACGTGTTTTTGCGTGTAGCCGCGCGGGTAGGATGCCATAGAATCGTAAATACGTCCTACCTGAAATTTACCGAAACATAACAACGTCACTTTAAATCTGCATACATTTATTAATAATAGACTACACTTCCCGTGTGGTTGCCGGGTTAGAATAGTGCCACTCCATGTCTTCCCGTGGATGTCGTAAGAGGCGACCAAGGGAATAAGGGCGTGTAGTGTTAGGCGATGGGCTTGCAACCTGTCACCAATACACTGGTAAAAATCTTAGCCTGGGCTGGAATTCTACAAGGTAATAACAATATCGTTTTTGACCTGTTTCCGTATTGTCAACGTTTTGATAACTCTTATGTCATTTACAGTCAAGTTCAAAAGTATGTATACACTTTAGTACCTTGTCACTTTAATCGCTTGGATAATTTCATATGGCAGTTTAAACATGACGTTAAATAGACAAGGTACTAAAGTGTATACATACTTTTGAACTTGACTGTACAATAATGGCGACTGTGACATAAACGATTCTTAAACGTGTCAAACACGATATCGTTTTAACGCACCTGAATAGAGGCCCAGAATGTGCAAAATGTGGTTGCAGTAATTATTAACAAGTCTTCTTAGAGTTGTTGGTATTTCTATAAGGCGTGATGTTATATGTGTGTGTGTGTGTGTGTGTGTGTGTGTGTGTGTGTGTGTGTGTGCATGCGTGCGAGCGTGCGTGCGTGCGTGCGTGCGTGCGTGCGCGCGTGCGTGCGTGCGTGCGTGCGTGTGTGTGTGTGTGTGTGTGCGCGTGTACTTATTAACATTCTACTAAGGTGCTAATATTGACTCAGTTTTGCAACTAACTGTATATCGGAAGTCGATAGACGAGAAGTCCCTATGACAGCTCAAAAGTGCTACGAAAATTCCGGGCTCTGGTAATATCACTGCATAATTATGTCGAAAATAAATTTAGCTGTAAGTAGTTTAAGTATAATCACATTTTGACTGAATCTCTTATACTATTATTCTGGATCCAACTTCAGAATGATTATTTCAAGTGGACGTTTTGCCTTTTAATTTGACATACATTACCATACCTGGGATATCTCGGGGCATCTATACGAAAGTGATGTAGCAAAATGTTTTATCGACAAAGAATATATCGATGTTACTGCCAGAATCTAAATGTTATGCGACATAAATGAATATTACTTATTTTCTCCTCATTTTGAAATAAAAAAAAGAAACTAATTAAAACGTTCCCTATTTATATGTTTATTTTAAAATAGTTTTCATGATATACTTTCAATATTTTTTTCCATATTCGATGGTATTAATGATTGCCGTCTAGATGAAAATATCCACTTTAAACTGCTAAACGTTCTTTCAACAACCACAGTGGTCAACGGGGCATTCTTTAAATATTTATAATGATTCAAAGCCAATTTCTCATTTATGTTGGTTATTGAAATTTCCTCACCTTTTCTAAGACTGTTACTTTTTTCATGGTGTCATACATAACCAGTATTTAATTACATCGACATCTTTTTTATCGATATCAAATCCCTAGAACTTGCCCCGAGTTATCCCAGGTATGTACATGACATGACAGTCAAACTTGTCATCCTTATTTTTGTGATGGGGTTATGAAAAGGTTACCCCCTTAAACAGTAGCACCCAGGCACGTAGATGGTCAGGCAGTGTCGCGATTTGAGCGTTATTTTGGTGGGGTTAGCACGGATCCTGTGCTTCATCAGAGCTAGCTTCAGGAAGTGCAGGAGTTTCTGCACGTCGATCATGCCCTGGCGCAGCTCCGAGCGTACCAGGAACCGCTGCAGGATCAGCTGGAATGAGGAGTCCATAAAAAAGATAGAAAAAAACATTTTAAGAGAGACCCATAATAACTTTTAAGGGAGCGACCACACCTACGCGTAAAATACGGTGACGTTGCGTAAAGAAGATAATTGGTCTAAATACGTGGTGTCAGTTTTGACGGACCGTAATTTACGCACCGTTAAGCTCCGGTGTGGTCGCTCCCTTATTAGGTTACTCAATACTCAATCATTTATTGCAATCATAACGTAACGGTTAGAACGTAATGGCGATCTCATCTTACAAAGGTTTTATCTGTTAAACGGTCCAACCGATTATCATAAAACTTAGCTAAAACGACCCCTATTGACCTAGCTTTCTTTTAAAAAAAGCCGGTCAAGAGTTTACCAATTGCAAATAAGTTTGCAATCGCAAAAACATTACAGCAACGTAAATTAATTAATTTTAAACATGGCGGCCTCTTTTGGGGGGTAAATTTGAAACGAAAATTAACATTCCGCAAACTATGTCGTGTGCCTAACATTACAAATGAAAAGGATAAAAAAAAGTATTTCTATTTATGATTTTTCAGATAGATGAAACAAATGCAAAACTAAACTTCAATAGTCCTTTTCGTCGTTATAATAATGTTACGTACCTACGTGGGGTAACTGATAGAAATGCACGAACGCACCGATAATTAAGAGCTTGACTTTATCCCCCAAGTAAGGAATAAATCACGCCGCCGCACGCCTCAGCTTTTATACTCCCAATCCCCGAATGTTCCAGAATGCCTTCTCGAATGACCGATGAACCTTGACCCGCCCGCCGGGGACGTTCTAGATAGGTCGATAATGGAAGGTTCTACTCTTTGCGGCCTTGTATCACAATAGCGACGGCCTTGAACTCGATTGAACCCGTTAACAATAGGGACGTCCTTGACTCGGCGCCTCGATTCTAATCTACCTACCTACCTAACCATAGCTACTCGTAACAATAATTCCAAAAACAAATATCCTACCGATGTCAGGTCCTCTGTAAACTTGACTTTCCCATACACATACGTATTAAGTAATTTAGTGAAATAACTTATAAATTCTGCTTCAAAATCCCTACTTTTCCTCGAGCAAATCCGCCGTTTCACCGTTATGCGCGCGATGCCACATATATCACTGAACTTCCCCAGTTTCGTTTGCACTTCTTGCAACGCCATTTTGTTTTCTAGAATTCTGTCGCATACTGAATATAGGTGGTTCGCCCTGGAATCTCCCGTCCTGTTCACTTTTTTCGTGATGATATCTGACATTTTATAGTTTTCCTCTTCTCTGTCTGGGGTTATAATGCTTTCGACATCCATTACTTTTAAGCTGTAACATTACAAATACATTGAAATAAACCAACTATTAAATAGATCATAACTTGTTGTATAAATAGATAAAGACGGTTTCTTTTTGAGAACTGCCCCTTATTTCACCATCTTGACAATGGCAGGTGACAGGTGACATTTTAGTGTACATGGCGTAGCATGAATCCCATGTGTGTGCGTGTGTACGTGTGTGTGCGTGCGTGCTTGCGTGCGTGCGTGCGTGCATGCGTGCGTGCGTGCGTGCGTGTGTAAATTAAATTTGTAAGTAGTAATTATTTGTGGCATAACCATAATTGACTTTGCGCATAAACTGTTATCGCAGAATCTACATTCGCATAGTTTAATTTGAATCGTGTTTACCCATAAATATAATGTGCATAAAACTGTTCGGCCGAATACTTTCGTTGCAGAAATATGTTTTGTCATAACATTTGTTGTTGCAGATAATTTTTGATACTATAAGTCGACGGGTCCCCGCTTCGCGGGGCCCCTATTTCTGGGCGGTTTGCCCTTCGGGCGTATGTAAATAACTGATGAACCTAACCTAGCTCTTTTTTTCAAATCTGGTAGCAGTTAAGTTTGTAAGTATGCCAAGTTAGTTTCGGATAATCGATAATATGCCAAATAAAATTATGCTAAAAATAATCGGTCATACTAATAGTATGCGAACTTAATTTCGGACTTCTGCCACATTACCATTCGGCGGAAACCGATTATGCCAAGTCTGTTGTGCTAAAGCAGTTTCGGACAATATTTTTTATGCCAGATAGAGGGAACTCATGTTGAAGATATTCAGACGGTAGTTACGTTTCGACGGCGTGGATGACGTTGTTGCAATTGACCGGGCAGGAGAAGCCGTTGTACTCGAAGGGCAGGGCGTAGCGATCTTCGCAGTACACCCTGCACTCTGCCGGGGAATATGAGAATGCATAATCCGTAAGAGAATGAAAAATCAGAGGTCGACATTGGTATTCAGATCTGAGGGGGGCGATTTTTGACTTTCGAACGCTCGAAAGCGAACAAAAACGGGGAAATTTAAAACGAGTCGTCCACACCATTCGTTTTCAATTTTATTATTAGAGTTTTGACATCTGTCAAATAAACACAAACCACAGATGTTTCATTTTCAGACAAAATTCAAATACCTATCATACACAAAGAACCTTGGCGGAGTAAACGTTTCATTTAATAGTCATAGTCATAGTCATATATTTTATTGCCTTATGTTGTAGTTACAAACATCTTAAATACTGGTGCATGGATCAACATAAACCCTGTAAGGGCACTGCAACTTATCTGTTTGAAATAAATTTCCTTATTAACTTACAATACTATATTTTAATTAACTTACAATATTTTGAGTTGCTAGCTATAGTTTTCGTAGCAAAAGCTATTGGTAAACAGTATTATAAACACAAACTAATTAGGTCGCATGTTTATTTATATAAAACAACATGAGAAAAAAAACAGGTAAGTTAATTGGTTTCCGGGTTAGAATAGTGCCTCTCCATGTCTTTCCGTGGATGTCGTAAGAGGCGACTAAGGGAATAAAGGCTTGTAGTATTGTTAGGCGAGGGGCTTGCAACCTGTCACTAATACACTAGTAAACATCTCAGCCTACTTGTGCAAGATGTGGTTACAGAATTGTTAACATGTCTTTTTAGAGTTGTTGGTATTTCTGTAGCTCTGCCTACCCCGCTCTGGGAGTGGGGGCGTGATGTTATATATCGTCGTCTTACTTACTCAAACTCGTATCTGCTTATTCTTTTTGCGGTTGGTAATTTCATTTACATTCAGTAATACTTTGAAGCAATAAGTTTACCAACAGCAAAAAAAATATACAGATACGAGTTTGAGTAAGTAAGGCGACGATATGTATGTATGTATATTTTATTTAACTGTCGCCTTTGTGCGGACAACGGAACACGTGAATATATTAAGTTAATCACTAGCTTTCGAGTGATGTTTTTCTAACCGGATAAAGAGTTCATGCGAAAATAATCGAGACATTTTCATGGGCTGATATTATTAATTCCATCACCCGATTTTAATTTCGACCACTCGAAAGTCATAATCATTAAACGCCCCCCTGTGCTAGAATACTAAAACGATATGGCTATTGACGTGTTTCCGTATTGGCAACGTTTCGATAACTCTTATTTACATGACTGTAATGGCGGCCGAGTTAAATACATACTAAATAAAACACGTCAAACGTAATGTTGGTTTTTTTTCGTTTTTTGGCTCGATATTAATAACGGCAACAGGTAGACGCTTGAAATATTCACAGAATATTTAGTGTATATTCACTTCGAAAATAAATAATTGAACTAAAATAAAATAAATATTTAACGGGACTCGCATGCAAGAAACGCGATTTTTTTTGTCGGTTTTTGCTGGATATTAGTAACGGCATTGCCCGTGTGGTTGCCGGGTTAGAATAGTGCCACTCCATGTCTTCCCGTGGATGTCGTAAGAGGCGACTAAGGGAATGAGAATGGCTTGCAACCTGTCACTAATACACTGGTAAACATGTTAGCCTGTTTGTGCAAAATGTGGTTACAGAATTGCCAACAACTCTTGTTGTAGTTGTTGGTATTTCTGCAGCTCTGCCTACCCCACTCTGGGAATGAAGGCGTGATGTTATGTATGTATGTAGTAACGGCAAAATGTTGACTAATAATGTCTAATGTAATGATGTATAGATAACGGACGGAACTCTTCGTGTGCGAGTCTGACTGGCACATGGCCGGTTTTAATAGTTTCACATTCAAGTTCTGAGGGCTTATTGTCTAACGCACTCGCAATCACGATCGTTTTCATTTTGAAAATCGAACGCTCGTCTGCATACAATATGAAAACAATTGCTCCACTTTGAAGCCGGTTGCGATTGATAATAATAATAATAATAATAATATTTTATAATTGCCAAGAAGTTTAAATACAAATACAGAAACAAATTTACATCAAAACAGGATAGAATAAAAAGTAAAGTAAAAAAAGAATAACTTATATCTAGGCAATGGGTGCCGCTCTCAGCATGTGCTGGGGCTCGGAAGCCCAGCGCTGATTTTCAGATCGGCCCCTGAGTGGAGTGGTCGCTTCGCATGCTAACAACATGCATGCGTAAAAAAGAAAAGAACTTAAATAATAATAGTAAGGTTACAATATTATGGGCTTGTGTGTCCGTGTGTGTATGAGTGTGTATTTTATTGATGTTTAATAAACTTAAATACATAAAAATACGAGTATAAATATATATAAGAAAAATATATAAAAGTAAATTATTTATTCAAAATGCCTATAGCTCGGCTATTATGCAGATGGGGATTTTATTGTATTTGACACGCGATGATATGTTTACGTAACAATTCCTTGAAGCGAAATAGTGCCATAGGTTCCCTGAGCGGTGGCGGCAGGTCGTTCCAAATTTTAGCTGCTGCGAATTGAAAGCCCCCTCTGAATAACGCCGTGCTGTGCTTGGGAATAACAAGTCCTGTTTGTCTATTTTTTCTCAGTGATCTTTTGTGAGTTTCTTTAGTCCATTTCAGTTTGTCGAATAAATAATAATAAATAATTGCGAGTGCGTTAGACAATAGCCCCTCTGGTTGGAATAATGTATCCTGCGGTTCTACTAAGCCTAATACAAAACAGTGATGTCTTTAACTTTACCTGCATAGCAGTAAATGTATGTTGTCACAAGAAGCAATATTAGCATTTTTGCATAACCATTGATTTTTGTCGCTCCATTATCTCCGAACTAAAGTTAAAGAACCTTTGGCATTGAAATTGCTTTTACGAATAATTACGTACGGTTAATTAAACGAATGGCTGTTTAATTAGCGGCTCTATGTGGTTACAAACGAGTTATGGCATAATTACGGATATTACAGTAATCCAGTGTGTCTTTCCATATACTCTCGCAGTCAAATAATACGGGTCAGAGTGCGTTTTTCATACTAAAGAGGCTATTGCGCAGCCTTGGTTCCTCGCCAGGGGATGCTTTTAGTGACATCTGATGATAGATACCCCGAGCATCGATACAGGGCTTCCAGAGTGCCTAGGATGCCCAACTGATTGAATCTGCGGTTAACGCTGAAATTGTGCATGTTCAGAAAAACATCTATAATGCCAATAAAATTAAAGGAAATCCAAATGCTGACCTAAACTCCCTCGCTTTGGTGTTAACTGATTGTGCAATAGAACTTTTGACCTGCTCTATTGAACCTCGGAGTTTCCACCATTAAACCTCACTCAAAACAACCCCTGGCCAGAAACCAAGGCTTCGAAATAGCCTCGTGTGTATGCAAAATGCACTTTGACCCATATTATGTGTCCATGAGTGTTTCAACAAACATACATACATACATAACATCACGCCTTCATTTCCCAGAGTGGGGTAGGCAAAGCTACAGAAATACCGACAACGCTAAAAAGACTTGTTTATAATTCTGTAACCACATTTTGCACAATCAGGGCCTCTATTCAGGTGCGTTAAAACGATATCGTGTTTGACACGTTTAAGAATCGTTTATGTCACAGTCGCCATTATTGTAAATGACATAAGAGTTATCAAAACGTTGACAATACGGCAACAGGTCAAAAACGATATCGTTATAACGCAGTTGAATAGAGGCTCTGGCCAAGAAGTTTACTAGTGTATTAGTGACAGGTTGCAAGCCCATCGCCTAACAGTACTACAAGCAAATTCCCAAGTCGCCTCTAACAACAAACATTAGAAATATTATGGGTTAATATACTTCTAAATGGATATACACGTAATGCACTTTTGGTATGAGAACATTATATGACATTAAATATTTACTAGCCCGTGTGGTTGCCGGGTTAGAATAGTGCCACTCCATGTCTTCCCGTGGATGTCGTAAGAAGCGACTAAGGGAATAAGGGCTTGTAGTACTGTTAGGCGATGGGCTTGCAACCTGTCACTAATAACTGGTAAATAAACATCTAAGCCTACTTCTGCAAAATGTGGTTAAAGAAAGATCAACAAGTCTTTTTAGATTTGTTGGTGTTTCTGTAGCTCTGCCTACCCCACTCTGGGAATTAAGGCGTGTTATGTATGTATGTATGTTAACTGTAGTAAGTATTAGCAATAAATAGTATAACTATGTTTTAAGTTTTTAGTTTTTATCTTTGTCAGTCTTCTTTTCTGTTCTCCCAATCTTTTTCTGTCTACACGTGGATATTAAACGCAAGAAGAAATGCATTGTCAATAGAATATAAAGAAAAACCGGGCAAGAGCATGTCGGACCATGCTCAGCATAGAGTTCCGATGCCGTTAAGTACTACAAACATAAAAATCAACGAGTAATAACTAATTTTCTATTTAAAGTAAATTGGTACCTTCTTAGATGATTTTAGTAGGTATAAACACTTTAATCGCCTGTATCTCAAGAACCAATGATGTCTACTTAGTTGTGATAGTTTTCCTTTAAAATTCCTTATATGCTCTTTCAGTTAAGTTTTTTTTTCAGATTTTTAGTATTTGTTGTTTTGGCTGTGGGGGGGACACTTGAGTCTAACAAAAATTAGCGCTTTAAAGCTTAATATTTCATAAGCGGGTTACTTAATCGAATAATTGTTTGTGCAAACTCTTATTATTTTTGAAAGACCTATCCAACGACACCCCACACTATAGGGTAGACGAGAATCAAAAATTCATCAGCACGTTACGAGTAGGGGAGGAACTTTAAAAAAAATAAAAATATGTACCACTTTGTTGGCGTGACTAATATGCATATTCATGCCAAATTACAGCTTTCTGGTAGGTACTAAGAATCTCTGCGCTAGGCTGCGGACGGACGGACGGACGGACATGGCGAAACTATAAGGGTTCCTAGTTTATTACAATTAACATAAAACTTAGTATAATATTTATTTCCAGAGTATATCCATATTAAGATCTACAAATGACATTAATAACATAATAGCTCACCCTTTCCGAGCTCTGTTGAGGACACTGTAATAATTATTATTGACTTATTGACCTAAGTATCCTTTTTCCCCAGGTTCGAAGCCGTTCAAGTGCTCGTTCTGCGCGTACGCATGCCGCGACTCGTCGTCACTGCGCAAGCACCACGCGATACACATGGGCACAGAGAAATACTACCAGTGCACTATGTGCAACACCAAGTCAGTGAAAAACTTCATACTTTCTTAACTCTAGAACGACCAAACTTACTGTTGTATATGATTACATTTGACGACACGTACACAATATAAGAACAGTAATTTCAAAATCTCGCTGTCATTACATGAGAGTGTTGTTGTGTGAGTGACCTCAACTCTCGTGGGACCACCTATACTATAGTGTCTATCGTGCACTTTCTAGTGGTATTTCCTCGTCTCTCACCTAGAAACTGCCCAATGGTATCCTATCACAAACACTAAAAACGTCTGCCAGCTGTTTCATTTGCCATAATTTTCATTTTATTCTGAAAACAATAACCTTTCAATTTTTTTAATGAGATATACTTACAGAACGTGTAGGTTAGGTTAGGTTTATTTTATAACAATTCAGGAAAGTTAAACGGTTTCAGAGAAAAAAGACTGAAAATGAAAATATTTGCAAATGAAACAGCTGGCAAAAGTTTTTAGTGTTTCAGATAGGTAACCCTGCCCGATAGATAACATCTAGTCTTGTTATCTCACTGTTATCTATTGACCAGAGCCCGGAATTTTCGTAGCACTTTTGAGCTTTCATAGGGACTTCTCGTTTATCGACTTCCGATATACATGTTTATATCGATAAATACAGTTTTTTTTTAAATATGATTACGAGTAGAAGTAAACAACATGCAGTCTTATCGCGAATGAGCGATCTCTTCGAGACAAGATAAAATTGTGACTATCTATTTCTTTTATAGATAAACTAATTATGAAACACTTGTTAGCACTAAAACTGACTTTGAACATGAAATTGATAAATGTTAAAACACTGAACTGAACTGTTTAAATGTAGAATTGTTAACTATTAACTTTTCATTGCAAATCTCTATTTAACATTTTCAGCCACTCAAAAGTTATATAAAAGAGATCGCTCTTTGGCGATAAGACCGCCTGTTGTTTACCTTTACTTTTAATCTTCATTGATATGTTAATGTATCGATAAAATTATTTATATCAGAAGTCGATAAACGAGAAGTCCCTATGTCACATAAAACATGCCACGAAAATTCCGGGTTCTGCTATTGACGCACGCGCGCTACGATTGCGTCGATGCGCGTCGCTCGATACTGAAAGCTGGGTACGAATTTGAGCGGTTCAGCCCGAGGCACGCTCGCCCCGCGCGGCAAGCTGCTCGCGAGCCAAATTGTTGCACATAAACATGCGCGGGTGAAGCATCGTGCTCGCCGCGAGCCGACATTTCAAAATGGCGTCGGACACGATGACAGCCGCGGCTGCGTTTATAATAATTCACAGAATTATTCACAAAAAGATGAAGAAATCGCCTCGGTGGTGGTACGGCTCAGCAACTTTATCAAATTTTTACGCGCCTCGCCCACAGACAAGTTAGAACTTGTCGTTCTGCCCGCGGCACGCTCCGAGTCACGTCCAAATTACGCGAGGCACGCAACTATTTACTTATTTACGCATACTTTTGTATTTTATTGATTTTGAAGTGTAGTATAAAGCAGTATATATCACTCGAGGGTAAGTACAGAACGGGTAGCACAAGTTGTATTTTCTCGCTTGTCGCTCAGTGCGTCTCTATCGTTACAGACTAGAAAGAAAGGGAGATCCGAGCGACAAACAAGTCGCGGACAACTTGTGCTAGCCCACCAGATTACTAAACTCGTGTGGTTTACGCAAATGCACACTCGATTAGTAATCCGTGTCTTACTCCGCTTGGTGAATAAACTACTATAGCCAAATTACCTTTTCTGACTCTAAACCGGCTCACTAGGTCCCAAGATACAGGCTCCAGCCCATTTAGGGTCCATGGGATATTTTCTTGTACGTTCCTCTGCTTAGTTAATCAATAAACTTGTCTTATCCTATCTTATCTAGCCATAACTGAATAAGATAAGTTCCTACCAGTCTACCATTTCAAATTAGAAAAGCTTTTGTAATCCCTCTTTGTCACATCCATCCATTTGTTTCAGCGTGAAAAGCAAGGCGAACCTCAAACTGCACGTCGCCGAGAAACATTTGGACATCGATGTGAAGAAATTCATCTGCGACGCGTGTGGGAAGCGGTTCAAAATCAAGGCCTCACTCAGCATTCACATTGTAAGTAAACGTTGCATGTTTTTGAACTTAGCAGGTGAGTGATTAAATGTAACAAAAAACCAGGCTGTTAAATAATTATTTAGTCACACTTGCTCGGTACAGTAGTACCACAAATATAAGTTACAACGATGTACCTACGCTGAAAGCATTTTTTTTATAAAGGTGATATCAGACAGTTCATTTTCTTATTTCATTTTGCATCTTTCACTCAAAGTGACACGTCTAAACGCGAAGTGAAAGAAAAGTGCCGAATGAATTCATAGTAGAGTAGTAAATTGATCAACCGATGTTAGATGTTTTCATTCGGCATCATTCATTCCCACTCCGAATCTTCTTGTTCCAGCAACTCGTGCACGAGAAGTCTCGCACCACGAAGTGCGACATCTGCGGCTTTAAGTTGACTAACAGGAGTAACTTGCCGGCGCACATGAGGACGCACGTGGCGCACAGACCGTACGTGTGCGCGGTGGACCTGTGCCGGAGGAGGTTCAAGTGCAGCGTGAGTACACACAGAGATATAAGTTAACCAGCAGGAGCAACTTGCCGGCGCACATGACGCACGTGGCGCACAGACCGTTCGTGTGTGCGGTGGCCTTGTGCCGGAGGAGGTTCAAGTGCAGTTGTAGTACACACAGAGATATAAGTTAACCAGCAGGAGCAACTTGCCGGCGCACATGACGCACGTGGCGCACAGACCGTTCGTGTGTGCGGTGGCCTTGTGCCGGAGGAGGTTCAAGTGCAGCGTGAGTACACATAGAGATATAAGTTGACCAGCAGGAGCAACTTGCCGACGCACATGACGCACGTGGCGCACAGACCGTTCGTGTGCGCGGTGGACCTGTACCGGAGGAGGTTCAAGTGCAGCGTGAGTACACACAGAGATAAGTTAACCAGTAGGAGCAACTTGCCGGCGCACATGACGCACGACGTCGTTTGTGTGTGTGTGTGTGTGTGTGTGTGTGTGTGTGTGTGTGTGTGTGTGTGCAAGAGCTGAACGGATTTTAGTTAAATTTGGAAAAGAGATTGTTTATATCCTGGATTAACATGTAGGCTACTTTTCATCCGGGAAAGTCGAAATGTAAAGCTAGTTTCTCTATATAAGTAAGTTTATCGTTGTCTCTTACCCATAGTACAAGCCTAGAGCTTAGTTTGTGACTAACGTCAGTTTGTGTGATATTTATTTATTTATTAACCGACTTCAAATTAAGGAGGAGGTTCTCAATTCGTCGGGTATTTTTTTAATGTATTTTCCCCGGTTACACAAAGATTCTTGGATATGTTTTTTTTTTCGATTGTGTATACTTTCTATTAGGTGCTATTTCTAGCAAGTCAAGATCTGATGATGGGATCTTGGAGAACTCCTTAAATATTGTAGGAATAAATATACGTGGACGACATAACAGTATTATTTATGATTACTTAAAGGTATGAAATAAAATAAATGTTAAACCTTTTTCGCCGCCATTGACTTAATACAAAAGTCATCCTCACACGTTAATGACAGCTGCTAACCACATCTAATTTAAATCTTACGTCATAAATACTCGGGTCTATTTGTCGCTGTATCTGTGACAACTATAAGCGTCGATGGCGCGGTAGGCACGACAGTACACGACGCTTTTAGGTGTTCTTGGCGTTCAAAGGGTAAAAAAAAGTAAGAATCTACTTCAACAGCAAAAAAAAACTTCTTTTAAAATGATAGACGGCGTCCCACTATATTTTAACCATATAAGCCGAATTCAGTTGGACTGACCTTTTGAAGAAGGTTTAAGTTTTTTTTTTACAATTAATTTTATTAACTTGCAGAGTTCTCTCAGCAAGCACACCCGGATCCACTTCCCTTCGAAGCATAAGCCGTGCAAGGTGTGCGGCAAGCGGTTTGCGCGCGCGCAGCACCTCGAGCGACACGAGCGGACACACCGGCCGAAGGTCAAGCGGGTCGAGTGCGGGCACTGCGGCGTGCGGTGAGCCCACACAACCATTATTAGTATTATTACACATTTTCTGTTTAGCCCAGCGGCTCAGAAAGACGGTAATGTACTAAAGTATGATGAACAACGGTTATCAGCAAAGAGCGGAATTCTTCATAGCAAAAATCAAACTGTCAGAGGGATTGACCTAACTGTTTTATCGACATATCGATAAATATTTGTCACTTAACGAAACAAAGTTAAAGTAATGAAATCAGGCTTTTGGATATACATACAAACAAATTAACGGTGTCCCTAATTAGCTGACCGCCACTGTATTTTAGTATAATAGTAAAGAATAAAACAGAAAATATTTTTTTTAAATTTTTCTATATGAAACTTATCATTAAAAATTAAAAACAAATATTGCTAAGAGTAGGTAACTAATCTTCATTCAAAATAACAAAGTCGAAATCTAAATCTGTACTAAATATGTTATCTTCATCTTCCCTGTAGTAAAAGAAAATAGTCATTATTTTTTCAACATTGTCACCTTTCAAATTACTCCTTTTTTCATTGTAGATCCATTTATAAGATGAAAACGAGCGTTCTACCTCAGTTGAAGTAACAGGAGCATATTTGTCGTACTCGATAACGGTGTTTTGGCTGTAATCACTTTTTTCTATAAAATCAGCATATTTGCGTATCATGTCGTAGTCCGGAATTCTATCTAGTACTTTTACAAGTTTTATTTGCACTGTCTCAGATCCACACCAATTTAGAATACTTTTCACCTGGTCAAGTATTAGAAGAGAGTCTAATAAGAGAAACAGGATGTTTGTAATTTGATTATTGCGTCACGTAAAATGCCATAACTTTATTTTATGTACAACAGATCATTTCTCAAATTATTGTGCTTAAGTAGGTACTCTTTTAGCTTCTCTTATTGCAGTTGACTCTTTTGAATTTAAGTTTGAAATTACTTCTGTAATGCATTCCAAATTTTCTGCATAATATATAGCTGCATTAAGCCATGTGCCCCACCTAGTTATAATAGGTTTTGGAGGCAATGGTACGGATGGACAAATTTGTCTGAATAAGCGTTGGTAAACTATATCTAAGTATACTTTTCTCAGCAATGATTCACCCGGAAGTGATTTTGATGTACAGGAACAACAAATATATTTTTGGAATTTTGTTATAAACTGTGGATTGTTAATCTTTTTCCATGGAATATTGCACGAAACTAAAAATATGATTAAATCTATATAGAATGTGTCTGAACTCGTACTTTTTGAGCATTGTGACGAATGAGTTTTACTCACTAAATGACTTTCAACACAATGTTTCTTTAGCTGATGTAAATGAACGTCACATTTAGAGCAATATATTGTGGAAGAATCTTCTTTGAAACTAAGAGAAGAATCTTTCTGTATCCATTTTTTTATTGTTTTTCTTTTAGGATTAACCATTTTAGTAGCACGGCACGGAAATCACTCATGAAAACTCAAGTGACATAAATGACAATTATGTGACGCTGACATGATTTACTTTAATATGGAGATGCAAGTTGCTTATCAAAGAGGTCAAATGTTACAGAATAATCTTTTAAGTTGATTATGGATACCTAATGCGATATTATTCCGTAACATCGATAAGTCGATAAAACAGTTAGGTCAATCCCTCTGACAGTTTGATTTTTGCTATGAAGAATTCCGCTCTATGGTTATCAGTTATGAGGCGTTTATTTTTAATTGTGTGTAAGGTCCAAAACCGGGCAAGAGCATATCGGCCCATGCTCAGTGCAGGGTTCCGATGCCGTTAACTACTACAAACATAAAAATCAACAAGTAATAACTAATTTTCTATTTAAAGTCATTTGGTGCCGTCTTAGATGATTTTGGTAGGTATAAAAACTTCAATCGCTTGTATCTCAAGAACTAAAAATAAAAAAATATCACGGGACAATGTTATACAAATTGACCTAGTCCCAAACTAAGCTCTAGGCTGGTATTATGGGTACTAGACAACGATAAACATACTTAGATAGAGAAACAAATACTTAAACACATAGAAAATATCCAAGACTCAGGAACAAATACTCGTGCTGATCACACAAATATCTGCCCTTACCGGGATTTGGACCCAGGACCGCTGGCTTTTGAGGCAGGGTCACTCCCAACTAGGCCAACGTGTCGTCAAATAATGTCTACTGTCGTGATAGTTGTCCATTAAAATTCGTTATATGCGCTTTCATGGGCGGGGCGGGACACAAAAAAACATACATCCCCACGTTACGTGTAGGGGAAATGCACTATTTTTTTTTCAAGATTTTATTTTACCACTTTGTCGGCGCGACTAATATGTATATTCATGCCAAATTACAGCTTTCTAGTACTAAGAGTCTCTGCGCTAGGCTGCGGACGGACTGACATGGCGAAACTATAAGGTTCCTAGTTTGACTACGGAACCATAAAAACTGTTGGGTATGGTAACTCACGCATTGTTGCACAGCGAAACATTTTCACCTTTGTTTATATGTGTAACTACGCTTAACTACGGTCAATTTTTTACGTCCTCACCCTTGTGTCTTTTGCCTCTGTGTCTCTAAGAATTTAATTAGCCACCGCTATGACTTCCAACTTCCCGATCCTGAGATCAAGCCTCATCCCCCCTCGCCTCCCGCAGCTGGATACACTAAAGGTCGCCCTTAGAATTGGGACGTCAACTGCTTGTTTTAGGTTTCAAGTTTTTTAAGTGGTTAATAATACGTAGGCCGCACAGGCACTTTTACACGTCAATATTCTATCAGCGCTTCCCAAGAGGAGACCACTGCTAAGAAGAAACTTGAATGTCAGTCATTTCTTAAATATTGCTTTTTAGGGTTCCGTAGTCAAACTAGAAACATCTGTTCATCCGCAGCCTAGCTCAGAAACTCTTTGTAGTAGAAAGCTGTAATTTGGCATGAATATACATATTAGTCACGCAAACAAAGTGATATTTTTTTTTTTTTTTAGTGTACTTGTACCTCCCCTACACGTAACGTGGGATTGTATTTTTTACCTCGTCCACCCCATAGTGTGGGGTGTCGTTGGATAGGTATTTCAAAAATGTTGCGGTTTGGTGTAAAAATGTGCAAGTCTGACTCACACTTTTTTTTTATAATCATACCAAAATTGACGCTTGTATAATTTACGATACAATAAAAATAAAACACGTTGAAAAAAACATCCAACAAGTCCGCCGTAATATCGAACACCCTAAATCCGTTATTTCTAACGGTTCAAAATATACAGCTATTTAAATTTAGGACTGAACGTCGGACAAAGTAGACTTAGGCTGCGGTTCCACCAGAGCTATGTGTGGTAGCTAAAATCCACCAATAGGAGAGCTGCGCTAAGCGAGGCTAGGATTTCTATTGGTGGATTTTTTCCTCGCACACCGCTCCGCTACCTCGCACAGCTCTGGTGGAAACGCAACCTTAAATAGGGTCCCGTTGGGCACCCTTCAGATACGGAACCCTAACAGGGTTATCTCATTGCAGCTTCTACGGCAAGAACTACCTGATCCGCCACATTAAGCGGAAGCACAGCAGGAAGAAGCAGAAGTACATCTGTGATTTATGCGACTTTGTCACACCCAACAAGCCCAGCCTCGTCATGCATATCAAGTACGGGCATGAGCGGCTCAAGGTCAGTGGTTAAAGTAAAGCTGGGTACGAATCTGAGCAGCTCAGCCTGAGGCATGCTCGCGAGCCAAACTGTTGCACGTAAACATGAGCGGGTGACGCAGCGTGCTCGCTGCAAGCCGACATTTCAAAATGGAGTCTGACACGATGACAGCCGCGGCTGCGTCCATTATAATTCACCGAATTATTAACATAAAGAAGAACAAATCGCCTCGGTGGTGGAAAGACTCACCAACTTTATCAAATTTGTACGCGCCTCGCCCACAGACAAGTTAGAACTTGTCGTTCTGCCCGCGGCACGCCCGGATACACGTCCGAATTACGCGAGGCACGCACGCACGAATGCTGCTCTAATTCATACCCACCTTAAGGGTTTACCCTTGTGTCACCTACACTCGTTTATTATATTATAAATGTATTTATTTCCAGCCATTGAACTGCGACGTGTGCGATAAGAAGTTTAAACGGCCCTTCTTCCTACAACAACACTATTGGAAGGCGCACGACATAGAGTTCAAAATAACAACCACCATCAAGTGAGTTATGTCAGATTATTAGCAGTAGTTCGTCTTCAAACAAAGGTTTATCCCGCGGCTTGCATGTGTGGGTGCCTCAACTGTACGCGCCGCGGACCGCCACAAACAAACTCAACAGGACGGACCGAGCCGGTTTAGTCGCGGCCGTGACATTTTCATTATATTTACTTAATAACTACGTATTAAGTATCGAGCGCCCAAGCGGCAATACGAGGGTCAAACTGAAAGTTCTTAGAAAAATCTAAATCTGAATAAACTAGCAAGTTATTAGTTTTATTGTATGTTTTAAAAATACTGTCCATTTATGTCAATACATCGCTGCATCCGATGGAACCACTGAGAAAAGCACTTTGCGCAATCGTCCTTAGAGGTCTCTTCGACGGCCTTTTGAAACGCAGCCACAGCTTCACTTAAAACACACACAGCTTCGCTTAAAAGCCGTTCCATTTGCTTTTAAATCCCGCTATCCCATTCAAGGGGTTTCGAATGGGTTTTTATAAGGGTTTGACTTAGAAAAGCCGTTCGATATGCTTTTTAAAGCGCTATTTATAAGGGTTATCTGTGCTTTAGCTGTTAAGGTTTCCCTTATAGTGAATGGTTAGTTGAACAAATAGCTTAGTCATATGTTTCGTTCCAAGAGGTTATTCTTTTTACTGGACGCTCGGCGCCCTCTTAAAGAGTTATTCACATTCTACTAAGGTGCTGATATCGACTCAGATTTGCATCTAACTATAGACCTACCGAGTGTGAGCAGTGGATATTCAAATTAGAAAAAGTACAGTCGGCAAGTAAGTTTATTTATTGCAGAAAACCTAAGAAGCCAGTTGTCACAGTGAAGGAAGAGCCGCAAGACTACGACGATGTAAACGAGGCCATCGGAGTCGTGCCGAAAGTCGAACCGATAGATGGTAAGACATGAGACTCAACTACTGGAGATGTGAATAAAAAACAGATAGACAGGCGAACAGAAAGACAAAAGGACACACAGACAGATAGACACAAAAACATATAGAATAGAATAGAAAAAATCTTTATTCACCTTAATATGTACGCCGCGGACTATAAAATCACTACATAGTATAAAACAAAGTCGCTTTTTCTGTCCCCATATCCCTATGTATGCTTAAATCTTTAAAACTACGCAACGGATTTTGACGCAGTTTTTTTTAATAGATAGAGTGATTAAAGAGGAAGGTTTATATGTATAATACTTTAATCTGGAGCGAAGCGAGAGCGGGTCGCTAGTGTGAGATAAAATTGTGCGACATCTCAAAAAAATAATTGAATACCACGGCATATCCGTGAAATGGCGCCGGCTCAGCATGTGCTGCAGCATTGCTGCTGCAGCGCTGATATTCTGCCGGAGACCATGGGTGCGGCAGGGGACGCACTATAAAAGTCACTTAAACTATAAATTAAAAATAAGGCAACCTTAACTTACAGTAAAATTAAATCTATTTATAAATACAATTATCAAGTTCTAAATATTGTCCAACTGGAACAATTAGGTATTGGCCTGAAGTTTCTGCTGATTCAGCAGATGCAGCTTGTATTTACTTTTAAAAGCTTCTTTTGAATGAGCATCTCTGATAGGCGGAGGAATGTTGTTCCAGCACCTCGAGGCCACATACCTAAAACTTCCTCTAAAAGCAGCGGTCTTGTGTCTATATGAAACCAAGACTAGATATACTGACGGACGGACGGACAGCGCGTACGGAACCCTAAAATATAATTTCAAATCGGTCTAGCGGTCGATCTAGTAATTGAGGAAAATTATCCCGAAGAATTGAGACCTTGTTCTTTTTTTGAAGTCGCATAAAAATTGTATGGAAAAACAAACATGAGTACAGGTCACTAGTTTACTATAAAACATACAAACTTATTATTACAGAGGATGATATGTTTTTGGAGGATTTGGCCTGCGCGGGTCGAAATCAAATGCAGGATGTGCCACAGGGCATGTTCGAGGAGCTGATCCAACCCACAGAGAAGCGGCCCGAAGAAAAGAGACGTAAGTCGCACGTCGGTAGAGAAGAGGGTTATGCTTTTTAACCCTTTAGTGGTTAACGACAATATATTTGCCATCATTATCCCTCTGCAACTGTGGTGACTTTTTTAGAAACATTCTACTGGGGTGGAGTCTGTCAGACGTCATTTTTGATAAAACATAGAAATAATACTAATGGGTCAATGACAAGTTTTGTTTATTAAGTGTATAGCATGATTATTTAATTTTCATGTGGAATTTATAATAATCATGTATATGGACTTCTAAATAAAAAAAAATACATTAACTTGAACAAGTTTTTAACATAGGTTAGTTTATAATGCCCCGAGTCTTTAGGAGAGGTTGCTGAGCGATACAGACCTATTTCACGCTATAAAGCGATTTTTTTTTGGCGGTGTCTAATAACGTGTAGTTAGAGCTTGATATAATGAAAACATCGACAATCCCGTTATCGATAAGTACCACTTCAACTTCATAGAAGAAAAGCACAAACCTATATTGGTACATGCCGCAAACACACCCATTTCGCGTGCCACCGATCATGTAGAAATAGACATATTACGTACATTTTTGGTCCACCAATTTTTTTTCTAAATTTCTGTGAATTTGTGTGACTTCTATGTCTGTCGGTTTATAATTGTGTAAACACATTTTGCACATTCAGGCCAAGAAGTTTACTAGTGTATTAGTGACAGGTTGCAAGCCCATCGTCTAACAGCACTTCAAGCCTTTATTCCCTTAGTTGCCTCTTACGACATCCACGGGAAGACATGGAGTGGCACTATTCTAACCCGGCAACCACACGGGGGATATACAAATATTGCTTGTTTAATAGTTACCTATACGAAAGTATTAATATAACTATTTTCTAGATCCGCCGAAGGACTTTGTTGATCAAAAAACGGAAGAAAAAGTGAAGAGAGAAGTGAAAGAGCTGTTGGAGAAAACGAGACAAAAGAAAGCGCAAAAGGCGTTGGAGCGAGCGAGGAAGAAATACAACAGGCTCATGAAAAAAGCTCTCGAAAATATTGTTACAGGTAAAAAGGTTTTGTATATGTTATGCTATAGAGAAGGCCATCGAGCACGCAGGCCTCCTGATGGGAAGTGGGATCTGTGACCCATAGACATTTTCTCAAGACTACAATCCTGAGACTGAAAATACGTTGCCAACTAAGTCTAAGATGGAATGCCTCTATGCTAGTAATTTCACCAGTTGTCTTATCCCTACACCGGAAAAAAAATATTTTTCCGCTTTTCCCTTAGGAACTATTTTAAATCCCAATGCAAAGAAAACGGGCACCAATTTTTTCACGTAAGCCGTTCAAGTATACCATAATAAATATAACGTTTAGAGGCTGCGTTATATTTATTTGTGTTATGTATGTGTCCATAAATTGCACTTTGCGCAGTGTGTTGCTTTTCTCGATTACTAAAAACAACCTTTTTTTATTATTTTTCGTAATGTTTTTTGGCTATGACTATTTTAATTTTTTATGAAAATATTCCCGAGCAGTCTTGAAAAAATAAGATTTAAAGCCACAAAACAAAGAAAAAATGCTTTGTGCTATAACAATCTTGAATAGTTTAACGTCTTGGTGATAAAAAATCATTTCTAACCTGCAAGTATGCTTTCTTACCAATAGGCAGTATCTCAAGTTCCATAGCCAAAGCAGATTCAATCCTCTCCCGTTAGTGATAAGGTTTAATTTGCTACAGAAGTTTTGGCTTTTAAGCGCCATTTTTCTTATCAGGGCAACGGAAATTAGAACGTTAAGCCTTGTTAAGTAAGTAGTATTTGTCCAAATGTATTTGATAATTTTCCAGAACGCAAGAAAATAATACGTTTTAACAATAATGACGATTCAAATTCGTTGCTAGTGGAAGATTATTCCATATATCATAGTATAGCCAAAGAGGACGCCATAGATAATGTAGATACAGAAACCATAGACGAGGGAGAAACAGGAAATGGCATCGATGATGTAGAATCCATAGATGATCAAGCTGAGGGAATTGAACTTGCGAGGACAAATGACGCTGAGGAAAGTAATGGACGGAATAGAAAGTTGAAGATTAACTCGCATCAATGTTATGTTTGTTATGAGGTGAGTAAACATCACGTTCAGAGCCCGGAATTTTCGTAGCACTTTTGAGCTGCCATAGGGACTTCTCGTCTATCGACTTCCGATATACATATGTATATCGATAAATACAGAATTAATGTTTTAAAATATGATTACAAGTAGAAGTAAACAACATGCAGTCTTATCGCGAATGAGCGATCTCTTTGAGATAACCTTTCGATACCAACTTTTAGGCAATTATAAATAGAAATTAAAATAATAATATTTTATTTGTTCTTTTTCGAAGGAAATTGCAAACAAAATCAAAATCAAAATCAAAATGTTTACTCAGTAAACCCATGGGGCTCTTTTACACGTCTGTAATATGAAGTGAATTCACTAGCGCTTCAGATAAGACCATCATTGCGGAGAAGAAGCGCCAAGAAACTCTCTCAAGTCTCTCGTCTCTCGAAATTAATATCGAGCCTAATTATATCATGCTTTATACTCGTAGGTACTAGCATTTAATCTGATGGATGACCTTTGACTAGTAGTTTTATCTGCATACGTGACTATGTCAATCACTCGTTGACAATTCTTGTTGCAATTTCCTTCGGGAACAAATTGAAAACATGTAATATTTTCAGCCACTCAAAACTCATCCAAAAGATATCGCTCTTTAGCGATAAGGCCGCCGGTTGTTAACCTTTATTTTTAATCTTCTTTGATATGTTGCGTTCTATAATGTATCGATAAAATATGTGAATCGGAAGTCGATAAACGAGATGTCCCTATGACAGCTAAAATCGCTACCAAAATTTTGGGCTCTGCACGTTTTAACCCAATGCAAATACATACAACATACACCTTCACGCCTCCGTCCCAATGGAGTAGGTCGACTATAGAACACCAGGTGCATCGCATCGGTCCGAACACCTCTTTCGCTTCATCTAGATTCATCGACCTCTTCATAAGTCTTCTTGCACATACGTCGGTTTCGGGTGCTTTTGAGGGTTAGGCTCGTAAAACACACTCTCCCGAAATATGCACTTTCTCTAAAGGTGCACTTCTTTAGAAGAGTCATTTTCTCGGAAGGTACACTTTCTCTAAAAGTGCACTTCCCGATATGTACACTTTGTCAATAGCTGCCGTTTCCCAGAATGTGCACTTTCGCAGAAGGTATATTTTCCCAGAAAGTAGACTTTAGGGGTAGGGGTATCCCTGTTATATATTACTAAGGGTTTCTATCAAATAGTGCAAATGCAAACAGAGGGACGGACAGAAAGACGGAAACTGTAAACGTTCCGTTAAAATATTTGGCTACTTTGGATACTTCTTACTATATACATGAGAATATTGGACAGTGTACATTTCGGGAAAGCGTGCGTTTTGGAAAAGTGGACTGAATGAAAAAGTGCACATTTCGGAAAAGCGTGCGTTTTGAAAAAGTGTACATTTTGGGAGTGTACATTTTGCGGAAAGTGCACCTTTGCAGAAAGTGCACGTTCCTAACCTAACCTAACCCCTTTTAATTTAGCCTTTATTCAGTACATCGCAAATCTGATCACTATACGTGCGTTTAGGGCGTCCCCTACCTACATCTCCGCGCACGTGCTCAATATACCTCTTTCGTCTCTTCTTTCATCCATCCTTTCTAAATTACCATACCATTTTAACGTACACTTTTCGATGTTTGTTCCCACATCTTGCAATCCACGTCGATATTTCTCAAAGCTCTCATATCAACAGTCTACATTCTTCTTCCGCTAGTGAGAGTGAGTGGAGATGTAGGAGACGTCGATTAAGAGACAAATCCAAAGCACTCGAATCCGACGTATGTGCATGAAGATGCTGATGAATGAAGAGGTAGTGAACGTTGTTAAGAATAGTTTAACTATCTCAACTTTCGCCATGTACAGATATATTCACGAGAGTTGGCACGAATGGATTGAACGAGTGAATGAAAATGTCTATGTGTGCATGACATAATTATTAAATACAGGTTGATGCAAAAAGTAATTACGATAATTGTGTCTAAGAAAATCTGGCATACCCGCCAAAATAAGAAACCTTTGGAAACCAAGAACACCTAACGTAGTATACTGCAGTGCCACGCAAACCATCCATGAAGATAAATCTAGTAAACTAAGGTCTACTTTCATCATGAATATAATGTATGAAAAATCTTTGACAACACGTTGTGGCTTAGCGGTAACGGGAGTTGCCTTCTAAGCAGCGGTCCTGGGATTGATGGGTTTGATAGATCTATCAGTCTTAAATTAAAACAACACCATTAATGTAAATACTTTATCCTCATATGTACAAATGCATTAATTGACTGTGGTTTATGTGCAGTCAGCGTCAAATAGTTTGTAGCAGTGAAAGTGGTCAAATAGTTTGGTATAGGATACATTTAGTATGATGTACCGAACTTTTCGACCACTTTGACTGCTACAAACTATTTGACGCTGACTGTACAGTCGAGTTCATAAATATGTGTACCCTTTTTATCTAGTCGAATGCGTTTGCAAACTAATTGTTAGCGACCGCATTCGAGTAGGTAAACAAGTGTACACATATTTATGAACTCGACTGTACATACATATGCATAACCTGACTATAAAATTTATTTAAAAAATTGTTAATCCGACTCTGCATCACTTGAACTACTAGATGTTGAAGATTCTTCGTCCTCGCTGTCACCTATATTAACAATGAAACCATCAGTAAGGTCGTCTAGCCGGTGTTCCATAGACTCGTACGAACGCTCTGTTTCTTGAGCCTTTCTCCAAGTATCATGAAACGTTTCTGTTTTCACGGCATGAACTTCATCGATGAATAGTTTTTGAACTTCGTTCATATTAAAAGTGACGTTCCTTGTCCCTACTTTACCTTTTATAATCCCCCACAACATCTCGATTGGGTTTAAATCTGGATGGTAAGGTGGAAGACGTAATACAGAATGACCGTGGTCTCGCAGTATTTGATCTAACTTGTAATTATTTTGTACAGAACGATTTTAGTATTTCTTTTTGGGTATGATATTTTATTTTTATCTAACCAGGTCAGCATCTCTTTTTTTTTTGAGTTTTTTACTGGAGCTCGATCCACCTGAACGTTGTGATAAGGAGCGTTATCGACGACAAGGACGCTTCTGGGCTTTAAGTTCGGTAACAAATATTCCTTCACCCATTTTTGATAATTTGTAGCATTCATATTACTGTGGTAATCTCCAGACTTCTGGTTAGATTTGAATGTCAGCAAAGCATTTTCTACAAAGCCTTCCTCTGTACAAGCATGAACCGCTATAAGTCTTTGCCCTTTTGATATGGGAACTCTGATGCCACTGTTGCTGTTGTCAGTCCATGCGTTTGGCGTAGTATGAGTGCTATGCACGTAGGTCTTATCGGTATACACAATAAGCCGTTTTTGGTCTCTATATTCTTGTAATTTTTGTAAATACATAAATCTTTTGTAACGAATGTTGTCATTTTCAATTATCCGCATCCTGTTGTTCTGAATCTTCTTGCACCGGAATCCCATTTTATGTATCAGTCGTAATAAAGAACTGACACTGCCAGGAAAATCTATCGACTCCTTTAAAACTTTGTGTAATGTTTTAATAGTTGGTAGTGTTTTGTGTATTTTGTGAAAATCGTAAATACACCTTCGGATGACGTTTAAATCAAAATTGTCCACCTCCGATTTTTTCGACAAACGTGATCGTTTTTCACCGGGTGTCACGAACACATTAGAAGTCGATCCCTCAGTCGCATTTTTGCAGATACAGTTAACGATTCGCTGTACACTTCGTTCTGATGTCCCAGTCGCCGCAGACGTTAATTTGTACAACTCTTGAATTTTTAGAAATCCACCTTCAGCATTTTTAGTTTTTTGTTTAAAATAATTAAATACGTTAAAAATTATTTCTCGAGACTGTCCCGATAGTGTTTTTCCTCGTCCAAAAGTAGGTGTAGTCATTTTGAGAATAAGATAAAATTACATTACGGTATAAGTATTGTTTATCGCTTATATGACAGTAAAAAATGAGTGAAGTGTCATTCTAATAAGAAGGTTATCAAGCACAATGTAATCTTATCTATGTAAGTTCTTACTTCGTAATCTAGCCTGCATTTTGCATTTTACAAATTAATAAAATATAAACATTTTTCATGCGTAATGACGATGTCGTGAAACTTTTCGCCATTATTTTGTTAATTGCGGCGTCGGTATGAAAACAGGATAAGACAGTATATTATAAATAAATTTAAAACTCTGTTGACGACGGACTCCTCGGTCTGATCCTTTTTAGATTATTTACTATTCGAACACGCCATCACCTTTCTTCACAAATAAAAATAATTCAAAAAAATAAATGTATGTTTTTTTTAAATACAAAGGACTTCAAAAATTACTAAAAGGATTAACATTGATACTTGGTGCAGATTATATATATTTTTTTCCTGAACAACGAGAACGTGTTAGGTACGTGTTTACAGAATATAAGGAGGCCCCTGTATAAGAAAGGCACTCACACTGCCAGTCACAGTGACAAGTGACATTACTTTAGGTCAATCCATTCGTGCCAACTCTCGTGAATATATCTGTAGTTAGCGTGTCTTTGTAGGAATCTTTTTAAAATAAATAAATAAATATCAGGGGACAATCTCACACAAATTTACCTAGTTCTAAACTAAGCTCTAGGCTTGAACTATGGGTACTAGACAACGATAAACATACTTATCTAGAGAAATCTGGCATCACACAAATAACTGCCCCACTTAGCGGGATTTGAACCCAGGTCCGCTAGCTTCGGCGTCACTCCGAAGTAGACCACCGTATCGTCAAAAGATAAAGATTGATATAATTTAACATTACTATTTTTAGCTTTTCGACACCAAACAAAACCTGATGGATCATTGCAAGTATCACTTCAATCGGCGTAACACAAAGACATTTAAAAAATGTCCACTTTGCGATTACAAAACCGACCTTAGTGTTACGAAACATCTCAAAACAGCACACAATATCAATGTAAAAGTACCTTACGGAACTTTCAAAGAGAAAAGCGACGCGCACGGTTCAAAATATTTCTACGATGTTAAACATAAAGGGATAGATGCAGTGGAAATAATACCAGGCGTTAATAATCTGAACAGACGAGAATATATTAATATAGATAAGAGGAATAGAGCTAATAAAAACAAAGGTCTGACGAAGACCAAGCTCGTTAAAAAAGGAAAGGAATGGATAGTAGTTAAAGAGAAAATGAAAGTTGATAAACACCTGCTGCCTAAATTCAATGAAACGCAGAATATCGACGTGAAAGGAGGTTTTGTTGAGAAAATGAAAGTGCTCAGTCGCTTGGCGAAAACGAATGGTGTCAAAATGCTTTTTCCCTGCGATTCCTGTGATAAAGTTTGTCAAACGCTAAGCGCTCTGAAGCTGCACAGTAGGAAACATCAAGTTAATCCAAAACCGTTTCGACCTAAAGTATGGAAACATAAGGCTAACAAGTCGGAGGCAAAATTAGAGAAACAAAGAAAATCTATTAAAGATGCAGTAACTGTAGAAAACAATGAAGCAGTAAACGCTAATCGTACTGCTGACCCTAAACCAGTTTTAACGAAACACAGATGCGAAAAAGAACTAATAGAATTCTATGAGCAAAACGTAAAAGGTGGTGATATAGAATTTTGGCAGTTTCTTAAGATTTACAACAAAATAGGACGTGAAAATATGGATAATTTAGATGAATTGGACAACACTAATGAATATGGGATACCGTTGGAGGGAAATAAAAAGGTTGTAAAACAAAATGAAGTTAGAAATAATAAAGTGGTAAGGCGTAGGAAAGTTGTAAAGAAAGATGCATTTACGAGAGTTATTAGGTTAAGTAGGAAAGAGGTATTGAGAAGGAATACAATAAAGATGAGATTAAGAGAAAAAAATATGCATAATAAGGTGTAGTCTGTGTACTAATATATAATATACATCATTTGTGGAAGGTACTTAACTAAATATAAACACCACGTGATATAATTAGTCAGCCAATAGAAGCAGACCATTGATACGTCAAAGCTCGGCAAAACAGTTTTGATTGGCGGTTCAATCCACGAGGTTTGGTCCGTTTACGGATCAGACACTCTCTTAAAAACAAAAGTTGTCTTTCCTGTGGTCAATAGTTAAAAGCATGTGCAAGTTAATGTTTTTATAACATATTTCTAAAGCAGTCCTGACGCCGTTTATGCGGGAATGGGCCCAGCAAGAAAATTAGGCCTTAAAAACGTTAACTTCCGGCGTGTCCACAGGAAAGACGATAACCTATCTGTGTATGACCCTTACATTTAGTTAAGTACCTGAACAAAATGCAGTATTAGTTTACTTATAATTTAGTTAAAACTGATTAGCAGTGTTTAAATTAAAGTTTATTTTGACAGGTAGGTTTTGAATGTCATATCGATCGCCTCTTTAATGTATCGATCACATTCTAGATCGTCATTTGTTAAAGTTATGTTCTCAGACCTTCAAATAGCGTTATAATTTTATCGTAATTTACACGCCTTAACGTTGTTATTATAACGTTACAAAACTGATCTATAGCGGTATTCTTCATAAAGATATAAACCATATCGATATAATAATAAAAATATTTTCTATAACGATATAATAATGTTATAAGGCAGTCTATTGCCGACTTATTACTGCACTTAACTTCACTGGTTCGTTCGTTCTTCGCGATGGTCTTTATTGCCGTCCATCTAGCATGCATCATAATAGTCACCAGAGGCATAACTGTTTGACATAAGGCATTAAAAGAATAAACCGACAACGTTATTATAACGTAATAATGGTTTTTGTTAAAAAAAAAAAATATAACGTAACGATATAAACAATATCGTTATATTTAAACAAAATTTAAAATACCGATTTAATATATTTTTATAACGTTATGAATTAGGCTCTGTATGTTCTTGAAGATAAGTAATCAATGCAAGCAGTATTTATAATTATAATATTAGATGTAAATGGCGAATGTTCGCTGAATTCTTAACCTCCTTAGGCCTCTCGTACAGTCGAAGACACTGTTAACTGTACATTTACAATCGAACATAAACCTTATCACATCGTGTTAAAGTCTATGGGTGTTCAGTTAACAGTGTCTTCGTGTGTACAAAAAAAACATAATACGTTCATTAGAATATAGACCTATTGCAAAGGAAATAAATTAGGTTTTCCTTTGTTTTTATGAGGGACAATCAAACCAGAAAATTAACAATTGTATTTGTAATAGGTTAATATTCCATTAGGAGGTTTAAACAATAACCCCCTTACTTATAAATGTAGAATAACCGTGGGGTAGCTTATGCCATGGTTTGTCCTTATCTATAATTGTGACATTTGCATCTGACAGAAAGTGACAAAGCATGGCATAAGCTACCCCACGGTTATTCCACGTTTATAAGTAAGAGGGTAAGATGATGTTTTCCGCTGATTCCTCTTAGTTTTAATTGGTAGTTTACAGATTTATTTTTAATTATGTTTATAAGTACATTTAAATTAGCACAAGCGATAACTATTAAAATTTCGGGTGCGGTTAAACTACTCTCGCGCCATTCTAAGAGGCGCTATTTGACAGCTGTCAACGCAATACAAAATATAACCTCAAACAATCAAAATGCTCTATACATACGATACCCTGCTTCTATCCCAAAACTGATCAACTATAAATCGCTTCTCATCCTTGCATGTACTATTCAAAAAGAATTAGTTTTTTTTTTGTTTCCCTTGTTTTTTTTTGGTCATGATTATCCTTTCGACATTATTATTTGTAGTCATGTTTTTTTTATCGCTGCAAAAAATTAACAGGCTTTTGAAAAATATGTCTCGCGATTATGACTTAAATAATTATGGCACACAATATAGACCCGCTTTTACACCATAAAGACTCCCAAAATATTAAACTGTGTCGTTCGCTGGCTTTTGTTATTTCATTTCAGTGTTCGTCCTTTGTAGCATTTGTTAGTCCTTTACCTTAAAAGCATAAATTCCTTGTAGCGATTCACCGATTCGCATTTCACCTCGATCGTGTATTTTATTTTCGCTTTGTGTCAAAGTCGAATTTTTTTTTGTTCGCTAATACCTTTAGTCGCATTTTACCTCGATCGCTTATTTTACTGTTTCATTTGGTTTCGATCGTCAATTTTATTATTAGCAAATATTTTAAATCACAGTATACCTCAATCGCATATTTTGTAATAGCATATCGCTGCGATCGCTTAATATCATAGTTCGCCAATCTACTATAATTACCTCGATCATAAAATCTAATTGTTTTATTTAGTCAAAGTCTTCGCGCGCTTATTACGGCGCGGCGCGACGGTCCCGCTGCAGGAGACGCTCGCGTCGCGGTAACAACACGATGATGATAATATTTCAATGAATTTGATAGCATTTAAGACATGAGACTACAGGTACAAAACACGTTTTTAAAAAAAATGATACAGAAATTTAGTGCGAACATCAATTAACGCGTCAAATTAAATAGAGTCCCAAACAAACACCGATCGCGACGAAATGCGTCTAGGGTAAAATACTACACGAAAAATGAAATGCTACAAAATAATTATTCTAATATAAAAAGCCACGCGAATAATTGCTTTAAGTAAAAGATTCTATTGAAGTTTTGTTCATTCGAGGTGAAATGCGATTCGGTGAATCGCTACAAGGAATTTATGCTTTTGAGGTAAAGGACTAACAAATGCTTTGTAGGTTCCGCAATAAACACAGTCAATGTCAAGTTACACGCCTATTGTGAACGATTACCACTAAAACGAAAATTGTATTTCAAGCGCATAAATTTTGAATGGTCTTCCGGTAACCTTCGGCGAGGGAAGATGGCCGATTAAAAGAAGTCCGGCTTTCGCTTTTGATTTATTCTGTTTACTGTTTAACTCTACTCACTTGACGTTGGCGAAATCACTGCGGAATATCGCTGTTGAACGCCATTAATAAATAATATGAAGGTGAAGACATTTTGTACTGAGTTGACAGGTGTCATATTTGCTGTGCAATATCTAATGTCACGAAACTTTTTCTTAGCATAATTATAAGTATTTTAGTCCTCTAAAACTTTGTACCTAATTATAGAAATAACTGAAAATAAGTTATTAAGTTCATAATACCCAACAGGACCTCTATTCTATCAGCAAAAACATGCCTTTGGCATGTGATTGTATTGTCAAAGTTTTGATAGCCCTTATTTACTTGAAAGTAATGGCGGCCGAGTTAAAAACAATACAATAATTGATTGAGCGCGTTGAGTATGTGCTTCTGTTTAGTCCACAAAAGTAAATGCTCTTTAACCTAACAACTATTATCCTCGCGTGTGATATCCATAGACTTATTTCTCTATTAAGTTCATGGTGATTGACTAAAACTTGGCGAAATGCACCTTGTTTGTTGAAACAAGTGCTGTAAGCCAATAATTAAGGAAAAAACACGTCAAAAGCAAGATGGTATTATAGTATGAATCTTCCCAGGTGAATTTTTCGCTTCGAGCTGTAATCTTTCAAACAAAGGCCGTACTATGACGATACCGTTTGTTTTTCAATATGAATGTTGGCACGTGCTAACTCGGTAGCTAGCGGCTTTGCGATAATAGAGACAATGGCCTTTGTTTGAAAGATTAGGGCTCGTAGCGAAAATTTCATCTGGGAAGATTCATACTATACCAAGAATAGAAGGCCTTACAAATGAAATGCTACAGAAGATGTATTAAGTTGTAAGTTGAGAGTATGAAGTCGAGTGTTATTTATTAAGTGTATCAACGCAATTAATGTGTAAACTTTTTAAAACCACTTGCTGGCCATTGTGGATTGAGGCTGAGTTTTTTGTTTCTAAATTAATAAAAGACAATTTGTTGAATATTTTGTTTTAATATTAATTAGTTATATAATTAACACCGATTACGTATCTTGTCGATAAATTTATGTCGAACAATACCCAATATTTAAAACGTTGATAGATTTGGTTACTAACAGTGACCTCCCGAGTCCCCAGGTTTGTTCTGAGGACAATACCAAATGAAAAATGCACCCTATAGTTAATTTCACAAGGTTGCAATTGCAATGTTCCTAAAATATGTATTGGGTCTTAAAGAGACAGAGAGATATTGGACATTGGCTACATTCATTGGGAAACTAGTGCAACTGGTTCAACAACCACATATTTCCGTCATAGTTGACAGCGCAAAATAGACCTGAGTATCTATGGGGTAAGGTTGACATTAGCTCTGGTTTTAAGCCGTCATTGGCGTGTGAGTGATGTCTTTTGTATTTGACATAGCGTGTCATACACACTCTTAAAAACAAAAGTTGTCTTTCCTGTGACCAATAGTTAAAAGCTTGTGTGCATATAAGTTTTGTTTTTATATGATAGGTCTAAAGCTGTCCTGGCGCCGTTTAATGCGGGAATGGGTTTAGCCAGAAAATTAGGCCTTAAAAACGTTAACTTCCGGCGTGTCCACAGAAAAGACGCTAATCTTTTTTTTTATGATAAGGAGAAGGCACACGAGCGCTCAGACCACCTGATGGTAAGTGGAATCTGAGACCCATAGACATTTGAATTCTCAAGACTATAATCCTAAGACCTCAAATGCGTTGCCAACCCTGAGGACTAAGATGGAATGCCTCTATGCCACACCGGAACGCGTCCTACCATCGTTAAATCACCTAAATCTGTGTATGACCCTTATAATTATAACTAAACACTTATATTTCCGCATTGTGAAAATAGGGAATAAGTATTAATTGTTACATTGGCTTCTCTCTGGTGGGTCACTTCTCTGTAAAACTATAATGCCATCGTTACGATATCTCTTATTTACATGTCAGTAATGGCCGAGTTAATAATACGATGATATGCCATAAGCAGCATGTAGTAGCAACCCAAAAATCATAGCTCTACCAAAGTAATATTAAGATAAAGATAGATAAGTTTATTGATAGACCAAGCGCAATAATACATACAAGAAATATCCGTTGGACGCCAAACTAGGCTGCGCCTGTATTTTGGGGCCCTGTGAGCCGGTTTACAGAAGAGGTTTATACAGAGTGAACTTAAACGAACAGTAGTACAGTTAAGAACAAAATTCATGAGTTATACTTTAAAATATTAAAAAGGAATACTTAGGCAATTACTTAATCGAAAAAATGTAATATTTTTGAAAGACCTATCCAACGACATCCAACACTATAGGGTAGATAAGAAAAAAAATACATCCCAGATACGTGTAGGGGAGGCACCGCAAAATAAAATTTTAATTACATTTTATTGTACCACTTTGTTGGCGTGACTAATATGCATGTTCATGCCAAATCGCAGCTTTATAGTACTAAGAGTCTCTGCGCTAGGCTGCGGACGGACGGACGGACGGACATGGCGAAACTATAAGGGTTCCTAGTTTGAATAAGGAACCCTAAAAAAGCATATAAAACGCAATACACTAAGTTTTAAAAAGGAAAACATCTAGTCACCTAAGTAACCTTTTTTAACCTTTTGAACGCCACGGTCGGCTGCATCTTTACGTGCCGCAGACGCCAACGACGTCATATGACGCAACCGCGCCGATAGAATATGTATAGAGCTTACTGAGCGCTCGACGCCCCAGCCACGAATATCCGATGACGTGATTTGCCGGTTTTGACGGTTAAAGGGTTAAGGTGGTTACGAATTAAGATCTTATATAGAATCAAAAGTTGTTATAAACTTAAAACATTTTTTTTCGGAATCCGCATTTTATTTACTTAATATTGTAATTCAACGATATTGGCTTAAACATAGTAATTTACGAAATAAATGCAAATTTATTTACAAGGTCCTTATATTTTAAACATGGAACAACAGCTGTGACGTCATAACTGTCGTCGATTTTGTATAGTGTTTTTGCAGAGGATCTGAACTATGACATTTTAAAACTTCATATCTTATGAAAAACTTACACGACAATTATTTCGCGTATACAGTTATTCTTTTCTTTCATAGCGCTTTCCAGAGAGCGTAAGAAAAACCGATGCATGTTCCCTATTGCCGCGCAACGCAACTCGGTCCTTGTGGACGTGCACTTATTGCCTCCTCGGTCTTATTTATGACAAGTAAAACAAAATGGCGCCACATGTACAGTCACGGACTTTAATTGATCAGCCACTTGCCACTGTCCATATTTTAGCCGTGTAATGCAATCGGGTTATTGAAATGTTACCATAGGAATCCTTTGGTAACGACCAATAAAAACTGAGTTCAGTTTGGACCAATAGTGACTGTTGTTTAAACGTGGTCATAGCAACCCTATTAAACGACCAATAACGACTGTGATCAGTAGAATCGCTGATTGGGCGTTGTATCACCAATAGTAGCTGTTGTTTACGTATAGCCATAGCAACTAGACAGACATGCAATTGGTTGCCTTTGGGTGATGTCACTCTGTTGTCTTGTTGGTAGATCTGGGTCTCAGGTTAGCCAACCGTTAATATTGCATGTCATTTTGTTCTTCTATTATACGAAGACGTGTGAATTTCCTTATCTCGATATACGAGTAAAACCGACTGAACCCGATTTGCATTACACGGCTAAAATATGAACAGTGGCAAGTGGCGGATCAATTAAAGTCCGTGACTGTACGCACAATCGAGTTATAATAAGCTTGCGTTATATAAATTTTATTAAAAGCAATAAACATACGGTATTAATAAAACTATTGCAGCACCATTTTTTTTTATAAGTCAAACTGGCAAACAAGATAGCTCGGCATCGGGAAATGTGATCTCAGTGAGGCTGCTTGTGGGAGGCCAGTTTCTTCGCGAGGCTGCCTTTGACCGCAAATTAATCACCATGTAACTGAAACAAGATTTAGAGTGGTTACACAGAGAATTTTTGCAGCTAATCATATGCGATACAGTCGCTTATAGTCTGATGACCCCGCTACTGGGGATCAATACTACTGTAGTATTACTACATTATAAAAACCGAGCAGGAGCATATCGGACGTTGTTCAGTGTAGGGTTCCGAAGCCGTTAAGTACTACAAACATAAAAATCAAGTAGTAATATCTAATTTACTGTTTAAAGTCAATTGGTGTTGTCTTAGATGATTTTAGTAGGTACAAACACTTTAATCGCCTGTATCTCAATAACCAATGATGTCTACTTAGTTGTGATAGTTTTCCTTTAAAATTCGTTATATGCTCTTTCATTTAAGTTTTTATTTTAAAGCTTAATATTTCATAAACGGATCAATAAATCGAAAAGTAGATTACACAAACACGTAATATTTTTTAAAGACCTATCCAATGACACACCACACTACAGGGTAGACCCATAGGTACCCTAAAAAAAATATTTTACAAGATTTTATTCTGCCACTTTGTTGGCGTGACTAATATGTATATTCATGCCAAATTACAACTTTCTAGTACAAAGAGTCTCTGAACTAGGCTGAGGTCGGACGGACATGGCGAAACTATAAGGGTTCCTAGTTTGACTACGGAACCCTAAAAAAACTCCTTGGTAAAACTGTATTCCTTTGGCATGCAATCATAATGTCAATGTTATGCCTTAATAAAAACAAAATGGATTTAACCCGTAGAGCAGAAGCGGGGGTGTAATTTTGGAATTTCACTGGCAAAAAATTACTGACATTAAAATCAATTTATGCAGCTATTTTATCTACGAGCGGCCCTCCTTTTGGGTTTCATATTATAACACGTTTATCATATCAAAAAGAAAAGGGGGGCGCGCTTGTAGATGAAATTTGCTGCACAAATTGATTTCAAATTTACTCCTTTTTGTCAGTGATATTCAAAAATCGTACTCCAGAGGCCCGTTTCACGAAGCTACAAGTTACCATTTACAAGTGGAAGTCTCTTTCTAACTCCTTTTGCTAGAAAGAGAATTACGCTTGTAATTTGTAACTTGTAGCTTCGTGAAACACGCCACAGGTCCATAGAATATTGCCTTTTTATTGTAACAGAAGACCAGCGCTTTGTTACCAGCATAATGCTAGCTTACAAGGGAGTTGGAACTATTTTGTGACAAAAGGTCTATGTCAGTATTTACTTCCTTCTTGCTTGACACAAACAAAATCTATATTCTTTCTTTCTATCGTAACTTCTATAATGTAGTTATATTCATTCATGTCAAAAACAAATACCAGGGACAAATCTGCTTTCATGAATTCTATGTAATCAATGGGACAGGCACCTTCCTTGCACAAAATTAAAGTGTCCATCATGCCTAGGTTACAAATAGTAAGACATTTTGCAGGATTTCAGGCTTTAGTTCTTTTTAAGTGTGCCGGTTGCAATGAAATTTAATTACGACATGCATGCATTTAAAGCACGCATGTATCTTTTTTAAGTGCGTGCACAAGTGCATTTAAAGTAATTTTTATTTCTCATTTAATTATTTAATTGACAGATTTGTCAGGTCATTTTAATATAAGTTTTAGACTATTTCATAAATTAGTTTTTAAGATCTTCAACCACAGTTGATTCATTGTTTATGAAATAAATTGAATAAAACTCACAGCTTCGGCAATATCAATCCAATCCATGGCTTTAACAATATTGTCATTCTTAGTGGGTTTCTTATCCCAATTCCAGTAAATGAATTCTTTAAAACCTCCAACCACCTACAAAATATAAACAACAATGAATTATAAAAAGAAATAAGTAAGCTATTGAAGTGTACTCTTACACAAAAGGAAAATGTCTAGTCACCTAAGTAAACTTATAGATATCATATTTTAACCTTTTGAATACCACTTTCGGCTGCAACTTTACGTGCCCCAGACGCCAACATCATTTGCCGCAACTGCGCCGATGCAAAATGTATAGAGCTTACTGAGTGCTCGGCGCCCCAGCCACGAATATCCGATGACGTGATTTGCCAGTTATGACAAAAACTAAATCATGTTACGTGGTTCCTAGTTTGTTAAAAACTAGGAACCACGTAACATAATTTCATACAAAAAAAAAACATATTTTTCCTTGCATAGAAGTTTTTTACTTTTTCTGGGACCAGATATAAGTATACCAACATGTAGTTTCCGGTCAGCATCCTCAGACAATGGTCTTTTGGCTTCCGTGGCGATGATGGCGCGGTATCCTTCTGGAAAACCCATCTTAATTCCATTCAGAGGATGCCCTCGAAACGAACAGGTCAACTCTAAAAAAAATTTTACATTTTTACAACATCTTTATGGGTCATAGTTAGGTTAGCGTCTTTTCTGTGGACACGCCGTAAGTTAACGTTTTTTAGGTAAGCGTCTTTCCTGTGTACATGCCGTTAGTTAACGTTTTAAAGGCCTAATTTTCTGGCTAAGCCCATTCCCGCATAAACGGCGTCAGGACTGCTTTAGACCCATCATGTAAAAACAAAACTTATATGCACACAACTTTTTAACTATTGACCACAAGAAAGACAACTTTTGTTTTTAAGGGTATGTATGACCCTTACAGCTTCATTGCAGATAAAGATCAGAGTTGGGACTGAAAACAAATATTGATATTGATTCCTTGTTCTTTACCACCGTTTTCCTCAGCTATGTAGGGTTCGAAATATTTGTCCACATTGGCAGGACCATTTTCTTCCACTTTACACGGCACATAATGTGCTCGTTGCTCAAAAGCTTCCTTATTTTTATTTTGCAGAGTGTTTTCTACGTGAATGGTGGACATGATAATTACTGTGCGCTGCTTTAATTATTTTTAATATACTGAATTTACTTTTAATTAGGGTGGAGGTTATTTATTTAGTTTCCGCCAAAATTTGACATTGACATGTTGTGATCAGTGATTTGTTTATGGGTCAAGTTATATTTTTTTTACAAGGGAAGAAGATTATGCTAAACAAAGCAAAATACTAAAACTGAATGCTTGTATTTCTATGGTTAAAGGTAACACAAGCATTCAAGTTTTTTCAATCATTACTTTATTTTTACTGTATTATTGGGATAAACTATAGCAATCTTCCTAAGTTTTATTTTTATGGTGGCAACTTTCAGACACTTCAAAACGTTCGAAACCACAGTTCAAAAACTAGTTTGTAGATGGGACGTTTTAAAAAAAAATATACATATATTTAAGGGCTATAATTAAAACAAAACTTCATTGATTCCTTTATGTAACGATAGTTACCCATATAGTTCGTATGACTAACTTTCGTTATAGATAAATTATCGAGAACATGGAATTGCATTTGTAGTGGTTGTACCGTTTGCAAAAAAATGAGAATAATTTAATCTAAATTTAATAAAATTACATACCCTTAAGAAATGGAATAAGTAGTAGTCCTCTGTTTTTTGCTTTTAGTCTCTATCATGTTCTTCATCTGAGCTGTCACAAGTATTGATAATAAGATTGTTTGAAATGCGATCCATTTCCTCTTCCTGACCAAAGAGAATATAATCACTACGTTCCTGACATCGATATTTATTTTCTTCAGTCCTCAGCAGTAATAGTATTAATTCGTTCAGTTGCTAAACTCATAATGCCTTGCATGTTTAGAGAAACGTTTCTTTTCGCTACATGTCCTTTTACCATGGACCAAATATTTTCGATCGGATTGAATGTTGGGTGATACGGTGGTGGTGGTGATCGTAAAATGGAGTGGCCATGTTCTTTTAAAATTGCATCTATGTGGTACTCACGAAACTGCTCTTTATTTTGTTTAATTAAATCATACAAACTGGTTTTGTACATCAACGGGCTATATGAAATTATGTTGTGCTCTGTCAACCAATCCATCATTTCTTGTTTATGAGAATTTGACGTTGGAGCAAGATTCAAAAGTTTGTTGTCATAGGACGCATTATCCACGATAAGTACGCTATTCGGTTCGATATTAATTTATTAATATATTATTATTATTATTGTCAATATTTATTTAAAATCTGTAAGTTAAGTTTTTTACAATAAATGTTAAGATATAAAAGTAAAATAACAATACTCATATAAAAAACAAATACTATAAAAAACCTAACCTACGGGTGCCGCCGGCAGCGGGGCAGGGCTCAAGCTACCGGTGGTTAGGGCTGCAGAGAGAGGAACCTCCTCACAATACGTGCCGTGTCGAGGAGTACTGCTTTCTGTATCTGGCCCTTGATCCAGCCACCTAGCGAGAGTCTCTTAAGGTGTTGATCGAGACTCTTCGCTATAAGACCGTTCGCTGAAACAACTATCGGGACAATGATCGTCGAGTCAACATCCCACATAGCGGTCACCTCATGAGCCAAGTCAAGGTACTTGCTGAGCTTGTCCTTCTCAGCCTTCACGAGGTTCTCGTCATGTGGGATGGTGACGTCAACGAGCACTGCCCGGCGTTGAGATCGATCTGTTAACACGATATCAGGCTTATTGGCAACAATAGTCCTGTCCGTGATGACAGATCGATCCCAATAGAGCGTAGCACGACCATTTTCGAGAACTGGTGCCGGTGTGTACTTATAGTACGGCACTTCGGACTCAACAAGACCATATTGAAGAGCAAGTTGCTGATGGATGATCCTGGCCACGAGGTTATGTCTGTGCAAATACTCACCGTTGGCCAAATGGGAACAACCAGAAATAATGTGTCTGAGAGACTCGCCGGGGCGACGACACGCTCGACAAATGTCGATCGTGCCATCCCTCAGAATATACCTCCTATAGTTGTTCGTCATTATGACCTCGTCAGCAATTGCACAGACAAAACCTTCGGTTTCCCCAAAGAGGTCGCCAAACCGTAGCCAGTTCACGGATGCTAAAAGGTCTACGTCAGGTCCTGTCAGGGCCCGGTAGAAGCGTCCGTGCAGCTCCTTGCTCTTCCATACGTTCTTGCGGTCCTCTGTGCTTAACACCGTTGGTCTGCGCCTATTATTATTATTATTATTAGCTATTGCTTTTTTTTTTTTTGTTCTTGTAGTTATTTAGTTTGAGTTCTAAACGAATTAGTTTACACCGCCTGCCATGAATTTGTGTCCTCAGTTATTTCTCTTACAAGGTTGTCTGGAAGAGATCGCTATTTAGCGGTAAGACCACCTGTTGTATACCTATGATTGTTCTGTTTTATTTTTTTAATTTTTGGTGTTCAATAAAGAGTATTTGTATTGTATTGTATTGTATTGTATTGTAATTTTTCTTTTAACCATTTTTCGTAGTTGACAAAGATTATCTGGTCATGGTAATCTCCCGTTTTTTGGTTTGCTTTAAACATTAACATAGCGTTGGGAATCAAACCATCTTTTCCTCCTGCGTGCACTATTATTAACCGCTGGCCTGTACTGATAGGTTTTTTTACACCAAATTCTGTTCCATCGGTCCAAGCTTCTCCGGACACATGTAAAGTGTGGATGTAGGTTTCATCAGTATAAACTAGTAGTCTATCTTTAGACCGATATTCCGCAATTTTGGTAAGGTAATTTATTCTTAGCAGTCGTATGTTGTGTCATTCCATTAACATTTTTCGGTTGTCCTCGGTCTTTTTCCATTTAAATCCTAATTTTTGTATTTGTTTTCGTAAGGTGGAAATGCCAAATTTGTAATCTATATCGGATTTTAACACAGAGTGGAGTGCCTTTAATGTTGGAATTTATTATGGGACAGATGAAAATTGTATATTCTCCGGATGACTTCCTGATCAAAATCGTGTACTGCTGATGACGGACAAGTACGTAACTTTTTATTTCTCGGGAGGTGAATTTCTTTGTTGATGCGAATTTCTCACTATTGCTCTCAGACACAATGTTATAAACAGTAGAGAGACAAACACCTGTAGCTTTTTCAATTAACTGGGCAGCCGTGTAAGGGGAATATAAATTTTTCTTCAGTTCAAGTTCAAAATATTTCTAACAGTTTAAAATAATTTGCTTACTTTGACTCTCAATCGGACCAAAATTACTCACTGCCATATTTTTTAAAAATTATGTAACTTACACTTAGTCGTACGGGCTGACACAAAATTATTATGATAATTGAGAATACAATAAAATCAGACGTAAAAATATATGCACAACGTAAATAATATTCACAATTTGACACTGACATTATTTTGGTATTTACTTCTTCAATATATAACAAACCTCTTGTTATGCTGATAGTACGAGAAAATAGAAAATTCAAATATAGAATGCCTGTAAACATACAATACACTTACATATGCATTTCCATGCTCTCGTTAATTTATAATATACAAAATGGGCGCGATCGTGATTTTTGTTTTAATTAAGTCTGTATTTTTGTTTTGATAATTACCAAGGTACCTTTTATAAATTTAGTTTAGTGGGATTAGCGAGGTTTAATACATATACATAACTAATTAATTAATTTAGTTCGAGTGCACCATAATCTTTTAGGGTTTATGCAAGTCAACACCTTTTCAGGGTTAGGGCACATTATGTCCCCATACGCAGAATTTCCTTGACCCTTTCGCAAAATGTCCATTTTTGTAAATGTCCCATGCTCAAAACGGCCCTTCTGCAAAATATCCCGTTCAAAAAATGTCCGTTAAATACAAATTAAATTAAGTCCCTTTCGCAGAAGGTCCCTATCACGAAATGTACCGTTTGCAAAGTGTTTCAATCGCAATACGTTCCTTTCGCAAAATATCCCGTAAACGTGTATCGACGATCAGCGAAAGGGGCTTTTACAGAAGGGGCATTTTGCGTACGGGATGGGACCTTTTGAGAAAGGGACGTTCCGCAACTTTAAGTTCCGTTGTAAAATTGCAGGAACGTTATTTATACACATTTATTTTTAATCTGTGATCAGAGGCCCTTTTCACGAAGCTACAAGTTACAAAATACAAGCCGAAGTCTCTTTCTAACTCCTTTTGCTAGAAAGAGAGTTCCGCTAGTAATTTGTAGCTTCGTAAAACTGGCACAGGAGTTGAAATACATTGATTACCAGTCAAAATTGAATTCAATAGATGAGCTCTCACGCAATTATCTCGTTGTTTAATTAATTACAACTAATAATATTGTTAAAACCAATAACCACTGGATATATGTATGGTCATCCTACATAGGTATATTAAGTGTCATCGCTTTGGCGGGGAATTTGACAGATCTTACGTCAATAAACATTTCCCTCTTCTTGTTGAAATTATGATTGGTAATTTCGACATCAGAAAAACGAAAACGATTTTATTCGAACGCTGATAGTTGCAATCAGTTATTCTTACTGAAAACAGTCGTTATTGGTTGGTTTAATAGGGTTTAAACCACGTTTAGGCCACGTTTCAACAAAACCACCAAATCACATAGACGTTTACGTTATCAGAAAAATATTTTCTTCTTTTCTTGATTAAATAGCATTGTCCCGTAAAATATTTTACCAGGCGTACATTTACTATTTAAATATTTAATTGTAGTTCGAAAGTCGAACTGTTTTGTTTTTTTTTGTGCTATAGCATTGTTTCGGAACGTTTCTGAAATATGTATTGCCACCCGGAAAAAGATTTAATGTCAAGGCAAGAATCCGATTGCAAAATGTCAAACGGTCAAAATTAATAAGTTCCTATTAAAAAATAATTTCGCAATAGTGATAGAAATTTATTTATACCTCAGTATGCTTATCAGATCGTAATAATAATAAGCGTGAATTTATTGACGTTACTATCTTTAGTGAACACATTATCAATCGTTCCGGCTGACAAATGTAGCTTATTTGAACAGTTGCGTTAAAAATATTATTGTTATCGTTATTTACGTCATCATAAATAATTTGGCAGTGTTCCCCTGTTTGTGTTACGCTTTTGTTGACTCACAGTGGTTTGAATCGTCGAGCCAGTGACTGGGAGCAGAGTGACCTTGAACCTAGAACAGCTGTTTGTGAGTACATCCTTGATTTTTTAATAAATTAAAAAGTATCTTGTTCTTTTTTAATTACTTGTGTTGTTTTATGGACTTAGGGGGATAAATCCCAATGTTTTAATCGATTTTGGTGGCAATATGGTAACAAAGCTAAGCTAGCCCTTTCCTTATTTCGCAACAATGTATATCATTGCTAAATGGGGGAGATTCTTGATTGGTTTTTATAATTATGGCGTAATTTCGTAACTATTTCAGGACCTTGTAATTTCGATGAATCTCATTTTGAACAAGTTCATTAAATAAAAGAAAAAGAAGCAAATACAAATTGTAAAATATTTCTTACACTAAATAAACTAGGTACCTAGGTACTTACATATAATGGTTTTATTTGATAATAATATTATATTGAAATACACTATCTCTAAAATTTACTAATAGAAGGATAATGAAATGATTACACAAAGGTTATTTTTAAATCTCAATATTTTTTCTGTTTACCAACAAAAGATGCTAGTCCGGCCAACTGATACTATTGCCAAGACAATCTCAATGAATGTCAGATCTGTTGCCAAGTCTTATTTAGCTCACATTTTGCACAAAGTTTCATTTTAATGTGAAAATATACTACATTAAACCAATTTTTTACATGTTTTATATGGAAGATGATGCAATAACAAGCAAGTATATTATTTTAATCTGAGTATTGGTTTAATTTACATAGACATACATACATAACATCACGCCTTAATTCCCAGAGTGGGGTAGGCAGAGCTACAGAAATAACAACAAACCTAAAAAGACTTGTTGATAATTCTGTAACCACATTTTGCAGAAGTAGGCTAAGATGTTTACCAGTGTATTAGTGACAGGTTGCAAGCCCATCGCCTAACAGCACTACAAGCCCTTATTCCCTTAGTCGCTTCTTACAACATCCACGGGAAGACATGGAGTGCCACTATTCTAACCCAGCGGGGGGGTTGGTTTAATTTAGCCACCATAAAGAAAGAAAATTGAATTGAATTGATTGAATTTGTAAAGTAAAGTTTATAATTGGTTCTTTAGCCAGAACTGACCTCTTTTTACGTGGGTTACGTGTTTGACCTGTATGTACGTCCAACTATGTTCCCTCGTAGAGGCTGGATGGATGGGCCAATGTCAACAAGCAAGGTCTAACAGCAGATTTGACATAGATAAAAAAAACAGGGTAATATAGAACAGTTTTGCATAGAAAATCAAGGGATGTTGGGTGTTTTGCCCAATCAACCCTAATCCCCAAGTTCTTGGTAAGATCACCTGTATGGTTTGGCAGAACTTGAGTCAGAGGCATTGTCATTCCTCCATATCTATAGTGTTTCTTGAACTGTAAAGGGACAACAGCTGTCTTTAAGATGTGCTAAAAGAATAAATGTAGCAAGAAATTATTATAAATGTTTCATTTCATTTATGAAAGTCTTTGTACGTACAGTTGTAAGTACAGCAACTTTACCTTTACATCATGAAAATTAGTCATACATTTGGGTGAGGACCAGAAAGTTGGATCATAGTTAAGCACAGTTAAAATTACAAATATTGAGGTCGGAAAAAGTTCTGTTGTGCGATGAAAAGTATCCTTACAATTGTACAGCAAATTTTTGTTGCACAACAGAAAATTATATTGGGTGAGTTAGCATTGCCAACTTTATATCCTGCCCTCACACACCAAATAGACTAATTATTTCATTCAATTAATTAAAAAAAGCAGGTTCAATTAGTTCTATAGTAACATGGTCACACCTTGCTACATGACTTTTGTCTGAGATACCACCATGGTCTTACAGTTATTTAGCTGTACAGTTATGTAAAGTTATGGTAAAGTTACTGTTTTATATTTCTATTCCTCAACTATGTACACTTTTTTTAAAACCACCAAGTTCATACAGTCGAAGACACTGTTAACTGTACATTTACAAACAAACATAAACCTTATCGTAATGTATTAAAGTCTACGGGTGCTCAGTTAACAGTGTCTTTGTGTGTACCAGGAAGGAAAAAGCATAACATAAACTTGTATTTTGACAAACAAGGCTTTAGAAAAGAAATGGGAATTGGATAATCTTTGATACTTCATAGGCTTCAAACCCTTCATAGGCTGGACAAAAAAAACCCACGTTCCAGTCTCTTCGGATTTCGATTTAAATCATAAAAAAAAACAAAAAGATACCCAAAATTTTGTCTCTGATCTGTCACGAGGCATACAAAAGATAAAACATGTAAAGGTGGCCATGATAATAGTAAAAATTGACACAACTTTCTATAAAATGAAAATTTTAAAATAACCTAACTAATCTACACAATAGATGTTTATTCAATTCTAAATGTCCTCCTTTAATTATAGTAAATAAATAAATAGCAGGGGACAATGTCACACAAATTGACCTGGTCCCAAACTAAGCTCTAGGCTTATACTATGGGTACTAGACAACGATAAACATACTTATATGTCACACACACATATGTCGTCGTGCGTCATGCGCGCCGGCAAGTTGCTCCTGCTGGATAACTTATCGCTCTGTGTGTACTCACGCTGCACTTGAACCTCCTCCGGCACAGGTGCACCGCGCACACGAACGGTCTGTGCGCCACATGCGTTATGTGCGCCGGCAAGTTGCTCCTACTGGATAACTTATATCTCTGTGTGTACTCACGCTGCACTTGAACCTGCTCCGGCACACACGAACGGTCTGTGTGCCACGTGCGTCCTCATGTGCGCCGGCAAGTTGCTCCTACTACTATTTAACTACCTACTATTTAAGTATATTAAGTAAGTTTACTTTTATAAACTTAATTACATAGAGAACATCCAAGACTCAGGAGCAAATACTAGTGCTAATCACACAAATATCTGCCCTTACTGGGATTTGACCCAGGACTTTGGCTTCATAGGCATGGTACTATCAACTAGGCCAACATGTCGTCAATTTGCTGCTTAAAAAGAACTGAAACTGAAAGTCTACAACTTGGCCGTGACCCTGGCATTACTGATGTTTATGGGCGATGGCGACTGACCAACATGGACTTTACTAACCAACTATTACATTGGCAGAATCATCAAAACACTTGAATGGGCCAAGAATCCCTAAATCTGGACCTAAATAAATTATTAGTGGCAGGTTGCAACTGTTGCAAGCCCATCGCCTAATAATACTACAAGCCCTTATTCCCTTAGTCGCCTCTTACGACGTCCAGGGGAAGACATGGAGTTTTTTTGGAAATACCTTATTTTTTTTATTTCTTTTTAGTTTTCTGGTTTTAAATGGCACATGCTTAGAAAGCCCGTAAATCAAAGAAGTTTATTAAGTATTTTTTACGCGTAAATCGCTGTAACTTTTTTTTTTGTAGACATGCAAAGTTGTAAAATTATCTAAAAAAAACTTTATCGTCATGTTTAAATAGGTTTTATTAATTATTGTAGCAGTAGAAGGTAATTGTTTGAATTGATTTTGAAGAACCAAGGTGTAGCAATGGCAAAACACTAAAAATTAACTCGATACAAGCTATACAGGGTGTTAAATAAAAAAAAAGCTGGCAAACAGAGTGATTTTTCAAAAAATAAATAAATATGACAATATCTCAAAAACCGTGACACTTAGCATAATAGTAAGTGTGGTCAAAAATGTTCAGAATGACCCTAACTATCATCCCTTAAAACCCCTACACCCGACTACCAAACACCCTGTATATTTATGTAGGTATATATGTATATATGTATATATGTGTGTTTATACCTATGTGTGTATTATACATGTACGTTTATATTAGTTTGTGTACTTGCTAATTTGTTTAAAATTAATTAATTAATTTATAAGTATTATCATTTCTTTTTACTTTTTGTGCAAACTTGTATGTGTCCAACCCCATGCATTGTCCTTACTCATTTGCTTCAGGGTTAGCTGGAAGAGATCCCATCTAGGGATAAGTTCGCCTTTGTACATTAATTTAGTATTATAATTGTAATATTTATATTTTTGTGCAATAAAGAGTTTACATTACATTACATTACATTATTTGTAAGATTTGATCTTAATTGCACTTAAAAAAACCCCTAAAGGCGGACCTAATGCCTCATGTTATTCTTAACGAGCTGAGTAAATAATCAAACGGAAACTAACGCAGTTTGTGCACAGAAAAAGAAAGACAGAAAACAAAGCAAAGAACATATTTGCAAAATAATCAATGCAGAAGTACTAAAAACAAAGTCACTTGACTCTAACAAAAATTAGCGCTTTAAAGCTTAATGCTTCGTAAACGGATCCCTTAATCGAAAAATTGTTTTCACTGGCCTTTAATATTTTTAGAAGACCTATCCAACGACACCCCACACTATGGGGAAGACGAGAAAACAAAACCCCTATGTACCAAAAAACTTATTTTTTCAAAATTTAATTTTTCAATTTTGTTGGCGTGACTAATAATTTATGTATATTCATGCCAATTTACAGCTTTCTAGTACTAAGAGTCTCTGAGCTAGGCTGCGGACGGACGGACGGACGGACATGGCGAAACTATAAGCGTTCCTGGTTTTACTACGGAACCCTATAAAAAAGCTCTGGAATACGCAGTTCTAAAAAAATCTTTGGGGTCTAAAACTATTTTTTTTTCTAGCTCGTGAGCCATGGATTCCTTCTTCAGTCTCTTCGACCCCTCGGATGGCAATCAGAGCAAGACCAAGAAGAAGACGCAGAACAGGCCAGAACAAGACAACGTTAAGAAGAAAGACCCGCCCAAGGGTGAGACACTTAAACCAACTACAAATAACATAATTAAATAGATCACCATCACCTTGCCAACGGCCACTCTGTCACAGTATATTCTGAAAAACCACCATAAAGAAAAAAACATTATCGCCACCGAAATAATCATTAATTAGTCCAAATAAAAATTCACGCAACGTATTTTAAAATCAAAAATTAAAACCATAACGAGTCATAAATTTAGTACTATAGAGACCTAAGTCGAAATTCAAAATATTTGTATTAGGTCACTATAATTCTAAAGATGCGAAATGTTGCTAAGTTTATACAGTAGAAACGATCCCTCAATTTATTGCTCCTATTACAGGCAACACCCAGTATAATGCTAGGTTAAGTTCTATCATTGTCATAAGCAATATTTAAAAAAAAATACTGACTGTTGAGTTTCTTGTGGCGCTTCTTCTCAGGAGTGGTCTCTTTGAAGCGCTAGTAGAATTTTGACGTGTAATCCGTGCGGCCTACTTACTGGATAAACAATTTTTACCTTTGTATTTTAAAGGGAATAGACTGTCATGTCATGGGTATAGGAGGAACGAAAATCATGTGACGAGAAAAGGTTTAAATATTAATGTGAAGGCCTATAGTGGAAGGACACCTAAGAAGAGATGGAACGTGTGTATAGCGATATGAAAAACGAGTGGTTTAATGGTTCCAGGACCCTGTGCAGGGTCCGTCCGGATCGCTACCACCATCTTATCCATTAACCACCCGCCAAGAAACAGTGTTCCGGTGTGGGGATAAGACAACCGGTGAAATTACTAGCATAGAGGCATTCCATCTTAGTCCTCAGGGTTGGAAACGCATTTGAGGTCTTAGGATTATAGTCTTGAGAATTCAAATGTCTATGGGTCTCAGATTCCACTTACCATCAGGTGGCCTGAGTGCTCGGGTGTCTTCTCCAAGTAGGCCATAGGATCTAATGCAGACCCACAGTGTTTGGACTCGATGAGCAGTCACTGACTGCGTCATAAAAACATATGTTTGTCAACTTTTCCAGGCAGGAGACGCGGCAGGAAGGCCCAAGGCAAGAACGAGACTCTCCCGGAGGAGTCCTCGTTCTTGTGCGAGCCTACACTCAGCACGGAGGTGCTGGTCAAAGACCGCAGCTACATCGAGTGCTTCATCGAGGTCAACGTGAAGGACGGTGAGCTCTTGCATCATGTGTGTATTGATGCGGCAGGTGCAAGGCAGGAACGAGACACTGGTGCTCGTCAAGGACCGCAGCAACATCGAGTGCTTCATAGAGGTCAACGTGAAGGGCGGTAAGTTCTTGCATCATGTGTGTATTGATGCGGCAGGTGCAAGGCAGGAACGAGACACTGGTGCTGGTCAAGGACCGCAGCTACATCGAGTGCTTCATAGAGGTCAACGTGAAGGGCGGTAAGTTCTTGCATCATGTGTGTATTGATGCGGCAGGTGCAAGGCAGGAACGAGACACTGGTGCTGGTCAAGGACCGCAGCTACATCGAGTGCTTCATAGAGGTCAACGTGAAGGGCGGTAAGTTCTTGCATCATGTGTGTATTGATGCGGCAGGTGCAAGGCAGGAACGAGACACTGGTGCTGGTCAAGGACCGCAGCTACATCGAGTGCTTCATAGAGGTCAACGTGAAGGGCGGTAAGTTCTTGCATCATGTGTGTATTGATGCGGCAGGTGCAAGGCAGGAACGAGACACTGGTGCTGGTCAAGGACCGCAGCTACATCGAGTGCTTCATAGAGGTCAACGTGAAGGGCGGTAAGTTCTTGCATCATGTGTGTATTGATGCGGCAGGTGCAAGGCAGGAACGAGACACTGGTGCTGGTCAAGGACCGCAGCTACATCGAGTGCTTCATAGAGGTCAACGTGAAGGGCGGTAAGCTCCTGCATCATGTGTGTATTAAGGAGGGTATGAATTAGAGCAGCCTCGGGTTGAGGCACGCACGGCTCACCTATTTTGCTCAAATTTGTACGCGCTTACGCGCTGTGCGCGAGCAGCGAGAGTAGGTCTCTTGACCGTTCTCAAAGCTGAAAGGCGCCTCAGTGTGCGTGCCTCGCGTAATGTGGACGTGTATCCGAGCGAGCCGTGGGCAGAACGACCAGTTCTAACTGGGCGAGGCGCGTATAAATTTGATAAAGTGGCTGAGCCGTTCCACCACCGCATTGCGGCTCGCGGCTAGCACGCTGCCTCATCTGAGCATTTGGCTCGCGAGCAGCTCGCCGCGCGGGGCTAGCACGCCTCAGGCTGAGCCACTCAGATTCGTACCCAGCTTTAGATGCGGCAGGTGCAAGGCAAGGACGAGACTCTTCCCGAAGAGTCCTCGTTCTTGTGCGAGCCCACGCTCAACACGGGGGTGCTGGTCTAGGACCGCAGCTACTCTTGCATCATCACTTTCAGCCAACCAGTGACATTCCGTCTTAGTCCTCACTTTGACAACGCTTTTACAGTCTTAGGCCCGTATTAATAAACTGACTTCGAGTGTAATGCTCATCTCAAGATGCGTCAAAATGACAGTGTTCTGTGGCTTGACGTTTACTCTGACGTATTTTGTGACGCGCATCTCAGCCAAGATGAGTTTATTGTTACGGCGGTTAGGATTGCAGTCATGAGATTGCAAATGTCTAAGGGTCTCAGATCCCACGTGCCATCAGGCGGCCTATGCGTTCGTTAGACTTCTCCATACCATAAATTAAATGACAGAACCTTTTTACCTGTATCAATATTTTCAAAAGTAAATTCATGAGCCTGTTCTATTTCTTTATCGCTCGCTCCAACACTTATTGCGACCAACTAATTTCTTAAAGATTATCGTTGTTCACACGCAACAAATAAGTTTGTTGTTTTACTGCCGGAAAATTCAGCCACTTCATGGTTGTGCAATGTGTCCGGACTCAGGATTGACTTCTTATCGGCATAATACTGTAGTTTTATTTGATGATAAGGGAGATAAGGATGCAGAAAATCTATGCCAACACTGAGGATTAACAGCCGGTTCCTATATTCAAACCGCGGATAGATTAGGTTACTTTGAGTCAAAATTTAACACATTTTGTGCTTGGCAACTTGTAAAATTTAGACTCGAAGTAACCTAATCTATCCGCGGTTTGAATATAGAAACCGGACATAAAATGGAGTACCTCTATGCTAGTAATTTCACCGGTTGTCTTATCCCCACACCGGAACACGATGCGAATGCTGCTTGGCGGAAATGGATAATATGGTGGTAGCGATCCGGGCGGACCCTGCACAAGGCCTAACACCACTAAAACTATGATTACTAGGTTCATTTGTGTGAGATTATTCTCGAATATTTCCGTGGCTGGAGTGAATAAGTTGATAACTCGTTGAAAAATAATGAATTAATTTGAACTGTAAGCAATTTGTTCTAAATACAAATTTCATTAACTTTAAATCTCGACTTATCAAGTTTTTTTTTTTTTGTGGCATTGAGAAGGCAGATGAGCACACAGGCCACCTGATGGTAAGTGGAAACTGTGACCCATAGACATTCGCATTCACAAGACTGCAATCCTAAGACTGCAAATGCTTTGCCAACCCTGAGGACTAAGATGGAATACCTCTATGCTAGTTATTTCACCGGCTGTCTTATCCCCAAACCGGAACACAACAATGCGAACACTGCTGTTTGGCGGTAGGTTAATGGATAAAATGGTGGTAGCGATCCGGACGGACCCTGCACAGGGTCCTACCACCACTAAAGCTAAGCAATTTGTTCTAAATACAAATTTCATTAACTTTAAATCTCGACTTATCAAGTTGTTCACGCCATGCACGGATTTATGCATACACCTACATGCACATGCATAACATCACGCCTTCATTCCCAGAGCGGGGTAGGCAGAGCTACAGAATACCAACAACTCTAAAAAGACTTGTTCATAATTCTGTAACCACATTTTGCACAAACAGGCCAAGTTTACTAGTGTATTAGTGACAGGTTGCAAGCCCATCGCCTAACAGTACTACAAGCCCTTATTCCCTTAGTCGCCTCTTACGACATGCAGTGGCACTATTCTAAACCGGCAACCACACGTATAATTATGCATTTCTATTTACTCTAGACGCAAAAACGGACGACAAGAAGCCAAAACGTCGCAACTCCGGGAGAAAGAACAGACGATGGAAGAGGAATTCCCCAGCGAAGGACGACGAGGAGCCGACGTGGAACAACCAGTCCGCTATACCCAAGATATGCTCCGATATAGGCAAGAACGTGAACGACCTGAACGACTACAAGAAGAGTCGCAGGAAAGAGCTCGAAGAGGAAGCGGTGCATAATGTTATAAATCGGTTGGAGAAGGTTAGTTATCTTGATTGAATTGACAAGGTTTCATTTTTGTGACACAATATGCATTTCATTTCCCTTTATACACATATGTTGACGACACGCTAGCCTAGTTGGTAGTGACCCTGCCTTCGAAGCTAGGGGTTCAAATCCCGGTAAGGGCAGATATTTGTGTGATGAGCACGAGTATTTGTTCCTGAGTCTTGGATGTTTTCTATGTATTTAAGTATATATTTCTATATATAAGTAAGTTTATCGTTGTCTAGTACCCATAGTACAAGCCTAGAGCTTAGTTTGGGACTTGATCAATTGGTGTGACATTGTCCTGTGATTTATTTATTTATTTATTTATATAAAAAAAAAAACTGACAAAATAATCAAATTTTACCAAAACTAAAGACAGGTAAGTACGCCCGAATAGATATAATACCATAGCCTTTTTCAAAAGGAAAAAAATCTATTATAATTTTAAATTTGACATTGACTTTGTATTTATCTTCTTTTATTAACCGTCGACGCAAAAAGTGTTAGAAGTTTGACGTGTAAGTGTGTGTGTTTGTCTGTGGCACCGTAGCTCTTAAATTGATGAACCCATTTTAATGCGGTTTTTTTTCAATGAAAGCAGGTTTTCTAGTGGTGGTTCCTAGACATGTTTTATAAAAATCGGTTCAACCGGTTTGGAGATATTGAGCCCCAAAATAACGGCGACACCTACTCTCAGAGCTGATATCTCTTAAACGGCCCAACCAATTTTCATGAAATCTTGCTAAAATCATCCTTGATTAATGTAGCTTTATTTAAAAAAACCTGCGTCCAAATTCGTTCATCCGTTTGGGAGCTACGATGCCACAAACAGACACTCAGATGGTTTAAAAAGCATGGAATAAAAAAAACTCCAGCAGGGGTGGGATGCAGATGAATCCCACCCCTGGATTTTATTTGGCCAATGCCTCTAATAGGGGTGACCTTCTTGTCGTCAAAAAGTTTTTGGTCGAATGTTTTATTTCCCAAACCGTTTTGTTCTCTGTAACCGTAAATATTTCAGGATTTTATAAAAGCTCACGATGGTACTAAAATAAATACTGAAAAATTTATATAACATTGGTTTGGCAAATGAAAAATTTAGGAAATGATACATTTGACCAAAAATATTTTGGCCAAACGGCAGGCTCCCCTCTTATAGTAATGTCTAAATTGACAACGGGAACGACCGGGGACGACCTGCCTATTCTAACATTACATTCTTTTACAGTAAGGTAGTTGTAACGCTGTCTCGTTTACTCAGGTGATCCTGAAGGACGACATGTACCTGGCGGGCGACTTCAACGCGCGCGACATCGACAACGACGCTTGGTACAGCTCGGACGACTTCGACGAGAGCCTCGACGACACGTGAGTACACGGCGAGAGGTTAGCCTGCCGGCTCCCCAGGTTTGTCACTCGAGGACATAATACTGTTACATACGTGGGGCTAGGTAACTGATACATACATACTTTTAAATCACGCCTGTTTCTCAGAGGGGTAGGCAGAGACCACTTCTTTCCACCTGCTACGACCCTGACAAAGAGTTACGCATGCACGTCGGTTTCGGGTACTTAAGATTCCGCCCTTTACCAGTATTTAAAAGTACGCCTAGGGCGGCCCCTTCCGACCCTTCCACTCACTATCGCACTGCATATTTCTCTCTTTCAGGTAACTGATACAAACTCACTTGAACGTCACAAATAATAATCGCAACTTCGAATACTTAGCTAAGAATCATCTAGATTGAAATAGCTTTCTTTAAAAAAACTCCCCGTCAGAATCGGTCCATCCGTTTAGGAGCTACGATGCTATAAACAGACACATAGATACACACGCTAAACTTATAACAACACTTTTTTTAACCGACTTCAATAAAGAAGGAGGTTTTCAATTCGTCTTAGTTTTTTTTATGTATGTTACCCGATTACACAAAGACCGCTGGACCGATTTTAATTATTATTTTTCGTACGATTGGGTATACTTTCTAGTTGGTCCCATTTCCAGCGCGTCAAGACGGACGACATAACAGTATTATTATGATCACTAAAGGGTATGAAATAAACGTTTTAAAAAACCAAAAACCGTCTTCAATAAGCAAGCAAAAGTCCAGCTGAAGTCGGCGTCTCACTATATTTTGAACAGTTGGACTGACCTATCATTTTAAAAGATGTTATTGCTTGCTTTTAGAAGACGAATTTAAGTTTTTTGTCGGTGTTTATAAATTGTATAATCGACAGCAAAAGTAAAACATGTTTGTTTTAAACTTATTGTTGCAGTACATCGGAGCCCTCCGACTCTGGCGACGAGGCGTACGGCAGCCTGCCGCCGGAGCCTCGCTTCGGCAACGTCGAGTACAAGCTGCAGCTCGTGGCGCCCTGCGAGCGGCGCTTCCAGCACCTCGTCACCCAGGTATACATCTCACGCAGGCAACTAGCATTGTACATACACATCTCACGTAGTTAACTAGCACTGTACACATCTCACGTAGTTAACTAGCACTGTACACATCTCACGTAGTTAACTAGCACTACACTTCTCACGTAGGTTACTGGCACTGTACACATTTCACGTAGGTTACTACCATTGTACATATCTTACGTAATTAACTAGCATTACACATCTCACGTAGGTAACAAGCACAGTACACATCTCACGAAGTTAACTAGCGCTGTACACATCTCACGTAGGTAACTAGCGCAGTACATATCTCATGTAGTTAACTAGCTCTGTACACATCTCACATTGGTTAGTAGCATTAACTATCACTGTACACATCTCACGTAGTTAACTGGCGCTGTACACATCTCACGTAGTTAACTAGCACTACACATCTCACGTAGGTAACAAGCACAGTACACATCTAACGAAGTTAACTAGCGCTGTACACTTCTCACGTAGGTAACTAGCGCAGTACATATCTCATGTAGTTAACTAGCTCTGTACACATCTCACATAGGTTAGTAGCATTAACTATCACTGTACACATCTCACGTAGTTAACTAGTGCTGTACACATCTCACGTAGGTAACTAGCGCAGTACATATCTCATGTAGTTAATTAGCTCTGTACACATCTCACATAGGTTAGTAGCATTAACTATCACTGTACACATCTCACGTAGTTAACTGGCGCTGTACACATCTCACGTAGTTAACTAGCACTACACATCTCACGTAGGTAACAAGCACAGTACACATCTAACGAAGTTAACTAGCGCTGTACACATCTCACGTAGGTAACTAGCGCAGTACATATCTCATGTAGTTAATTAGCTCTGTACACATCTCACATAAGTTAGTAGCATTAACTATCACTGTACACATCTCACGTAGTTAGTTAGTGCCACATTTTACATAGTACACATCTCACGTAGTTAACTAGCACTACACATTTTACGTAGTTAACTAGCATTACACATCTCACGTAGTTAACTAGCACTGTACACATCTCACGTACGTTTCTAGCACTGTACACATCTTACAAGGGTTACTAGCACTGTACACATCTTACGTAGGTTACTAGCACTGTACACATTTCACGTAGTTAACTAGCACTGTATACATCTCAAGTAGGTAACTAGCACTGTACACATCTCACGTACGTTTCTAGCACTACACATCTTACATAGGTTACTAGCACTGTACACATCTTACGTAGGTTACTAGCACTGTACACATTTCACGTAGTTAACTAGCACTGTATACATCTCAAGTAGGTGACTTGCACTGTACACATTTCACGTAGGTAACTAGCATTGTACACATCTTACGTACACATCCAGTATTGAAAAACGTTGCTCTACGTTCCTGCGTGTTATGTTCCTGCAGTTAAAATGGCGGCTCCGGTCTGGCGGCGGCAGCGCGGTGTACCTGGTGGGCGTGCGCGACTGCGGCGCGCTGCGCGGGCTGCGGGCGCGCGCGCTGCGCGGCTCGCTGTACACGCTGCGCCGCATGGCCGCCGCGCTGCGCGCCACGCTCGCGCACGTCACCGCGCGCCGCGTCGCGCCGCACCGCGCCGTCGCAGAGGTGTACGTCAAGAAGGTCAGTCGGTGTACCTGGTGGGCGCGGCTCGCTGTACACGCTGCGCCGCATGGCCGCCGCGCTGCGCGCCACGCTCGCGCACGTCACCGCGCGCCGCGTCGCGCCGCACCGCGCCGTCGCAGAGGTGTACGTCAAGAAGGTCAGTCGGTGTACCTGGTGGGCGCGGCTCGCTGTACACGCTGCGCCGCATGGCCGCCGCGCTGCGCGCCACGCTCGCGCACGTCACCGCGCGCCGCGTCGCGCCGCACCGCGCCGTCGCAGAGGTGTACGTCAAGAAGGTCAGTCGGTGTACCTGGTGGGCGCGGCTCGCTGTACACGCTGCGCCGCATGGCCGCCGCGCTGCGCGCCACGCTCGCGCACGTCACCGCGCGCCGCGTCGCGCCGCACCGCGCCGTCGCAGAGGTGTACGTCAAGAAGGTCAGTCGGTGTACCTGGTGGGCGCGGCTCGCTGTACACGCTGCGCCGCATGGCCGCCGCGCTGCGCGCCACGCTCGCGCACGTCACCGCGCGCCGCGTCGCGCCGCACCGCGCCGTCGCAGAGGTGTACGTCAAGAAGGTCAGTCGGTGTACCTGGTGGGCGCGGCTCGCT